>JH814821.1:0-44888 GCA_000296255.1 Omphalotus olearius VT 653.13 | reverse complement strand
GCCACCCGACACTTCAGACACTACCAGCTCTTCACATCAGAAGAATACTGCGTCTCCCTCGACCTCGGGACTCTCTTCTGCGGCATCATCCCCAGCTCCGACCATCAATGGTACAACGACCTCAGGTGGGTCAGGTCCACCTAAGTCCTTTCACGACGCGAAACGCGTGCGTGAGGATAGCAAAACAAGTCGCGTCGGTGGTGGGATTTTTCGCGCATCAGGAAAAAACACGATTTTCCCAACGAGGGAGACGAGCATTTCTGGTTCAGCATCAGATATACCCTCTCAGTCTCCGACGCCTGTGCATGAACCCAGCCAGCTGCCTTACGACCCAAGTTCGGATCTCAGTGTCGGAACACAGAAAATGTCACTTTTTGATTTCACAAGAAATTGGGAAAATCTAGGGAAAAGCGACATCGCAGACAAATTCCAGCTCATTGTGGTTTGTTACCGACCTGTATTTCAAAAGCACTAATGGTCTTACTGTGCTTTCCTCGTAGAGCATCGCACCTTTGAGCTACCGCTCGATGTTTCAAAGCTCACTTGAACCAGTTCACCTTGTGGGGATAGTGGAAGTGTTCCAAGCGATGCTGGCGCGGCGTCCTCAAGATGAAACTGTACGGAAACTGGCGGCGCAATGTATGACGGCGCTGGCGAAAGTTCCACGCATGGGCATGGTAGTTTTATTGCTCACACAAAGGGAAAAAACAGTGATAGCAGAAGTCATAGATTGTTTGGGCGAAGAAGTTGCTGTCTGGAAAGGTATTCTGAGAATGTGATCCCTTTACTGCGCTGCGTACAAGTTCTGTACCAGGTACCTACAGTGTAGACGGCAGTTGCCGAAATGCCGACTTAGGGTTGGTTAGCGCGCCTGCTTACATCATCATCTTCGTTTCTTCGTTTCCTCTCAGAGCAGCATGAGCTTTCAAGACATTGAGGCTGGCTTCGGGCCCTCGTCCAATCATCCTTCTGCTCCTCAATCTAGCTCGTTACCTCAATCACCTGAAGATGCTGCATTCTTGAGTCTGCAGAATAGCCTGTCCTTGCAGGTCTTCAAGATGAATGCAAATGTACAGGGCATGCTGAAGCTAGTTGATCAACTTGGGACTGGAAGGGACTCGGCGTCTTTGCGAAAGACTTTGTGAGAGGAATACCTCTTGAAGCGAATTACTGACAATTTACTATCGTGGTAGACATGATCTGACGGAGAGCACGCGTGCAATGGCCAAGCGGGGGTCGGAAGACTTGAAACAGTTGACTGCACAACAAGCAAATCTTGTGAGTGGGCAATGAATAAGATGCTCGCTGATGGTGATCACGGAAATAATCGGTCCCACAATAGCCACACCAAAAGACGTCCTTGCAGAAGACTTCCCATGATCTTCAAATGTCACTCGTGGCATTTCAACGCGCGCAGCAGGTCAGCGCGGAGAGGCAGAGGACTGTGGTTCAAGGTGTCAAGATGGCGGTTGAAGATGAGGGCGAGAGAGGGCGAGTACATATTTTTACCACTGTCCTTATACTCTAATCCTGCTGCAAACAGTTCCGCCCCTACTTCACCTACCCAGCGACAGGCTCAGCTCTTGCAAGCACAACTCTCGCCACACGAGCTAGCGTATCAAGAGTCGCTCATTCAAGAACGCGAAGAAGACATACGAGAGATCGAGACTGGAATTCATGAATTGGCAGAAATATTCAGGGACTTGGGAACGTTAGTGCATCAGCAGGGTGGGATGCTTGGTGGGTGCATTGGATGATTAATCCTTTCGTGACCGAGACTGATATGAGATTGTCACAGACAATATCGAATCCAACATATCTTCGGTGGCAGTGGATACTTCGAGAGCTGCGGAAGAGCTAAGCACAGCACACGAATACCAGCGGAGGGCCGGAAGGAGAGCCGCGTGCTTGATGATAATTTTGGTGATTGTGGTGGCTATTGTGCTTTTAGCGGTGAGTAGTGCGTAGAATGCTAGGTTTGGCTTGCTAACTTATGGCCTGTCAGGTCTTGTCATAGGAAAGCATACCCCTCTGCGAGTATTTCGTCTTTTTCTTCCTATACCATCTACGGACATCGTCATTGCATTATGATTCATTTATGTTTATGAATGCTTCCTACTACTTAGTTAAATGGAGCACGACGCTGAGTTGACACACACTTATTTGTGAACAGATAGATTGCGATTAATTATGATAAATTGTATGGTGTGAGACAAGACTACGGTAAATACGACTCTTCGAACATTACCAATACAGATATACAAGATTAGGCAGACGCGTACAGTGAACCAACACAATCTATAGGCCTGTCCGCAAGTCCGTAAACTAGAGAGTATGAAATCAGCCTTCATCCACCGAACTATCCAAGGCTAAACGACTGCGAATGAGGTTGGCAACAACAGCACCGTCGATGGGGATAGAGCTGCCTTGGAAGCCTTCAGGATACTTAGGAAGGGGAAAGCCAGGAGACGTAAAGAATCTGTCAAAGAGTATCAGTCTGCTAGTCATGATGAACGGCACAGGGTTGCGTACTTATCCCCCCAAAAGCCATAATGAGTTATTCCCATGGCACGAGCGGTGTATTCGTAGTCGTGGGCAAAACCACCAGGGAAGAAAAACTCAATCACAGTAGACCGTAATGTAGGTTTCATCCAAAGAAGGGCCGTGAGACCATTTCCATGCACGCCGCAGAGAATCTGCGCAGAACATCAGCTCAAAGTGAGAGAAGAGCGTAAAAAAATAGACACACGGTTGTCCGAGCCGCAAGACGGATCTGCTCCCAGCGAGAAAGCTTATCCATGCTAACAACATTCACTTCATAGCCATACGTGTCGCGGAGCTTGTAGAGCTCTGCGACGAGACGGTCATGGTCAGCTTGGATGAGTTTACGTCGGTTCCACTCCTGACGAGAGACGTAAGTAATTACGGGCCGGCTACGACCCTCGGAGTCTAGAAGAGAAGGATCAATGGAAGGGGAGATGAGGTCTTCAAGGGTGAGATGAGGGGGTCGAGGTGGAAGACGATGGACAAGAAGGAGCGTGTCGTTGCCGGCAGCTGGGTCGACTCCAGCAAAAGATACAACGGTATCGCGGACGGTTGACCACCAGTCTCTCCGGCCAGGAAGACCAAAGGGGACCGCGGCGGTACGCTGGAAACGTAGATAATTGTATGCAGGCATGGCGGAGGAACGGTCAGCAATGAGGACGTGTTCAAAATAAATAGGGTTGCCGTTGAGAGTGCCAGAGGCAGGAGTTGAGATACGAGAAAGAGAGGCGAGGTCGGCAAAGTCGTAGGAGAAGGAAAGGGAAACCGAGGGAAAGAGACTACGAAGAAAGAGTTGGTTCATATTCGCATAGTCCCTCCAGTGGAATGAGTCGAGATGAGGAAACAATATCCGCTTTGGGGGAGGTAGCTCGTTTATCGTGCCATTCGAATGGGTCATTAAGGACATGTATGTTCGCCAGACGCCAAAGAAAAGCTCGGCGCAGAAATGGTAGTAATGTGTAATGAACTGCGGCGAGTCGTTCATCACGAACGTCAATCCATCGACGACATGAGCACTTCTTCCAAACATTTTCTGGGCATCTGTCGTAGAGATAACCCGAAGGTCTTTTTCGTCGGGCACTCGCAAGTATTCTTCTCCGCTCCCACCGCGAGCGCCCTGGATATTTATGCCTTTTGACAGAATTGCTTTCAACGGAGGCAGAGAACTAGGCGTGTCGGTGACGATGTACCAAGTGCCATTCTGCATGTACATCGAGTCAAGAATAGACCATCCCGGTGCATGCGATACCAGCTGTGTTGGAGGAAAAGGCGCATGGAGTCGGTCAACGGCGACGGTCGTTGCAGATGATTTCAGGGAATGTGAAGATTCAACTTTGAATGTTTCGTTGCTGTGCAAAGAGATATCCGCATGCTGTACTGGTCTAAATGTCGGAGAAAAATACAAGAGAGAAATAAGTAGAATAGACACAAGAACGACCTCCCTCACCGTCGGCGCAGTCGACGCCGCCATGGATCGTGTTTAGAAACCTCGTGACATCACGCGTGACGCACCTCTTTTGCTGCTGCTGCCGCCTACTATGGCGAACAACGCGCCGCCCAATGCGGCCGTTCGCGACGCTCAGTCTTTACTTGCGGCCTATCCAATGAGCTCTGCTGTGCCTTCAGCTCATGGTAAGCATAGCTTATCGTCTTGAACTTGTTCTGATCTCTTTTGAAGTCGCCAGACACCTCGACCACCTCACTATCGCTGCCCCGCCCCCGTCTTTCGTGCAGCCAGATTATTATCGTACTCAAACTTATCATCATCATGGAAGTCCACCTCCTTACACAGAATATGCGGCCGAAGTCACGTACATGGCTCAGCCCAACCAGCCTCAAGCTGACGCCGGCTATTGGGAGAACACGCGAAACGATGCCATGAGATATGTTCAAGAGCAAGCTGGAAAGTATGTGGCGTATTCAAATCTACTTACCGTGCAATCTAATCGCATATACTCAGCAATTATTCATATCCGCAATGGACCGCTCCTTCTTCATCCTCTTATCCAACCACTGCACTCGCGAACTCCATGTTTGGGTATCCTGCTCCTCCACCCCTGCCTGTGCCAACTTCGATGGCTTCTTCATCTCTTGCAGGTGCTCTCGGTCCTACTGTAATGCCAGTCAATAGACCCGTACAGCATCTTCCGCAGAGTCAAGCCCATCCTGATCAGAGCGCCGGATTTTTTGACGATTTTCTTGCTAACAAGTCTCAGCAGATCCAACAACGTCAGGTGAGTGTCACTGAGACGCGCACAGCACATAGCTCTTCTGCCCCGCCTCGCACCTCCAACTCTTTAAATGTAGCAGCGCATATGCACCACCCGGGAACATTGACTCCGAAGAAGAGAAAGTTGGTCGTCGAGCTAGTGGCAACACCTAGTGCAAAAAGAGCACATTTAAATGGAATCACACCTGGAAGAAGCTCGCTGCTGGCTACTCCTTCCAAGAACGCGTCGAGACTCAACACTCCTTCCACCGGCCACACCTCTTTTTCTACCGCCCCGACTACAGTTCCTTCTACCCCTTCCACCACCGCTGTCAGTACGCCTACTACGCATGGTAGTACAGGCCTCAAGAGAAAGACCTATACGTTCGAGTGCATTGAGATATCTTCGCAGCCTCGCCATACTCCTTCGGCATCTAGGCCTGGCAAAAGCAACTCCAGTCCCTCTCTTCTGATGACCGAGAAGAGGAGGAAAGTAGCATATGACACCGAAGATGATGATGACGAGTTAAATTTGACCAGTCCGGTGAAACCACTGTACTTCGGTGCCTCCTCATCCCCCTCTAAAGGAATTCCCGGGACTGGCAGGAAGACACATGAACGAGATGAGCGCGCTCCGATTGAGAAACTGACTACGCTGCTACAAGAGATATTTGATGCCGAGGACAGCCTTCCTCCAGACCCTTCCCCTTCGGATTTGTCACAGGACTACTTCTTGACAGATTCAACAGATTTAGCAAAACCCCAGCTTACACCGACGATTGTCAAGAAGTTGACCAAGTACGTAGGACACGTGGCTAAACCAGGCAGGAGTATCAACGTGAACTTGGGCTCAGGGGGTACTCCCCATGGGCAAAGGGCGCAGAGAGGGAAGGGAAGGCTGGGAGATGTGGACACGGCATTGCTGAGTAGACTGCTGAGGACGCTAGGACGGAGCACAAGAATTGGAGAGGAGGTGGATGCATTCGAACAGGCTGGCCATCAAGGGAGTGAAGCTCAGCCCACTCCACAAAAGAGTCCCAAGAAGCGTAAATCAAAGACGCCTGTCGGTGGCGAAGAGCACGATAGTGACGGCGGGGAGGACAAAGATCGGAACGAGATAGATGTCATTCCGAAGACGCCGAAGAAGGACAAGGGCAAGTCCAAAACCACATCAGTGGTCCCGACTCCAACCGATCTAGAGCTCGAGAAGTTACTACGCAAGCTGGAGCTGGGTAGGGATGGGATTCTTGCCGCAGAGTGCGCAGTGGCTCTGCTGGGCAGTGAAAGGCTTGCGAAGAGTGTGAGTCATCTCCTTGTTGGTTCTATGCCGCTGTGCTGACGAATCTGTAGCTATACTCCGAAGAGCTGATCACGTCCTGTCTATCCATAGTGAAGAACCAGCTAGAGAGGGTCATTTATCCCTTTGTCGAGGCATGCGGAGATGCTTCTAACATTGGGACGGTCAGCCCATTGCTGCATTACTTCGCCACCTTGAAGACTGGCCCTGCAGCAGCAACTTCTAGCCAGCATTACAAGTCTCCCACCAAGACACCTGCACATACTCCCTACCCAGCGTCAAAGCCCCCGTCCTCTTCCTCTAACAAGGCGGAGCAGTGCCGCCGCCTACTCTCAGAAACCTTTCAGGCGCTTTCGGCGGTGTTGCCGAGGCTGAGTGTGCTCGTGAGTGCTGAAAATGTCGCAATGAGTGAGAGCGTCGTGGTAAAGGCAGTGTATGTGGGGATTGGCCCATTCTTTGTCGGAGACGCTGCAGGTGGGAGTACGAGAGACGGCCATAACGAGGGAACCAAGTCAAAAAGCAAGAAGGAGAAAGGGGACGGAGGATTAGTAATGGCAACGTTTGGCAAGAGCGCGATGAGAGGATTGAGACTGGACGCGCTCGCACTGATCAGGAGTGTAGGTGCCCTCAACGTGGCTTTGAACTTCAGGCTGATAGTGATCTCACAGATTTTTGCTAACCACGACGAGCAAAGGAGTTGGATCATCGAGGAGATTCTCTCGTCGTTGATAAAACTTTCAGATACAAAGCAAAAAGCAGGGCAATTTAGGTTTGTGAACAGTCTCTATGTTTCTGAGATGTTTGACGAGATTCTTTGCGCTGATAGATTGCGCGAGGGGCGGTCTATACGCACTGTGTCCGCACTTCTCCTTCAACTGGTCCAGACCTCTGCGCATGATGTGCGTATTGGCGCGCGGCGGATCGAAAAGAAGCGGCAAGCCAAGTTCGCTTTGAAGAGACAAGAGAGTCTCGTCTTGGAGTCACAGCAATCCCAAGACGAGGAGTTTCTGGATGAAGAAGACGAGGAAGAGATCAGGCTGTATACGACCGGGCTCAACAGCGCCAACAAGGCTGCCAAGACGATCATCTTATTCCTCACACAGCGCTCCGGGAAAGGGAAAGCCACGAAGAACTCGAATGAAGCAGAGTATCGCACAATATTCGATAATCTCATCTCCGATCTGTTAGTCGTCCTTTTTTGGCCAGAGTGGCCTGCGGCGAGTTTGCTGTTGAGCATTGCTTGCATGTACATGGTGGGATCGCTGGAAGACGTAAAGAGTGCAAGCGGAGGGCAGAACGATAATAACGCGGGCAAAACGATGGCTTTAGACCATTTGGGAGTGATTGCAGCGAGAATTAGAGCAACAATGTTGAAAGTACGGGAAACGGACATAAAAGAAGAGGGGGGGAGTGCTGTAAGGGCTAAATGGAGGGGGTTAAGACCAATGGACGAAGTACGTATAAATAGGCAGACTAGAGGTTTATTGCTCTGAGGTTTTTCAAGATTGTCGCCAAAGCAGATACCAAGGAACTTGATAGACTGTTGGCCAGTCACAAGGACGTAGCTGCGCATCTTTCGAAGCGCTCGTCAGAGGATCAAGCTTACGATGTGAGCCATTATTTCCAGCAAAACTTGTGTTTGTTGACTGTCTGTTTCGTAGAGCGCTCAAGAGCTCACGGGTGCACTTCTTGGACAAGAGCTTGCGTCCGCCCTCAAAAAGGTTGATACTTGGATTGACCGTGATCCTGACGAAGACGAGAGTCCAAATAATAAAGATCCAAAAAAGGTCAGAATATTCGGCGACAAAGTCAAGAGTGCGTTAAGGGGAGTGTGGAAGGATCAGGGAGCAGACGTTTTTGATATTGGGTACGTGATTCTCAAGCAAGACACGGACGCTTGTTATGCTCATCTTTTCGGACAGCTCTCATGACGAAGTTATACGGATCGATCACCAAGCACAAGAAATTGGAGCCATACAAAGTTTAAGGAATGCTTTTAATCCGATCCTGAACGTCATCCTGCAAGCTCTGGATGCACCTGCGATATTCATGCGTACAAAGGCGCTGCGCGCTCTTGGACAAATTGTCACTAGCGATGCGACTATTTTGGCTGCCGTAAGTCTTTTTCCTTTCATCTATTTTCTCACCAGCTGCATTTAAACCTGCGCCTGTTAGCCAAATGTCCGCACTGCCATCGAAAGTCATCTTTTGGATAGTTCATCAGCAGTCCGAGACGCTGCAGTAGAGTTGATAGGGAAATATATGATTGATTCCCCCGACGTCGCAGATGATTACTACCCGAAGGTCGCTGATCGGATAGCAGTGGGTGTCTCCTGCTAATTGATCTCGTACTGGCTGATATTCTATTTTTCAGGATACTGGCCTGAGTGTACGCAAGAGAGTCATCAAGCTATTGAAGTCCTTCTATTCCGTTACGAACAGCATCACTCGTCAAATCGACATTGCTACCAAGTTAGTTCTGAGGATGGTGGACGAAGATGACACTGTACGGGATCTTGCGACCAAGACCGTCGAGGATCTCTGGTTTCCGAGCTCAACGATTGCGAAAAGTAGTCAGGAGCAAGATGATGGTACCTCTGTGCTTTCGAAAGTAGCAGTGATCATGGGTGTCGCTGCCCACTTTAGGGACCGTCAGTCGCCACTCGAAGATCTCCTGCATAAAATAATGTCATCAAAGGAAGGTTCTGAGGCAGCAGCGATGCATTCGAAATATGAGGAGATCTGCGGCGCACTGATCGATGGGCTAGTCGATGCTTCCGACTTGCCTGGTTTCGTAAGTGTGCCAGTTCTGTCTGCCGTTACACCTATTTACTCTTTTGCAGTCTGTGATGAATTGTATACGTACAATCAACCTCATTACTTCTGCTTATCCTTCGGTCGTTGGTGCACAGAGTGCGTCGACGTTCTTGCCATATCTGAAAAACGCGGCCAATAATGTAAGTTCTCATTTTTCCTTGGAGGGTTTTCCTTGACTGATGAT
The DNA here is from genome assembly GCA_000296255.1 of Omphalotus olearius VT 653.13. Classification (NCBI taxonomy): domain Eukaryota; kingdom Fungi; phylum Basidiomycota; class Agaricomycetes; order Agaricales; family Omphalotaceae; genus Omphalotus; species Omphalotus olearius. Next base: position 35,837 of record JH814821.1, on the reverse strand, counting down.
GCACCGTCAGGCCGAGGACCAGCCCACTTGTGACTATCTTTTGAGGATTTTCCGTGCTTCGATTCCGCATATGCCTAGAACAGCGGCCAAATTCGGCCAAGAACTCCAAGCTGCCCTTCAGCCCATGATTATTAGACCCACAGCAGGCGGTATTGTGGTAAGTGTTCTAAGCTTCACAAACCTGGGTGTCAGTCTGAATATATAAACAGACTCTTCAAGAAGCTATTGCATGTATGTGTGCAGTCGTTCGACATCTTACTCACGACTTCAAACGGCTGGTCGCTCTGCTCAAGTCATGTAATGGTATGGGCAGGGAACTTCGTCTTTTCTCAGCTCATGCGTTTCTTTAGGGCGTTTGCAAGATGCTGTCCGAAAACCCAAAGAACAGCCGATCTCAGCGAACGAGCACAAGACCCTGGCAACCCTCGTCTTCATCGTTTCCTTGCTCGCCGAACACTGCGACTTTGATCAGCTACGTACAGAGCGACCTGGCGAGTTCCCCGAACTTGACTCGGTTTCAAAGGTAGCTTGCGTTAAGATGGCCAGAATTATCGTGTCTCACACTTCAGTAGGGATCAATTATAGAACATGTCTATGAAACCCTTTTAGGATTATACGAGAAGCACGTTGATCCTGGTCTTCGTGCTCGAGTTCTACAATGCTTGGGATTTCTGTTCCGTGCTCAGCCTACACTGATGACAATGGAGCGCTCGGCGACTATCATGGATTCGATCTTCGCTGCCCCCGAAGAAGATGGCAGAGCTCGTCTGCTGAAAATTATTCAAGACTTTCTTATCGCAGAATCTATCAAGCATGCGGCCAAAGAGAAGGGTAAGTTTTGGTAAATGCCGAGGTGTGTATTTATGAATGCTTATTATGGTTTAACTACAGAGGGTCCTCAAAAGTCGAAGATCGAGGAGGTCAATATGGAAGAACTTGTGGGAAATACGGATGGTTTTGCAGATTCTGGGTACGAATATAATTACTGGCCGCGTTGGTTTACTGAACTGTGGGCAGTGTCAGTTCCGCCGTGGTGCAACGCTATTTGGAGCCAATTCTTGCTGCAGCGTTGTCACAGAATGTTCATACCCAGACTTCCGCGATCGACATCTTGACATTCACCATCAAGCAAGGGTTGGCCCACCCCCTGCAGGTAATGCGAACCAGTTCTGTCACATCATATGCTCACAATTGTCTATAGTCATTCCCTACCATTGTCGCCCTCGAGACTAGCCCGAACACGGCATTGAGCAATCGAGCCAGCGGACTGCATACCATTCTACACCACAAGCACACTTCTCTTTTGAATAGTCGATACACGAACAGTGCAAGGGCTTCGTTCGACTATCAGATCAAGATATCTCCTAATCTCGTTAGAGGTGCGTGAATTGATTACGACATAAAGCGTAATTACAAGTTTCTATCAGGATATCGGATGAATCCAAACCCGGTCGCGGTCCTTCAACGCTGGTATTCTCTCGTGAGAGAAAAGCGTACATCGCGTCAAGATTTTCTCAAGGCACTTGTCAAAGTGTTTCAGGAGCGACCAAGTTTCCAGTCTGCGCAGGTGAGTCTGTGATTTAGATTCGTTATGCACGGGTCTAATGATGTTTAGGATGATATCGACTTTACTCGATATATGGCGGAGAACTTTTCCGCGTTTGAATATAAGACTCAAGAGGAAGTGATCACTGTTATCAAATATTTGACCACCGTGCTTTCGACCACTGGCAGTCACATCTTGGAGATATTATCGCCCTCTCATTTACTATCCAGCTTGCGTCCGTCTTCTGACGGCGGTGGTGTGGTTCCAACGACCGATAATCAACCGGAAGGTTTGAATATTTCCTCAGTGAATAATCCCATGGCGAGCTGAAAGATTTCCAGATGATTTAGAACAGAAACTTCCATATATAAGGTCATCGGTTGTGATTGCCATGGTGATGCTGTTGAAAGCGCACTTGAAAACGTTGTACTCTTTATCTGAAGAGTGGGTGAACTGTAAATGTGTTGTTGAAATTTTGACTGACTTTCTGATCAACAGCAAATGTAGCAAGTTTGTGATTGGAAAGAGGAGTGCGATTGGTGACAAACCTGCTGTGAGGCGTCACGACAAGGCTATTTCTTGGGAACGACTTGCGTTTGCTACGAAGCCTATTTTGTCGACAGCAGATGCGACGTCTCAAAAGTCAACGGTGTGTTGTGATTTTGCTAGTGTATCTTGCGATTTCATTAATGTTTTCTAGTTTCTGGAAATTTGGAACGAGGACGGTGTGGGTGCGGAACCTGAAGATGATTTTGCAGAGTAGTTTTGTGGTTTACTGTTTATCATTATTGCCTTTTTTTCTCTTTCTTTCTTGCGGACTGTAGATGCTCACAATATGAAATACTATACTTACATGTAATAGCGTAAGCACTATGGACAAACTTGTCCATGATATTCTCTTCACGCATCCTAATAACGGCAGTATCGAAGAAATAAGAGAAGATTCCGAAGATATTCTTTCGTGTTATCTGCACAACACACCTCTCACGGACACTCTGCTTTCGTCTCTAATCGGCCACATCCAGACCCATTCACTGTCTCGAGAACCGATCGATTTGCGGGATGTCTGTTTACCGTCTTTTCCTGGGCTTTCGCCTAAAAAACGACACGAAATAACTCGTATGGCGTCGTATATTCAAGCAGTGATAAATTCACTTGGACTTTCGTCTGTGTATGTTGTGGATGTGGGTGCGGGTCAAGGGTACCTCACACGGACACTGTTGCACACTATCCCGCAAATCAAACGTGTCCTCGCACTCGATAGTGATGAAGAGCAGACTAGAGGTGCACGAGAGTGGGAAGAAAAGTGGGATGAACAGCTTTCGTTGAGGATAACGCATAAAGTGAGGAATATCACACCTGGGACACTTGTAGATGCTGTCGATGAATGGTTGGTCGACGAGAAGTTGAAGGACGTGAAGGTGTTACTTGTGGGTCTGCACGCTTGTGGATCACTTACACCAGACACGCTGCGTGGGTTTATAGAGTCTGAGAGGTTTGTATGTGCGATTGTCGTTTCGTGCTGCTACAACCTTCTTCGTCCGAGCGATTACCCGCTGTCGAGCTCACATGAAGCCTTACATGCCGCTGCACATCTTCCTTGGCCGCTGCCGCCCTCTGCGTATCACCTCGCAGCTCAAGTACCGTCGACGTGGCGGTTATCAGACTCTCACACGGCAGCATCGAGTCTCTCTGTGCGCAAGGTCGTCTGGAGGGCACTCCTTGCGAGGCTGTTGGACGAGCATTTACCTGGACTTGGTAGTGTTGTCCAGAAAGACAAACCATTCATACCACCATCCGAGTATACGTCTTACAGGAAATCAAAATCACCAGTTCCAAGGCAGAATCTACATACTATCGCTGGGGACAATGGGTCGTCGACGGTTCATCGTCGGTTGGGTAAACTGCCTAATAAAGCGTACGTCTCATGGGACACGTTCTTGGCTTTTGTTGAATCTCGACTTGATTTACCGCCGAATACACTTGCTCGCGATACGAACTCTAGTACGTCTGCTCTTGCACTGTCTCTCGCATCTCTACACACTCTTCGATGTCTGCTTGGACCACTTGTCGAGAGCACTATTCTCCGTGACCGCCTCGAGTGGCTAGAGCAGAGTCTGTCTAAGGAGGCGTGGAAGACGGCGTTGGTTCCGCTGTTTGAGCAGAGGATGGGGAGTGCGAGGAATATGGCTGTGGTGGTTGTACCGGCTCATGCGGATCTTCCCGGGTTTTAAGCGCGGATCATCCGAGGACTTTCCGATCTAGGTCTACATTGGGACTACTACTTTCAAACAACTCGCTGATTCTACAAAGATGTGAGTTTTCGAGTACGACGCTGAAATGGCAGACTTACTCCTCTAATGTGTGTCCTTTGGTTTCGACGATGATGAGGTACATCAGCATACCTGTAACTACGATGATTGCTGTGCTGCAAGACGATGAGTAGAGTGTAGGATGATAGCTGTGTTCTTACTAGAAAGTGTACCACTTCCACCCAATCGCATGCACTAGAGCAACATTCACCATTGGTTCAAGAACAAAAATTTAAACTCACTCGCAACAGGATTCACATACGAACTAAAAACCGACAAAGCCTTGCTCGTCAAAGCCCAAACCATCAACCCTTTACTTCTCATCGAGTAACTCAGTATTTCTGCTGGGTAGCTGAAGAATATAGGTCCGCATGCGAGGAAGAATGTACCGTTGTACAGCCAGACGAATGTGACTGCTGCGATGCCTGCTGCGGTGCTGGATGTTTTGACGTATAGAGCGGAGCAGATTGTTAGACCGATGTTGGAGAGGAGGACCCCGGTCCATGAGAGGAAGAGGTGTGGGCGTCGGCGCATGTGGTGTGTTAGGTAGAGCCCTAGTAGGGCCATTGAGAATGTGAACTGGGGGATAAATGAGCGGGAGAGGGAAAAGGAGGGGGAAAAGGGGACTTGACTGATGTTAGACCCGCGTTGATACCGGTTTGAGTGGGGCTGTTGGTTATACCGACTAGTTCGAGGACTGTAGTAGGGTTCAGTAAGTGCATGAGTGGAGTTGGAGGTAAGCGTTTACTTTGTGTGTAATCTATAGGAAAGTCAGAAACTAGACGGTGTATTTGGAAAACGTGGCTCACAATATTGAATAATGGCAGTTCCACTTAGATTCTGGCACGTCGCTATCAACACCACTATTTCAACTCGATCTCAGTTTGGTATACAACTTGTAGTCGTTTGCACTCACCACACGCAAGTCTATGCAACGAGCTCCTAGTTGATAAGATCGTCTTCCAGGTATCCTGTTTCAACTCTCTCTCCATGATCAACGCCTCGTGGATCTGAGCAAGCTCGAATGATACGAGTTCGTCGTCGAGTTTGCCATTTGCGTGATAAGTCGTAAAGAACAACTTCGCTTCTGCTCCGCGGTTGTTTTTGACTAATGGGAGGTGGATGAGTGAGTAGGAGGTAGAGAGTGAGGAACGTACGCAGCCATCGAGGTGATTCTGGGACGTAGGCTATGAGTATGATTATTATTAATGCTGGGAGGATGTGGATCTGGAAAAAGTTGGTTACGTTGTCGGATGTGATATGTTTACTCACGAGGTAGGGTATTCCTAGGAGTAGGTTAGAAGGCTATGAGTGAATGGGCGGGCACTTACTCCATGACCAGTTGGTACTGATATAACTGCATCCCTGTCCGGAATATGAATGGACGAGGTAATGAAAGTATAGTAGTACGTACAAAGTTGACCCTGTGGCGGCGTTAATATCATAGAAATCTTCGCTGTAAGTACGTACCAAGAAGCGATAAAGTTGCCCATAATCTACCCAGTTTAAGAATCTGTAGATGAATCACACAGTACAGTAGACTCACGAATGCGACATCAAAGAAGCCGGCGAACCAGGTTCGGTGTCTTGGATGGGGTAACTCTTGAAGACTGTAAAGGGATTAAAACGCGTGTTCGGGAGACTTGATCGACTCACAGGATAGGTGAACCGATTACAGCAGAAGCGAGACCTGTACCGATCTGTGTGCAAGGTAAGTTGTGTGTTGAAATGGGAGAGAGTTGAGACTTGCGATAATTCGAGAAACGATGAACGCAGCGTAGCCGTTTGACTCTCGAGCACCGGCGGCGGTCCCGATTGCTGTCCCGACTAGATTCGTGATGGCTGTGTATCTGTGGGGGACGATGTGGGGGAAGTGATATGATACTGTGGGTGCCACCCACCGGATAAGCCACTTGCGTCCGTATCTGTCTGCGGTGTAGGAAGCAATGGGAGCTGCGACGACTACAAGGTATTGAGCCGTGAACGAAAACAACTTTCAGGTGACTTACTGCTAGCTAGGTACGTAGCAGCGTTCAATAACCCGATATCACTCGAGCTTGGATTGTTCAGTGCTAGAGGTCGGTGTGAGTGTAGCGTGAACACATTTGATTGTGACTTGCCGGATCTCCAGGACTGCATGGACTGGAAACCACTAATCAAGGAGCTGTCGTATCCATTCAAGAGTTGACCAAGAAAGATGCATGATATGAGGAGATTGAGATTTCGAAGACCTACGAGATATGAGTGTAATTCGAACAAAGCTAATTGTGATTCGCGTACCCTTGTTCTTCCACCAAGACTGGAGAGAGTTAGATTGAGTTGGAGAAAAATAAAGAACTTACTAGATGAGAATCGTTGTTGGGAATGGACAGGAAAGCGTCTGACATGGTTGTAGAGATACAGGCATTCTTATCTTCTGCTGGTTCTGCTCAAGAAGCATTGAATCGATTACATAATGTACACTAGAAGATTATACACGATGGGAGCGGTGGTACCTACTCGCGCTGGTAATATCCATCGAACGAGTCGTATCGTTGGTCCATACAGAACCTGCGTTTGACATCGTAGAGGAAGCATATCCATGTCTCTGCGTGTTCGGATGTCCATTCGCGAACGAAACATGTTTCTTGTGCGCAGGGTAGTTCAATTTCTAAGATTTCAAGTCAGTTCTCCGATGTGTTATGTCCTGTGTAGTAGCTTACCACGCCACCTTGCCATTGCATTAAAGCAGAGATCTGTAAAGAAATCCGGTCCCATAACCGCATTTCTTCCCTCCTCCGACGTCGACTGTCTGCTCGCAGGTACTCGGAATACTTCTCTGCTCTGTGTACCCATTCAATGTGAATTCACGCGCGACTCGAGTAAATTTCAACTCACGCAATGTGATTCTCCTCCATCCTACCAACAAATTTATAATGCGCCTCCTCGACAAGTCTCTTACTAAACTTAGCACTAGACATCGTGCGTATGTATGCTTCACATTCTTCCATGATGGCTTTGGCCCGGTTTAGGCGGTTGTTGTGTGTATCGCCTATCCACCCTTGTCGTACGATATCACTTGCGATAGAGGCGACCTGAGAGACAATTCGGAGAATCGTTTCGTTGATTGAAGAGGACATTGGGTCTTGGAGGTGGTGCGGAATGAGGAAGGGGCGTTTTAAACCAGAGCTCGACTTGTCCTTTTGCCCAAGAATGGACGACCGTGCTAGTATGGAAAGCTTGGACCGACAAATCCTGTTATGAAACACCCACAGAGGTCACGGAATTGGTTAGTCGGTGTACGTACAAGGAACTAAAATACTGCTTTGGATACTTTTTGAATTATCCTGGTGAGCGAGGTGGGCGGGGTTTTAGACTACTCTCGACCGTTGTCAAATGGTCATCACTGTGAAATGACAGCATGTGCGCCCACATCCGAGTTTGAAGAGCTGAGCCTGCGATAAGGCGAGAAGAGGTTTTGTGGATGATAATATAATTCTGTAAGTATGGATGGAAAATCGTGTTTGAACGTGGAATGCTGCGGAGTTTGGTGAGATTCGCTGGGTTGGGAATTTAGTACTTAGTACGTACCTAGTTACAGACTAGAGGACGAGTAGTTGATTGTAATTACATAGCCGCCTGAGGTTATCGGAGAAAGTGTTGAATTCGACGCTGGAATAGAGCACTGGAGAAAAAAGGGCCGGTCCCAATCTCACACGATGCTCCACTTTCACTGCTAGTACTGCTACACACACTATACCCTGGTCATAAGATGCAAATTATGTAAACTCTCCTGTCGCAGGCGACGAAAGTGGACAAATACCTCTTTCTAAAAACCCCATCGACTCGTATTTCTTGACCTGCAAGTTCGACATTTGTTAGAATTGTGCCGGAGAACTGGTTGGACCGTATACACACGACTTGACCAGGTTCTGTCATTAGTCCGAGGATGCCTCCCGTTTGTACTACCTGCGGGGATGGGAGGAAGAAATTAAAAATTAAGTCCGGAATGCTAAGTGAGATTGATTTACTTCTTGATAGGCTGTATCGATGATTGCTTTCGCAAAGCCACGACGTTCGTAGGATGGATCCGTGCAGAGGTGGGGACACCACCACCGTCGTGGTTTTTCCTGATAACAGGTCAGACTCGGAGAGAGAAGGAGGAAGGATTCGAACGTCTTGGGTTAATAAAGACGAGATATGCTTTGCTATTGCTTCTGGGGACTGTTGCAGCATGCGAGGTTCATCATTCGTGCAAGGGCATTGCGGTTAGGACGTACGATGTGGTTATACCAATGCTGAATCTCAGGCGTTAGCTTCGCGAAGAATTCATCCCAACCTAGTGCGCGCTGTGCTTCCTTGTTCGGTTTGTCAACACTCTCGGTACATATCAGTGATGAAGAGTGACTTGCGTTTGGAAAATCGATACATGCCGGGTTTTAAAAAACACCCGACAGCTACCACCTCGTCTTGTTCGTTTTTCACACCGTAGACTTGGCCTTCTAGAAGCGCGGCACGATCGCACCAAAGTATGTAGGTGAAATTCCCAGTTTCCTCTGAGGAATGCCGTTTAGGCTTTATCTGTGGTTAAACATAGCGTTGATGATTTGTGGATTAGTATTGTGACAGTGGGATGTGTGCTTACCCCCTTTGAATGCTCGGATGCTTAGTTGAACTAGATCGTGTACTTGAGGGTCATCTGGGGTATGTGACGATTAACAGAGTATGATGTAGGACTTTGAGCTCATTGAGACTCCCGGGGGCAAGTTGGATACGGTGGACTGGCACGGATAGACTTGTAGCTGACATTGTGGGTTGCGTGGTGTACAGTTTGGAATGAGGAATCTAATGCAACCAAGACGGTCTCCAATTCGGATGATACCGAGGACGAAGCTCGTACCCATGAGACGCGAGAAAAGCATACTTGTCTCTCCAAAATACCTCTGTATCAGAGAGTGTGGCGAAAAAGGACGAAGCAGAGTTGGCCAACATGGAGTTCTAGTAGTAGACGTGCATTGCCAAATTCGAGCGGCTTGATATATCCGACTTCGGCTGCAGAGTACCAGGAGTAGCTGTCACAATGCTTGGGCAGAGCTCCACATCTGTAGCATCAGATACGGGATATCGTATGGGGTCAGATTTGTAGATAGATGACTCGCAGGATGTTGAACTCCAAGTGAGAAAGATATGACGTTCAGTGTGGGTGGTTTGGATTGCTTTACATGTAATTTGTGTAACAACGAGGTTAACACGGGGCGTATACGCATGTGAGCACGATAGTAAGGTCTGAAGAGATATTTTCGAGTCCGGGAGCTATTCAAGATCATGTAAACGCAAAAGAACGAGGAGTGGCGCAACATACCAGTGCATGAGAAGTAACCGCTGCGCCCTCTTGGCCTATATTGATGAATCTCGCCTGCAAGTTCCCGAAGCTTCGTAAAATATGCTGGCGTGAATGTCGAGGAAAGGGCGAAGAGACTTTGGAGGGAACTTTTCTCTTTCAAGTTGGCGTCACTTGGCCTTGGCAGTGCAGAATCCTCCAGAATCCTTCCGACCTCACAGGGCAGTTGAATTTCAGGATTCTCCAGCTAGTGTGAACTATGAAATGTTTTCATTGACAATGCCGACCTGACTAGTCAGGACTTCCGAGTCTTCTCTGTCAAATGCAGTGTGTACATTGGCACTTCCTTCAATCATCGACACAATACTAACGAGCCTTATATAAATTGTCTAGCAGGCAAAGTAGTTTCGGGCACAAATCACAAACATGCACAAGGCATGATGCATGAGGGGGCCTCGCAAAGTGGAAAGTCCTGCTCCTTCGAATCAGTTTCTCTCCCTCTTCCCTTCTGAATATCCTCACAGCTCAGTCTTCCTCCTCCGCCTCTGGCGCTTCTGAATGCTCGCTATGAATTCCGCATATATCCTGTGTCATGTTCATATTTGTGTGCACGCTAAAACCGTGCCGGCAGAGGTCGAGGGAAAGTCAAGTGTAGCGGGTTGGGGGTGAAGTTATGTGTGGGGAAAGGTATAAGGATAAAGAGGGCGAAGGGGAGGACGAGTATGAGCGCGAGAACTTTGAATTGGACCTCGGCGAATCTGCGAGAACGCTCGAGCTAGCGTCGATGAAGCATCGGGCCCACGGATCCATCGCGGCGACGCTAAAACACTAATTCCTGCCACATTGCCTCGACTTTGCTGCGATTCTGACTCTGTCGATTATCCACCCATCGCTCGGGAATCCAGGCGGGGTACCGGGCTTGACCGAGCTTTGCGCAGAACTCGGGATCCTGCCCATGATGTTCTTCGGTTTCGGGCCCTTGCAGAAGAGGAGGGTCTGAGTCTCGTGGCTGGTCAGCTTGGGCATCGGTGACTCGTGCATCACTGTGATTCTCGGTTGTGGTGGTTTCAGGGCTTGCGTCGATGCCAGAATCGTGCATGATTTCTACGGTATTCATAACGGGCTACAGTCGTGAAGACGTGGAACTGCGAATCAGGTATTTCAGAATGACGGGCGTAGGATCAATTCGACGCAGTTGAATAGGTGAAAACTGAATGCGCAATTGGGTAGGTGTTGTTTTTTTAGAGGGACCCTTCTCTTTATATACATCTCTGCAGAAGTATGAAGTCGGCATGATATCAAACTTGAAGTAAAGGAAAATAGGCGAGCGCGCTAGAATGTATGGGGGACCATTCCCTCTACTGTCCATGCCCACTGAAAACCTCGCCGCCCGCTGCAGTAGGCGTCTCATTCTCCAGCCTAACCCTAGGCTCTCCTATCTCAGTTTTAGAATGAGCGTGCTCAGGCTAGGCATCGAGATGGCGAATGGAAGAGTATATTGTAGATTAGGAGGGTCAAATGATCAGAAGTTCCTTGAGAGTCAGACAGGCGGCTGAGTGCTGGCTGAGCGTCTCGTCCCAGCTTACAATTTTACCGGCGCTTGAGCCTAAGCTTGGTAGCTTATTTACATAACAAAGCTTCTACACTTCTTCTACAACTACGACATCGACATTGGAATCCTCTTCGAGGCCTCTCCAGGGTGATTCCAGGGTGGTCCCAGACTCAGAGTGATATCAAGGCCTGCACCAGAGTGCATTCTATGTCTGGTTCTGCTCAGGTTCTGCTCCAAGACTCAAGTTCACAAAGTCGTTTCCGGTATTTCAAAAACCCGACCCTGCCATGAAAACAAATACTGTACTGACAGGGACAGACAGGGACCCAGGGGCGACGAAGCGTGGACGCACTGGACACGGGTGTTTCCATCAGGTTTCCATGCTAGCTCGCGGTTGCGGATCGCTCAAAGGTGATGATGCACGAACCTCCGTGTACTGTACTGTGCTGATCAACAGCAGATCAACGGCAAGTCCAGAGAGATTCGGGAATCTCTGAGAACCCTTAGAAACCCGGCAAGAAACCAGAAAAACTCATGGTCGGACCCTTTCATGGACGATGGGGTCAGCAATAACACTAACCCTCATTGTCAATATCTCATATCAACGATAACGCTTACTGCGACGCGAGCAGGAACGGGCAGTTCGGCGGGCATCGGGCAAGGCGACAGACTACATATGTAACGTTTCGCGTGCTCCCTTTTAAGACCTCATGTTTACACGCTTACTTAGGCTGGCTTTGTCCTGTCTTTCTCATCGAAAAAAAAATTGCGCCGTGGCCACGGCTATAGTAATTTGCTTGTGCCGTGATTGTACGGCGGTAAAGTGATATGCAAATTGGAGTTGGTCTAGTGGGCGTAAAATCACTCGCCCCTAGGGTCTTGATTCTCTATGTCAGATAATCGATTCTGATTCGATACAAAAACATCCTGTACCAGATTTATCAGGTTGTACAATATGGCACCCATTCCCAACCCTCGCGTCGTCTTCGCCAAGGTCGTCCCGCAAGGACAGGCACCTGTTCCCGGCGAACATCTTGTTTATGACAGTTCGAAGGTGATTGACTTGGACACCATTGAGCTGAATGGTGGATTTTTGACAAAGACGTTGGTTCTGAGGTGGGATTCTTTTGTCTCAGTATCGTATCAATGATCTAACGAGATCTTGCTAGTCCGGAACCCTACATGCGGGAACGGCTGCGCGACAGGTCAATTAAGAGCTATAGTACAACTATGGTTGTCGGTGCACCGTACGTATGATGTTCGTTCTTTCTACGGATTGTCGTCTGACGACCGAACCCGACCGCAGTATTGTCGGTATGGCTCTCGTTAAAGTCTTGCGATCGGAAAAGGAGGGCATTAAGGCCGACGACCTCATGTATGGTATGACACAGTGGGAGGCGTACACTGTCCAGCCTTACCTAGAAAGTAGGCTTCAATTTCACCTTGTCTGCGTGTATACATCCGCTTGGGATCTCTAGACTGAGAAATCTCCCTAGGCCGAATCAAGGATTTCAAACAGGAGGAGTGGGCGCCAGAAACGTTCAACATGGATGCTCTCGAGCTTCAAGTCGTACCGGACCCGAAGGGTGCATTCCGGCTGGTGCAATATTGCAGTGTTCTCGGCACGCCTGGGCTCTCTGGATATGTCGGATTCGAGGAGTGCGCAGAAGCTAAGGAGGTGAGCTTAATCATGGGTTGAGTATGGAACAACGACTGATGGCTTCCTTGAACGTAGGGAGAAACGATATTTGTTTCATCGGGTGCTTCTGGCGTTGGAAGGTGTGGGGTGTTCGAATTGCAAGTGAAAGGGATGACATACTAACGGATTGTCTTGGATGATAGCATGGTCATTCAGCTTGCAAAGATCAAGGGGTAAGTGTATTCTATGAATGTTGTAGTGGTTGACTTACTGCCTGGATAGAATGAAAGTAATCGCATCAGCAGGGTGAGTGTCGCCGTTCTCGCGTCGGCCGTTGATTTTGTTTGTTCACGTATGAAATCATGTAGATCTGATGAGAAGGTGGAATACATGCGCTCGATTGGTGCTGATCTTCCATTCAATTACAAAACAACGGCTTACGGTAAATTTTTGGCGGAGCATGGCCCCATCGATGTGTTTTGGGTAAGTACCTGGTAGTTCTGCAAGGTGTATCTTTCATTTCTGACCTTGGCTCTCTAGGAAAATGTTGGTGGGGAGTGTTTCGAAGCCGCGATGGACGCCACGAACGTGAATGCTCGTATTGTTGTGTGTGGGATGATATCAGAGTACAACGTCGCTCGCTCGAACAGATACGGTATCAAGGTCAGTCAGTTTCGTGCCGTCCTGCACTCATCTCAATCTTTCAATTCTAGAACATGGATCTTTGCTATAAACGCCGCCTCACTATCCGAGGATTTCTTGTTCCAGACCTCGTACCTACCTTGGGGGAAAAGTTCTTCAAGGAAGTACCTGCTTGGCTTGCGCAGGGCAAGTTGCAGAGTAAGGAAATCATCTATGATGGCTTAGATAAGGGTCCTCAGGCGTTTGTAGAGATGCTGTTCGGAGGTGCTGACGACGCAGCAAGCGGTAAACCGGTAGTGGTGCTATCCTTGGATTAATTGTAAAATACTTTCATGCCGTGTCGACTGTACCAGCACGAACTATGACGAATATACTAGGATGTAATTACCTGCACCTTTGTCTATTTCGGTGAACTCGGTGTGGATAACTTTCAACTATGTGGTTTTTTTTTGCCGACATGCATCTTTCGATATTCTTTACGAGACTTTGACGGCGCGAATAGCCTATATGTATATGAAAAAGCCTAATGATCGGACGGCTTCTGATTGTACATTTACCGGTTATAAGAGGTTATAAGGCGTAGTATTGAGCCGAACGCTGATATTCTGATCTGCTTTCAAATCTTCAGAAGATCAATATGTCCGTATACTTTCCTGGCCACAACGACAGTTGTTGAATTTCTCGCATTAGAACATTCAAATTGCGATTGACTGACACGCAAGTACATTCTGACAGTGACGGACTAGAAACTACTAGAAACCGTGCAATTGCTAGACGCTTGTCATTCGAATTCAAATTGCGCTCTGTTGTTCTTTCAATGTGTTGAACAAAAGGTTGGCCGGGCGGTCTCAGGGTCAAAGGGCATCTTGTTACTGACTCGTTCTTTACGTAATACTAGGGAGAGCTCCTTGTCCTTGTTCCTTCAGCTCAAACCCCAGCTTTGCAATCATTTTTGCGAGTATTGCACCAAGTCTAGCGTGCTGTCGCTGTCGGTGAGTGAGTCTCAGCGCGACGGTTCTCTTCTGGTTCTCTTAGGCAGATCTTCTAGAATCTGCGTCTTTCTTCGCGTACTTAGCGAACCTCAAAACATCCACGGCCCAGTATAGAAATGCTTGCAGACCCTGAGATTCTTCATGAAGATCAAAAGGTTATTCCAAATATGAGGAGCCCGACAAAGCCCGGAAGCGTATACAGAACTCACATAGTGACATCCGTGTGCAATTGGCTAGGCTGACTCTAAGCTGACGACCCTGTTGCTGTAATGAGGGCCTCATAACTAGTACGCACGTAGCTCGTATGTGGCATAATCTTTCCCTCCTACTTTGACAAGCAACACTAGCTGCTAATCTTCTCCGTTGATGTGACAATGGTTCAGATTAGCTTGGAAAGGACGTTCTTGATCGCGACATGGATGGAGGTTTGGCATTCTTACAGATTCAGGTTGCAACTTAATATTCTGACACATTTGCCCAGGGTGTAATCTATGGTACACTTGAAGCAATCGCGGTGCAATACGATTTTCTCATATCACTCGACTAGGACTATTCGTAGCGACGTATTCCATGACGCTGTACATGACATTTGGCAGCGGAGGTCTTAGACGAGACGGCCAGAGCAATGTGCGATTTTCGTACCGGTTCCCTGTGTGATGACTGCTGACGATATGTGGGGTAGGTTCTGCTGATAATATCTAGCATCATGTTTTTTTTGGGGACCCTGCACATTTCTCTGAATTGCTATAGACTCGTGATAGGCTTCTCTTCGAACCCAGGGGACCCGGTCGCTTATTTCACTACCTTGAATAACTGGAGTCACGTCATGAAGAATGTCGTGTATGCAACCCAGGAGGCCTTGGGAAGTACCGCTGCGGTTCGCCAGTTTTAATAATTGCATTTCCTTTCGAGACTCACACTGAATGTACAGGCTTATCGTTGCTACATTCTGTGGAATCGTAACTGGAAACTCGTTTTGCTGCCCGTATTGCTCATTTCGGGTAGTTTAGGTAAATCTCTATATCCTGAAGCAATTTTCGAATCAGTCAACGCCATTTGTATAGTCTCTGGATACGGAACTTGCGCACTCTTCGCCCAATCTGACATCGGCAGCTCAGTGTTTGCCTCAAGGCTGACCACTTGGGTCCGAGTCTTTTACGCTCTAGCGGTTGTCGAGAATATTCTTACCACTGGTCTCATGGCTTATCGAATATGGTCTTCGTACCGCTCAACCACTGCGTACAAAGTAAACAGCAATGCTCTAATCTCGGTCCTGCGAATCTTGGTCGAATCAGCGGCTCTCCAGCTCATCGCCGAGATAATCTTACTAGCCTTCTACAGTTCCAATCTCAATGCACAATATATCATGCTTGAGGCTATCACCCCGCTGGTTGTAAGTTGTCTTTGTCACAACATCTAGACTCTGCGACTGCGGCTAAAATGTTCAAACAGGGGATTACCTTTAACGCGATTACCATCAGGCTTCGAGTTAGGCAGCTGACAAAAGATTCCAGTTTGTCCACAGGGCCTTCTGGAGTGCGCCGTGGGCCTATTCAGACGATTGGCAGTCTTCCATTAAAAAGGATTCGCGTCGATATCACGCAGAACGTCGACAACGACCACGAGGTCGATCCTAGTAACAGTTCGGCGAAAGCCGTGGATATATATGATGTGGATCCTGAGCGTCATGCACATCCAAAGTAAGGCGTTGGGACTGGGGAGCTCGGTAGTGTCTTCGGTAAACTTGGTACATAGAATCTCTTAAATTTCTTTGTAGAGATACGCTACTTGAGTAGAAACCGCAAAACTCTCATTCGTTGGCCTAAACTCTCATTGTGTCCAGTCTCAGAACCTTTCAGCGTCACTGCCCACAACGGTCGATCCTAGTAACAGCTCGTCGAGAGCGGTGGATATGTATGATGTTGACGCCGAGCGTCATGCACATACCAAGTAGCATTGGTTGATCTTGTACCAAGTCGCGCTCAAGGGTACCATCGGTCTATAGTCTCTTCATTTGTATATTAACAGACAATGTCATGATGAACAGGCATGTCGCCCGATGTCACTATATGCAAGTTATGTTATATAATAATGATATGTGTATTGGTTGATAATACACGTTTTGATCGAGACAAGGTGTTCTGCACTAGACATTAGACAGCAATGGCAAAGATACATCAGAGTCTGGACTACAGCTTGCCTGACCCGCAGAACCTTATTACTCCTCTCCTCAATGTAACATGCACATCTACAGAGAACACACTAGCCCGGTCGGTATATAAATACGTCCCAACTAGACTCGCCTACCCAAACACAAAAAAAGGGAAAAAAAAAAGGGAAAAAAGCCGATGTCAACGACATTCAGGGTGGGATTACTGCGGGGATAAATGACAGTAAACGTCAGTGACGACACAAAAAACTAAATGGCCGGGGAATAACTGTTGAAAGATAAGGTATATGTGTCTCAGACGAGCCGATCCATCAACCCTCATTTGACGCTGAAACCAGACCAACTGCGAAAAGCGCGAAGAACTGATCCTTGGAGCAGTAAAGGAACAAAACTTCAAAAAGTAAAGAAAAAACCGAACGATCATTACGCGTCGCGGTAGAAGAACGGTGAAGGCTATAAAAAAGAAGCCAATCAACCGTCATCTACCAGTTCATACTGCTCTCCCTCAAGATGGGTGCAGAGATTGCAGCTGGCATGACATTCCTCCTTTGCGACATCCCAGTTGGACTCGTCCTCATCGCATCAAAATGATTTTCCTCTATCCGTTCACCCTGATACCCTCTCAAAGAATCTTCCGCGAAATAGAAACTTCTTCTTCTTTGCCCACCAACACTGTCCTGATCGAATTCGCGACCTTCAGGTCTTGTGCCAGGGACATTGACCGGGTCGGAAAGACGCCTGTGAGCAAGCTCTCTCCGGCGTTTGAAGGAACGATATATCAAGAAACAGAGGACAAGAAGGGCGATTGCACCGAGAGATGTGACGACACCTATGATAGCATCTTGTCTCGTCTTGCTACTAGACGAGGAGCCCGACTGGTCAGAGCTGGATGAGGAGCCACTAGACCCTGAACCATCACTGGGGGTGGGTACAGAAAGGACCGAGAAGCCGGAGTTCACATGGGTAGCTAGTTGTTGAGCGACGTTGTCCTGTATACCTGTGTAGAAGGCCGATGTCTTGGCCTTTACCTGAGCCTGAAGATTTGTGACCTGATTGCTAGGAATATAGGCAAGATACATTGTCTCTAGCATTTCGGCATCCTGAGGACCTTGATATGACGAAGGAATATTGACTTGAAGGAGCCATGTTTTCACCTGATCACCTAATAACGAGGAGATCAGTAAAAGTTTCTAAATTATTTTGATCATTGTATACGCACTGGTCAGACCTAAAGCAGTCTGTAAAATGACGGGCATGTAGGCGAACATCTGACTGCTCGCATCGGAGTTCTGAACTTCCAGTTCCCAATTAAGCTGCTGGTCAAAGAGAAGGCTAATCAAAGTATAGCCAGCGAAATCTTGGGAGGTATCCAAACTATCCTGCGGTAAAATCCTATAGGGAAGCCCGGCGGGAAGGGTAGGGGTACTTAGAGGAGCCGACGCAACCAGTGTAGTTGCAGCAGATACCGTCGTCGTCGCCTGGTCCGGGTTACTCAGCGTCGCATCTGTGGTCGTGGAAGGAATGGACTGGACGACAAGCGACGACTGAGATAGGATGAAGGATAGATCTGACGCAACTGACACTACGGTAGTCGCAGTGACTACACTTGTGCTCACCGCAGTAGTTACACTTACATTAGCGCTATCAGTAGCGCTGAGGGTGCCAGACGGGAAGCTGATCACCACACTGGAGGTGGCAATTGTCGTCGTATCAGTCCCATTCGCCGATAAAGTGGAGGAAGGCTGAACGTCGGTGGTCGAGACAATCACAGAAGCAGAACTAGGGAAAGCCGAAGTAGTGGTGCTGGAGTTGTCTGGAACACCAGAAGTCGGAGGGACAGAGATGGACACGGAGCTAAGCACAGAGCTGATAGAGGAGCCGTCACTTGGTGCGGAAGACGGAGCAGATGTGATAGTGCTCGAATTACCCGAAATACCAGACGCAGGTACGGAAGAAGGGAACACAGTGGTGGGTAAAGATGATGGTGCTGATGTGGGGCCCGATACAGGAATCGATGAAGGCAAGACCGATGGAATAGTCGACGGCAAGACCGACGTGATGATGGAAGAAATACCAGACGTAGGCACAGAAGTGGGCAAGGATGATGGAACTGATATCGGGATCGACGAAGGTAAATCCGATGGAATAGTCGACGGCACAATCGATGTTACAGGGGGAATATCAGAAGATACGACGGACGAGACAACTGACGGTATGGAAGGGAGACCAGAAGAGAAGATGGACGACAGAACCGACGTTATGGTTGGAACTAAATCTGAATGAGTTGGCGAGGACGAGGAACTTCCATCATCGGGAGTGGATGAAAGAGACGGAACAGACGTAGACTGCATGGCACTGCTGACTACGGTGCTCGCTGTTACCCCATCGTCACTGGTGGCGCTACTAGCAGTGCTGGTGACTCCCTCAACACTTGTGACAGAAGCGACAATACTGCTGGCAACACTCGTGACGGGGCTCAGCACGCTGCTGGCAGCGCTCGTAACAGGGCTCAGCACACTGCTGACAGCGCTCGTGACGGGGCTCAGCACACTGCTGGCAGCGCTCGTGACGGGGCTCAGCACACTGCTGGCAGCGCTCGTGACAGGGCTCAACACACTGCTGGCAGCGCTCGTGACGGGGCTCAGCACACTGCTGGCAGCGCTCGTGACAGGGCTCAACACACTGCTGGCAGCGCTCGTGACGGGGCTCAGCACACTGCTGGCAGCGCTCGTGACAGGGCTCAACACACTGCTGGCAGCGCTCGTGACGGGGCTCAGCACACTGCTGGCAGCGCTCGTGACAGGGCTCAACACACTGCTGGCAGCGCTCGTGACGGGGCTCAGCACACTGCTGGCAGCGCTCGTGACAGGGCTCAACACACTGCTGGCAGCGCTCGTGACGGGGCTCAGCACACTGCTGGCAGCGCTCGTGACAGGGCTCAACACACTGCTGGCAGCGCTCGTGACGGGGCTCAGCACACTGCTGGCAGCGCTCGTGACAGGGCTCAACACACTGCTGGCAGCGCTCGTGACGGGGCTCAGCACACTGCTGACAATGCTAGAGACAGGATCAAGGATAGACGACAAGAGGTTGCCCGAAGTCGAGAACGTGTCGCTGGCGGAAGCACTCGTCACAGGTGAAGGAGTCGGAGTAGCAGAAGAGACAGAGCTAGCAGTTGAAGCGGAAGTGCTCAGACCCGAATTAGTATCAGTAGCACTGGTCGAAGCGCTGGAAGAAGGCGACGTCGAAGGAAATATTGATGTTCCAGGCAGGACAGAGGTGGTAGGAGCAACAGTCGCGCTGACACTGCTCGTGACGGAGTCTATGGTACTAGAGGTCGAGGCACCAGCGGAAGAGACAGTCCCCGAGCTGGGACTGCTGATAGAGCTGGAGGGGCTGCTACTTGGTGGGACAGAAATAGAAGAAGCGTCAGATGTAGAAGCGGCGACGGATGCAGAAGCAGAACTAGAAGATGAAGCAGAGTTCGGCACAGCCGTGGCAGAGGTTGATGCAGCAGCACTGGGCGAAGACGATGTCGATGATGCTGACAAGGAATTACTTCCACCAACATCATTGCCGACAGCAGAGACCGTGTCACCTAAGTTTTCGCCGAGGCTAGAGACAGTATCGCCTACGGTATCAGCGAGACCGGAAACTGTGTTTCCAACCGTACCCGCGAGCCCATCTAGAAGGACAACCCAAGCAGTGAGTACCCGTGTATCGAGGAATGACAGAAGAAAAGCTGTCCTCACCGACAAGCCCTCGTCGCCCGTGTCCGTGAGTCATCGACCGACGAGCGAAAGAATGTTCAGACGACGAATGCACTGCATCGACCTGGGTTGCAACGAGGAAAGAGACGAAGAGGGAGAGCAAAAATGAACAATAAATAGAGTACGAATGCGCAAATTTCATGGTGGACGAGTTTTAGTTATGGTGTATGCTGGCAAGCAGGGACGGCAGCGCAATTGCGTCCTGCCAGAACGAAGGAGCGTGGTTGCTAATGATAGCAGGAAGGAGAAAGCAAGTATTATAGCGGGGCCGTAAAATACAAGCCCAAGTGCCAGAGCGGGTACGAGAACGAAAGGGAAAGAGGATGATGATGGGAAGGTTGAACTCCCTTTTCATCAATTTTGTTGACAAATTCTATTCCCGAACGCTGTGATACTATAGTTTGTAGTTCCTTTCCTCTCTAGCCATCTTTTGCTTTTACTTTCAGCTTTTGACTGCTCGATGTCCTTCAGCTTTCTGTCCGAGTCGACGCTCATCCGCAGCGACCTCCACGTGCTTACAGATTCTACCGTTGCTAAGTAGGTACGTACGCAATCATTTCGCGTTCTTCACACCACGATTCTCCCGAGACACGTAGGCATATACATATGTACTTGCATCGAATACTAAGTAGAAAGGACATGCAGGCATATACGTAGACACTATCATCAATACAACTCCCAACATCAAATGAAACCGATCTGAAACGTTCGCATCTATTATCGGCAAAGATATCGATGAGAATGGAGCTAATCCGTACCTTATTGGCTACGTCCAGGGCATCGTGATCGGCTGTGAGGCGCACATATGCTTTTTTCTTGCCATCCGGTCTAGGCAGGGGAATCAATCACCAGTAATCGCCGGGCGGACATTGACCTACCGGATGAGGGTGTTGACCTTGGCAGCCTGAACGTCGTACAACTTCTTGACAGCGTCCTTGATCTGGCGCTTGTTCGACTTGATGTCAACAATGAACACAAGTGTGTTATGCTCCTCGATCTTCTTCATAGCAGATTCTGTGTTAAGAGGTCTGGGAAGATCACGAGCGAAATGTCAATCATATAGGAACAGGCCGCAGAGAAAAAGAACAAAAAGAGCAGTCAAACATCATCTGAGCAAAAGGGGGGATGAATTTACGAAATGTGAAAGAATGGACAGAATATCAACATCCAGGCAAGTGACATGGATATTAAATGCAGATTAAGCACGGCGTCATGCAGATACAAGGAGGGAGTTTCCTGCCTGCAAGGAACGGAAGCAGAGACGCAAGAGAAGAAGTATATTGTGGAAGTAAGACGGTGAAACTCACGAAACAATGGTCCTGAATTGATCCATCCTCGGTACGTGCGGAATACTCTTCCTGGGGTACTTTGGTTCTCTTGCGAGCCTCAGAGTTTTAGGGCGATGGAACGACACTGAGTATCGAGTCTTGCGTGAGGAATGCGAGTGGACACCTTGCAGTGTGGCCTTTTTGGCGGCCTTGGCCTTGGCATCTTTCGACGGTGTCTTTGCTGAATGGCACGAAAGGTCAACCAATTAAAGTCGGCAAAGAACATGAATTCAACGTACATTTCGTAGCGGCCGCCTTACCCTTGGCAGTTTTCGTTGTGGCCATTGTTGAGTACGAGGCGCAAGTCCGTGTACTGTCGATGCAGAAACTCCTTGTGGTCACGTGGGGGACAGCTCCGTTGACTAAGAACTATACAGTATAAGCAAGCCACTCGAAAATTCAATCGGAGTTTTCGGCTTTCGTGCCATGCAAACCGGTTCCGTAGGCTCGTTCCTAGCGCTTTTCTCTCCTCAGCCCTTTACCATTCATTTCGTCTGGTGCTGAGGAGGTACGCGCTATTCTTTTATTTCCCCTACTCTGGCGAACACACATGTGCACTGCACAAGGATGTGCAACTTCACATTTATCTACTCCTGCATTCATTTTTGTCATCCCCTCACACTATGAACATGAAAGAGGTTGAGATTCAACATGTATTAGGGTGAAATTCAGATTCACCCAGTTTGAGGTTGTTTGTAGTGGTTAGGTTGAAATACAACCTTTGCCATTCAACCTGGTTTCAGGTGAAAATCAATGGTTTCACTCGACCACCTTTCACACTTTATTCAGGGGTTGAATGCAATGTTTTTCAACCTATGTACCTTCAGGCTCATTTGGTTGTGCTAGTCGACTGCGGCACATATCAGCTGCCTGAATACCTTCATCATCAATCAACAGCCTCGTATCAATTGCCTGTCAAACTTGAACAAGATGTCACTGAATACATCATTTTGCTCTATTAGTGTGGCCAATGCCTCAAATACAACATCAGTAAACGACTAGCCATGGATCCAGGTCTGTATCAGGCTGACAAAAGGAGAACAATAGTGAAATGATATCTTGCAGATCCACCAATGTAACTAGTAGGTGATCTGCAAAGGAAATAATATCATTTCTTAAATATTCCAAGAATAGCATCATGATGAATGATGTCAGAGCAGAAGATACATCAGCAAAATAGATGCAAACATGTAATATGTTGTTACTCTGTTGCTGGTGTTATAAGATTCTGATATCATTTTATGCAAATACAATAATACTGCAATATTGCTATACAGCATAAAATAATTCCAGGCTCTTATAACAGCACAAAATAAATTCACTTGAATATAACATCTATATAATACCTATACAACACCTCACAATCATACTCAACCCACATAACATAAAGATAATGCAGCTGTAAAGTTAGCTTATTATTTTAGCTCAGTATATTGAGTTATCAAAGTTATATGGTGTTATAACATAGCCTTGCTAGAGAAACTCAATTTCAGAATTATAAATATAAATTTCGAAGATATACACAGTAAAAAACATTCAAAACAAGAATTACAAGTCTTCAAACTCTTCATCACTCCCCTCACTCTCCTCACCATCTTCAGGTCCAAGTTCTTCATTAGGGTCTTCCTCCTCTTCCTCTTCCTCTTCCTCTTCTTCCTTCTCTTCTTCCTCTTCTTCCTTCTCTTCCTCCTCCTCCTTCTCTATGTCTGACATATTGTCTTCATCCTGATCATCATCTATAGTTTCACCATCTGAGTCATACTCAGGTAAAACTTGAGTGTCCAACCCAGCATCTTTCTCAAAGTGATGAAGATAATCATGAAACTGCAAATGACCAATACCCCCTCCTCTGAACCACATCATCATATCTCGATCAACAAACCTAAGAGCAGTTAGCAAGTTATAGCCAAATTAGTGGGCAAAAACATACATATTGATGTAAAACACAGTCCAATCATCATCTTCCAATACTCTATTGCCTTCAATTGTCAAAACCTCCAACTGACAGGCAATGGAATCTCCTGGTAGTATATCTTTGGTGTAGTCATACTGAAAGCCTGGAATAAGATGGACTGCTCGAATAATATCTGCAGGATCAACAAAACCAAAGCTATTTTCTCCTGTTGCAAAGTGCAAACAATAGAGACGCTTTGCTTTCCAGCCAGCCTTGAATGATGTATCAAGCTCATACCAGTGAATCCAGAGAAAGTCAATATGCTTGGAGATTGTCTGTTTCCTGGTCTTGATATTGCCTCTAAGGCAGATATTTGCATGAAATATTCCTACCACACGGCCATAAATATATGGATGGCCATCAGATTCAGATGACAGAAGCATAATATCAGGATGAGTACGAGGATTGATGGAATCTTGAGCTCTTCGAAGATCATAAGTATTGTAGTTGATTTGAACCACCTTGTGTTTATATAGATGATCATTTTGAAATGTCAGATTTGACTGATCTTGTTTAGAAAAGTCTGTGGGTGAATCAGGACCTAGAAGCCGATGCAAGATATGATTTTTCAGCTTAGGAAGAAAATCCTATATTGCAATTAGAATTGATAAATTCATATTAAAATTAGTTTCTCACCTGTAAAGCTATATCATTCTCATCATTTTCAAGAAATGTTGAAAGATCTTCTGGAAAACGTTGGCCAATTGCAATTTGATATCACAGATTAGGATCTGTTTTGGGCAGTGGTTCACTATCAGTAAATTGAAGGGCAAGTTGTCTTTTTGTTGTCTTCTTTGTGATGACCACTTGCTGCTCAATCTTCCGTAATACTCGCTGACATTGTTCATGTCAGGCAATTTGGTATGATGCTTGTTAGTTCTCTGATAGAGTCGTTTCACTTCTCGATGTTCAGATTCCCTCTATAATATCTAACGGTTAAACCAAAGAAAGTTGGAAAAAAATTGAAAAACTTACAATTTGAGTGGTATATGAGTCTGTAGTGCCATAATAACATATAGAGCCTGGATAATCTCCAAGAAAGTGTAGCTTTGCAGTTGACATATTGAACTGACGGGACTTTGGTGATAAGTTCTGATTATCAGAGGGCTCAAATGTCTTGCCAATTTGGCGGCAATTGCGAGCCTCTGTTTCTTTTGGCAGCTCATAGGTTTGAAATGTGCTGCATGTCTCCCTGGCAAAGCTACGGATACTTTTGCCAAGATCAGAAGTGACTACTTCAAATGAACAGATGGTAGAGTCTGTATGCATTCAAAGTTTTGCATAGGCATGCCATTCAAGACAAACAAAGAGCAAATCTTGAATATTTTTCTCATGCTTTGAAGGGAATAAACCCTCAAAACAAGGCATTGAACACTAATTTGCAATTCAGTATAAAATTGTAATATAGTTAATACCATTTACCTGTAAAATATCTTCAAAATCTCTGGCTGCAAGCTTCTTCATTTCAGAAACATTGTTATCGAATTTTCAAATTGTTGTTCAGCCAAATGTATGCACGAGTCGATATCTGATTATCTTTAGCAACAGTCTGTTTTAAATGACTATACATATCTTTGATTAAATAGAGCTATACAGTCACTCTTGAGAGTATGCAGAATTTGAATCAGGTGAGAGAAAATATTCTTCCAAACACCAAGTTCAAATTCATGCAACAGGTCAACCACAAAAAGTGAGAAATAATTGAAACCAAATGGTAATAGCCATTCAGAAAAGGTATTCTGTAAAAATTTTCAAGTTAATTTTTTACTAAATAATAGCCAAGTATCTTACCCTAGTTGGAACCAGAGATTCCTTATCAAGGATTTTCTTTACAGCTGTGCTTTCAACACCACAACCCTGCTCAAAGATGAACTTTCGTGCTGTCTCAATTCTGTCTTGACGTGCTTCACTATCTATGTGCTGCTTTGAAACACGAAGCCACATATCCAGCTTGCTACCTATGCGACTAACCTGCCATTTTTCAATCAAGCAGTGAATACATAGGCAATTCCCTAAATGTTTTGTGCAAGCTAGCAAAACTCTACAAATTTACTTGTGAGTATATATACTTAATAGAAAATCAAGCTTACTTTTCAGGATAATCTGCTGAATAAGTATAGAATTCAGGGCAAAGAAGCCGCTTGATAGCATCAGCACATTCAAGTGCAATGCCATGAGCATAAGCTTCCATAAATTCCACATCAAGTATAAGGTTCCAAACAGCCTGTATAACTTCTCGTTTGAGATGTTGCAAAACCTCATCACTAGGAGGAACTTCATAGTGATCACGATAGATATCACAAATAAGATCTGGAAGCTAGAGAAATAAAATATTAGAATTTTTTGCTTTAAGTGTATCAAATTATTGATTTGCTTACATGAGGAAGATATGCAACATGGTGTGCAGAATGAGAGGTTGGTTTTCCTCTTGTATACTTTGTCAAGTTGCCAGGATACAGGCCATAGAGATGCAGTACCAAAGTTGGCAAGATGGGTTGAATCTGATGCAAGCATGATTCATATAATTACTTTCTCCAATGATGAAGAACCAACACGGGTCATAGCCATTTGAGAAAGTTGAATGGCACGTGTTGACATATATGTTTCACCATGAACATGTTGTGGTGAGACAGATTCTGAAGGTTTCCAGAATTGTTTAAATGGCTTCAGATGATATTCGAGAAACAAGTCATCTTGAACAGCACTCTTGATAATTTCAAGAGGTTTCCGGTACCATATACCATCAATCACTAGCTTTAGTGCATCTTTCTCAGATGGAAATGACACACCAGAGCGGGGCATGGGAACACTAACACTGCCACAGTGCCAGACATCAGAGTTGGAAAATAGAAGATCAGAGGATGAAGTAGTCATAGTCTTTTGAGATGCCATAAAATCATCCAATCGCTTGAGTTCACGTTTTGCACTGAAGTCACCAAGATCCTGAACACTAAAGTCAGGCTGGCTGAGCACATCAGTATACAGTGAATCAAGGGTATTGGCTGTGATGATTTTAGACTGATATGACCAATTTATCAAGTGGTAGGTGGAGATGGAATCAAAAGGAGCATAGGAAGATGAATCTGCTATAGCAGAGGATGTAGATGTAGTAGCTTTTAGCCCCATTGCTGATGAAAGCCTGGTAGATTTGTTGGGGTCCTTCTCATGAGAGAATGTAGGACCATCTGCAACATCAGCAGCATTGCAATTAGCATTGAGATCTCTAGATGGTAACTGATCTTCATATACGGAAAAGACCCCAGTCATTGGGCTCAGTCTTTAGAAAGACATGATCTGAATGCTCAGATTCAGAGCTATCAAAGACCTGAGCAGGTCTAGTTGCTGGATTAGGTTCTTCATGAATTGTGGCATGTATTGCAGTGGCAGTAGCTGCAGGGCCAGGTCTTGTATGCTGGACAATGAAGGATTGAGAAGATATTTGAAAATCTTCAAAGCGAGCAGGTAATCTGTGACTCCTTTTTCCTTGGCCAAGATCTTCAGGTTCATGAGCAGGCTGGATTTCTTGTGTCAAGTCCAGCATCTCATGGTCATCCTGAGTCAATTCCTAAATAACATTGAGCCACTATTTAAGTTATAGCTGACACTGCATACCCTAGATGGTCCTGGTGAGTTTCTTTCCCCTTCAACCTCCATCTCTACTGGTTCAAGCCTCATGCTATTGCTAACATCCTCTCTAGCTTGTTTGACTTGCTTGAAGAGTTTGCTCATTGAAGATGCTCTCATTCCACATTTTGGATAATGGCTGTTAAGAGCATGATTGGATGAAAAGGACTTGTTGCAGGAAAGACAAATGGCAGGCATGGTGTGTTCAAGATAATAGCAAGGCCTAGACAGACAAAAGTGGGGGAAATACAGTTCAGCTCATGGTCTCCTCTATATACTAGTCTGAAATCAAGATAAGATTGACCATGTGAGAGGAACACGGTATGAGTAACTTAAAACAAGAGAATCAGATTTATGCTATTGGCTAGCCTCTGAAAGTCACGGCCCTCAACATCGTACGATGCTTTTAATACTTGGGTACAATAAATCTGAATACGGCTAGTCCCCCCATTTACCTTTCAATGTCCCTCCTTGTTCAATTGAATCTAATGATGGTAGCAAACAGTAGTGAACAGTAGCGAATGATAGCAAACAGTAAAACAGTAGTAAACACGTCTTCCTTCCCCTTCACATGCTCAATAAAATTGCGATACGTCCTGGCAGACCGAAAATTCTGCAGTGCAGACCTATCAACATCATCTTGGGCAGCTGGATAGACCTTTGGCATAGAGCTCGTTGAAGGCTGCAATGAGGTAGGAGAAGTCAGTGGGAAAATATGGAGGATGTGCCAGACACCTGCTTGCGAGGGGAATGGTATCTTGCACTTGCCTTGGGCTTTCCCTGATTGGCGAACTGCTGCATCGGTGCAGAGTTATCGCAAGTAGAAACTATTGTGCCGAAGGTATGGTTTCCAAAAGCTAAAAAGGGAGGGGTGAGGGGTCGTACAACGGGGAATGGGACTGGGTTCGCTGATGGGAGGAAGGTCGAGGAAAGCGGGGAGAGTAATCCTTCATTCGTTGTACCCTCTCCATTTGAACTAGGGCTAACTCAACTGCTAGCGTGAGCGTGAACGTTAAATGTTTTTGCAAGACTCGCTTCAGCCTCTGCAGTGCATCAGTTTAAGGGTGAGAGATGGTGATGGTATCTCATATCGGGAAGGGTGAGGTTATTCTTGCAGTGGTTATTCACAGTTATCATTGTGTAGATGTACATCGGGGAACACGTGTTGTGCAGGATATAGATTGGGTGAGGGTACAGGTACAGATGGGGAAAGAACTACGTCCCAGAATCGACAGCTTTGACTTTTTGGTGGCATTGCCATTGACATCATTGGTATCTGGGCCTGGGTCTAGGTCAAGAAAGGAGATGAGCATCGATACCCCCAACTCAACACTGGAGAATGACCACGTACTTTTTTCATATTCAAAAATTGTTAGAAACCTCGAACACGGAGGAGGCGTGAGTGTATATCATGTGGCAAGGGTTGTAATCGTTGTCGTCTTCATTGAGGTCTGAACCGGCATCAGCACGTACGTTGATATCAAATCGAATGTGGTGGCATGGCTCATAGCATTTGCCACTGTCCCCCATGAGAGAGCCGAGGAAATCAGTGGACGAAGAGAACGAGGTAGTCGTGGCAGCTGAGAACATCGTTGGTCACCCGCAGATCGGTTCTTCTTCGCCATCCTAGCCTCTAATTTCCTCTGCCTTGTTTGTTTCCTTTGGTGTGGGTGTTGATGCAGGTCAGCTAGTCTTGTAGAAGCTGTTTGAATTTCAAGGCAACAGTGACTTTTTAAACGGCTTAGTTAGATCCTATAGGGGCAGAATCAGTAACCCTAAGCCATAAAAAAAGCCCTGTCACCTTGAAAATCAAACAGCAGTGAAAGAGAGGCGACACAAAGTTAAACATTGACATTGAACGCTGGCAGCGACTCAGATCGGGCCGAATTACTATGGTCACATGCTTTCACAGACACGTCGCACAAGTCCGTGAAAACGCCCCATCTATTTGTTCATTCTTTCTCTCCTCCACCATGCCTAGCTCCAGGAGTCCTCCATTTACTCACTCTCATTGATCTCGCTCTCAATCTCGCTCTCCCAATTGTCAAGTCCCTTTGCCTTTGTGGGATCAACCTTTTTCCCCTCGTTTAACTACTAGTACTAGGCCTACTGCTCGACTTCAACTTCAGCAAGAGCAGCAAAGTGTGACCCTAAATCAAGTTGGTATAGAGTTAGAGAGCTCAGAGGAACACAAAAAACAACGTAAGTTTGGTAAATTCGCCCGGGCTGCTGAAAAGGAAAAGGACAAGCCGTACAAAGTTCTCTCAGCACAAAAATTACATCTACTGACCACTACTCATAGCTCGAATGCGTTGACGTACTATCGCAAGATTGGTGCATTCTACTCTTGTGGGATCGACTTATTCTTCGATGATATTGAGTCAGCTGTACGCCTTGGTCTATCTGAAGAAGCTCAAAAAGCTCGAGAGGCTGTGAATGTGACAGGAACCACCAATGACCAAACTGACATGAATGACGATGACATTGATGATCCTGATGAGGAAATGTGTGCATATATGCAGTTATTTATTCATGCTAACACTCAACACCACAGGCCTGAGTGGGACAAGATGTGATACATTCATGCTTATCATGCTCTTATGGACCGCTACCCCCCCTTACATGAGCGTATTGAAGAGTGCATGGCTTACGAAGATACTGCTACCCTAGCTACAATCATTAAGATGGTATGTCATGTTTTAATTCCATATTTTTTCCTTGATTTTGTCCCTATACTAGGTGCAGAGAGGTTGCCGGGAGGCTTGACGTAATGACACATACACGCTCTGTTATTCCATTGCCTCTCTTATTCCAAACAATCCCGAAATGTTCGATGATGATAGTGTTCTGGTACCAGCATTTCTTAGCAACAGTAAGAGTGATCGTGGTGTGAACCACCCTATGATAGCCAAGCTCCTTTGCCCTTTCGAGCACATCCAGAACCTCTACTTTGGCTCAGAGGTGGACCGTATCAGGTATACTTGCTTGTATATCCATTGTCTTTACTAACATACATTTTAGCACACTGGAATTGATTCAAGCACGACATCCAGACTACTGCCTTCATCATAACAAGTTTCCTGCATTCATTTATGACCTCTCCTTGTTCCATGAGAATAAACAGACCTGAGGCCTCTTCTGAGGCTATCTTCTTGTTCGCGTGAGTGCTGTGGCCCTATAACTTCCACCCCTTACTTAAGTTTGCTGCAGGCATTCTGTTGTGTTTGGACCAGTCCTAGCTCAGCCCTTGATTCTCAGGCAATTACAACACGGTCAAGTAATTTGAAGATTCATCGCCTTCGCTCCGTCACTGCTCCAACCATCACATACATAGTGGTACAGGTAAGACAATATCTAGGTATTCAGCCTGTACTAAGATGCTTTACAAGGTTTATTTTAGCTTATGCACGAAAGAGGCCTGGACATCGAAGGACGGCAAGTACAGCTTTTGCCAGCTGTACTTGAATGTATTGCAAGTACTCTCGGAGGCTCCATCGAAGTGGCATGATGACCTTTTTGATTGGTGGAATCGGTAACGTCTGTTTTTTTGTGTATACCTGACACTCACCTGTGAATATAACCAGGTGTTCTCTGAAGTCACAGAGGACATTGCGGAAGGAAACCTTGACAATGACGTCAAGCATCTCCTCGCTGAATTTGATCAAGGGGCTTTTGAGAGTGATCCCGAGGATGAGGAGGATCAGCTAAATGAAGCTGCTCAAGATCAAGACGATTGATGAGCCTTTTTTTTTTACTTTTCATTTTTTCTCTTGGACTCTCAGATGCTTGCCTGCTGTTGTGTTTTACCATCTGTGTTATAGATAACTTTGCAATAGATTGTCAGCTATGTTTGTGTATTATATCATTGAGAACAGTGAGCAAATGAATGCATATAGTGGCACTAGTGACACCCCCCTGTGTTATAACACCCATATAACACCCATTACACCTTATAACATCCACTACACTTTATAACATATACTATGGATTATAACATTCACTACATGTCATAACCTCTGTGATGCATTATTCCACAAGTTATCTGTGATAATCATTGAGTTGTATTATAATTGTATTGCTTTCTCTGATATCGCTTGTACTGTACAATATTTGTGACTTTCTCCAAAATTCTGTGTAACATTGAGAATGCAATAGCATTACCACAATTAATTGTAAGGCTGGCTATCATTTCATGGAGTGACAACAATATTCTAAGACTGTCACAAACTGGGGACCCTTAAGATAACTTTGTGGCAATTGGATGGAATTATTTTATCAGTTGTGATGAATATTAAGCAAGATAATCCTTTGTAATTTTACATCTATTTCACTGATGTAACACATTGTAATATATCCGTACATTTTGTATCTACAACATATGAATTCTTTTCAGAATCTGTACATTTTGTATCTATAACGTATAAATTCTTTTGAGAGAGTCGACACAATACTAATAGTCTTGACATAGATCTCACACAATGTGTGCAATTTCACAGAACTTTTGCATGATGTCTGCAAACTTTGTAAAGCTTCTCCATAATGTGTGCAAGCTTCACAGAAGCTTTACATGATGCAGGACCTTTGAACCTATGTGTCAAGTATTGATACTACATATGATGATTTACCCATAATAGTAAAGTGATGCCTATCTATGAGGTGACATACAACAACATGGAGAGATAAGGGCCTATTCGGATGCCAAGGGTATTTAATGTACCGGTCAAATTTCAATCATTCGAAAATGTTACAACACATGAGAATATCACTCAAAACTCTGACCGGTCAAAAAGTGTGATTATGCAATCATCAGACAATTCTGAGGCTCTGTTCTCAACGTCGATATGGTCCGTCTGAGCTCACTACAACAACCCTCCCAACCTTCCCACTCCTCACAACCTTATGCTATGAACTCACAACATCGCCACCATGTATTCATAGCCACTATTACTGCTATTACAGCAGCGCTTGGTACTGTCTATGTAGGGAACTTCAAGAGATATAATCCTGAACCATATCATATCTCTGATCTAAGTGGTGCTGAATGGGTACAGGAATTGCTTGATGGCCACACTGACAGATTGAAGAACAATTTGGGTGTCCGGCGGCATGTGTTCACAAAACTGAAGGCCGAGCTACAAAAGGAAGGTGGACTCAAACCCTGGCGACATGTTGACATCAATGAGATGGTAGCGACATTCTTGTACCAAGCAGTGACAAATCTGTCTGTGCAGAAGGTGGCTGAAAGATTTCAATGTAGCTTGGAGACTGTTTCACGGTATTATCTTTTACTTATTGTTGATTTTCACTTTTAAAAGTTCTTTCTGCAGCAATTTCCACGATTATCTGTCAGCTCTTGTCTCTGATCAGTTCTGATCAAAGTATGTGCAGCTACCTGATCCCAACCTGGTCCACTATATCATCTACGAAAACAAGAAACTCTTCTCCTATTTCAAGGACTGCCTTGGAGCTGTAGATGGCAGCCATTTTTATGTCTAGATCTGCCCACCTGCTGATCAGAAATTTCCATATCGTGATTGAAGTGGAGATTTGAGTCAGAATGTCCTTGCAGCATGTGATTGGGACATGATTTTCTTGTTTGTGATGACAGGATGGGAAGGTAGCACAGCAGACAGTTATCTTTTTGAAGAGGGAATCAATGTGGGTTTAATATTCCTGATGAAAAGTATTATGTCGCAGATGCTGGATTTCCAAACTGCGACAAACTTCTCGTTCCATATCGGAATGTTCGCTACCATCTGCGGGAGTGGGAGGAGGCAAATGTCTGGTGCAATCTATTTCTTGATATGCTAATATCATACTTATACACCATTAGCCCTCAATCCAAGGAGGAGCTTTTCAATCTCTGACACACACAACTCCTAAATGTAATTGAATGTATCTTTGGTGTCACAAAATGGCAATGGAGAATTGTGTGAGAAGTTTGTGAATATCCACTTTGAACTCAAAGCCTTCTGCCCTTGGCTATTGCTGCACTTCACAATTTCATGATTATTTTTGATTCTCCTGAAACACCAGCACAGCTGCCTACTGTGTGAGAGTTGCTTGTACCTGATCCCAATGGTGATTCTCTGCCATCATCAGGGATTTCTGCCCAGGAAGTAACTGGAGCAACTCTTTGCCGTGATGAGATTGCTAAGGTGATGTGGACAGGTTACCTTGAAGAGTTGGAGAGGTGTAGAATCACACAAAATAGCTTTCCATAAATCATGTAGTGATGTAAAGAAGATGTTAACAAGTGTCAAAGGCAGTCTGTTAATCGGTACATTTAAACTTGATCATTTAATGAGTGACCTGATCAATCTCATCCATCAACCAAAAGGAGTGAGCAGCTCTTTGCACCTCATAGTGAGTATCAAAGCTTAGATACTCCTGAGCAACTTCACCACTCCCTTGGAATACACGTCTTGCCCTCGCCAAAGAAACAGGAGATAGATCCTCATCAGCACAAACAATTTCAAAGGCGCGATCCTTCTTGGCAGGTGAGTCTGTGACAGGATCAGCCAGAAAAGTTCCAGATGTCAGCCCTGTAGTCAGCGCAGTAATGAAGTTGGACATGCTCTCAAGAGCTTGTGCACCTGCAGACTGTCTAATGTGCTTTGCTGTAGGAGCTGGAGTAATAGAGTTACTAGCTGCTATAGAATGACAGCACTTTTTCTGTATATTATATGAGTGAAAGATACATAAAATATATTGGCTGACCTACCACATTCTTCAAGAGATGCTCTTCCTCATCAGATGTGGTATTGTTGCCATCACTATCTGACTCATCACTCTCTGACAATTACCCTTCAAGGTTCTGCATAGAGTTCTCAGAAGATAGCGCCATTTGGCCAGTCGCAGTTGAATAACCAATGAGAGCCACAATATCATCATAGTGAGGGAATGGACTCTTATGAAAGGGACAAGCTTTGGGATGTCCCTGAATTTTACATTTAGTTACAGTAGAAAAACAGACAAACATAAATTGTACCTCAAGATATGCATCCCAAACTTCATCAGATGCGATGACCATCTTGTGTATATCATCCCATCCAAAACCAGAGAGTGTGCGTAGTCTAGAGACAATCTTGAATTCAGTCTTGAACTAAAAGAATCATTCAGTATACATAGCTAATTGAAAGTATGTGACTTACCCGTGACCAGCGAGACTTTGCCTGTTTTCTATTGAGCTTAAAACCCTTTTGTTTAAGACTAGTAGATACATGAGTGTATGCTGGACCCTTGAAGTTATTGTCTGAGTACAACACTTGAGACTTGGCCACAACCAGAGCCTCGATAAGAATCACCTCAGCTTCAGCAGTCCAGGTAGCCTGAGAGTTATTTGATTGACTAGGAAAAAAAGGAGCAAACATGAGCGGCAGCAGAAATGGGAGTGGCCATAGCATGAACAGTGGCAGCAGCAACATGAACAGGAGTGGTCGGGGCATTGACTGGGGCAGCAGGGGCATGATAATTCAGTCTGGGAACAGCCGGAGATGTCACTGCCTGTTTTTTGAACTATTAATTCATTTATGTCATTACATCTAAAAAAGGAAAGAAGATCTACACGCACTGTGTTCCAACGCTCTCGCAATTGTGTATTTGAGTGAAACGGAAAGCCTTCATTTACTAGATGCTGACCCAATACAGTCCATACTGCAGCCTTAAATGTATTCTGGGTGACACCTAATTCCTGCTTGGTTTTCTGAATAAAAGCATTTATGACTGCATCAAGATCTTCAGCAACACACAACACTTCATTTTCGACATCCTGGGAAGGCTCAGCAGGTGAATGAGGACTGCCAGCAGGAAGGCTGGCAGAATCAGCCATTGAGGTGCAGTGAGAAGTGCAAGGTTCAGCGAGAAGCATTGATGAGGTAATCTGGCTCATAAATGTAACACTGGCCTTCTGAACAGACATGGTATTTCGGTCAGAGGTCTGAATATATCAAATATATCACGATCACAAAATTTGTGTGATTTATTACCATGTATGGAAATTTTCAACAATAATGTAACAGTTACAAAAAATACCCTTGACATCCGAATAGGCCCTAAGCATTATGTTAAGTGTGTGACAAGTGACCGGACCCGGAACAGATCTGGTGATACGCTAATTTTTGGCACTGCATAATAAATGACAGATGTTTAATAAAGTCTGTACAAACGTGCAGAAAAGGGAACAAAGTATTGAGAGGTTTTCCACCTCATCAATTAAAATGTGTTGCAATTGGTTATCCACTGCAAGATCTATTACTTACGGTACAGGTTTGTATCAAGGTTTTAGTCTGGTCAAAATTATTATGATAAAGAGTTTTATTCTTCTGCAAACCACAGTTGAGCCAAATCCACCCATTCTCGCAAGAGAGCTCTTGTATCATAATGCTGATTGCATCATATAATCCACTGGGAGATTTGCCTCTGTCTAAATAACAAATAAATACCCGGTGGAAACTAAAAATGTAAAGAACAGAATTAAGGTCAGATTAATGGACAAAGAATAATGAAACGATGAAGATCCTTTGGATTGATCATTAAACTAGCTTTTTGATCAAGGGATATGACGAGTTTACACTCTGAAAGAATTGAGGAGAATGAGAGAGGATGAGAATGAGGATGAGGATGAGTGCGAGGTGGAGCTGGAGTGTCCAGAGGTAAGCAGAATTATTAGTTGTTGTACTTACTGACACATCCAAGTAGACTCCATTCTCTAGGATCAACCAATCACCTTGTGAGCTTTGCTCCAAGGCTGACCATTGCTGCTACAAACAGCACAATACCAGGACGAAGGCTTGTGAGGCTTGTCGCAAAATCAAGCAACATTGTTCCTTCACGAACTGGGGCCACAAGCAGACGCTGTTGTGCAGAAAACACATACAGACCTGAAAACCCCATATGTTGACAATTTCTGCTGTGAATGTGATGGGATACGAGGGCTAGACTATGTTCCATAGTGTTAGCTAAAACATAGAACTGGAATAGTTAAGG
>JH814820.1:456936-497357 GCA_000296255.1 Omphalotus olearius VT 653.13 | reverse complement strand
TCTGTAGGAGAGCATCGCAACCGTCTGAAGATATACACATATTTGATCATGCAGACATTCTACATTAAAGTGATTTAAGTATGTCATTATGTTACCCTTCAGAATGTTTCTGCTTCACGAGTCCCAAATTGCTCCAAAAGCAGGGATACCTCTGCTCATCATACCATATACCACCTTCCTGGTCAGTTTTTGGTTCGATATGACGCAAACGGCTTCCGCATTCGATTCTGTGACCAGGCGCATAGTCATCTTGACTATGTCAGGTTTTCCGTTCTTGCGGGTATCTGAAGTGGACATCAAGTCAAGATGATCAAGAATTCATGAGAAATGTTTTCGCACCATAAATTATAGCGTCGGGAGAAGCTTCGAGAATGGAATCGACCAACTGGTCACCAAATGTCTTTCGAACATCGGGGGATGTCCAAAGAAGACGATGCGGTACTCGCTTTGCGAGAATCACAGGCGCGCACGGTCCAATGCCGCTGCCAGTTGCTACAAGAACTATTCGCTTGAATAACGGGGCGATTCGCAAAACACCGTAGGTGGGGACGCCTCGAACCCAGAGGTGAGTGGGCGGCTCTGTGATCTGTTTCGTGGTCCAATCCCCAGCTTTTGACACCACCAAAGAGTATCCAGTGTTCTCAGGTTCTGTGATTGTGGCAAAACCGTGCCATTCAATCAAAGGGCTATCACTTATACGAGTGAAGCTTCCAGGTTCAGGGGTCACTGTCATGATACGTCAAGATACTACAGCATTTAGTAGTCAGACTGTTACACTTGCCATAGTCAAAATATAGCCTGACAGCATGGTTTGAAAGTACCACGCTGCGCACCGGAACCTTTCTCAGTCTTATCCATGGTAATATTATAGATCCTGATCAGAAAGTGAGTTAGGGACACTGTGTGTAGCGGATAGCTTACCAGTCATTACCACCGTAAGCCAGAATGCAGCGGATCGGACCAGAGCTTGACCGAGCGACTGACCAGGCTCTCTATAGTCATTGACCAAAAGAACGACCTGCGCACGAGTTACTGAAAGTTTGAAAATGAGGACACATTCACGAACCTGACACCAAACGAGAGCAGTAGCAGTCCATCCCAAGAAACGATGGACTCGCCTGTCAAGGCCGATTATTAGTGTACTGCACCGTTACGTTGTCTTCGAGCTACGTACTCAAAGGTGTCATGGCGTTTAATCCGCAATGATGGATACGCAAATGTAACAATACCCAATAAGAACATCAGTATCCAATATGTTACTGCAAGAGTAGCGGCTGAAATCTATTAGACGTTAGAATGTTGGCATTGAAGTCTGCACCGTGTTCGCTTACTTGACCGCCGCTAACTAGTTCTTTGGTCGCTTTCCCGGTGAAATAGACAAGCCAGACAACCCCGGAAGTGGCGCAGCCAGAATGAAGTCCCCCAATGTGATATACCCTCGCGCATACTCGGCGAATAGCTAGAGGCCAACTAGGTGATGTGCATATGTTTATTATCAAAAATACTGAATGAACAAGGATACCACTCACGATGTAGGGACAGAACAGAAGGCTGTGAAGAATGCATTGATGACGTAATCTTGCCGCATGAGAATTGCACAGCACAGATTGGCTACTGTGACCTCCCCGATCTTCACAACACTGGCATTCTTCACGAGAGATGCGACGAAGATGGCCATATTTGTGATGAAAACAGCTCCGAACAAGCGACGATACAGTGTGAAGATCTGGTGCCGAAGGTTCCGAACTTTCCGACCTTGCATTTTGTCTGGAATGTCATCATTCTCGTACCCTTCGATGCACGAGAGAGCTGTATTCGTGACGCTTTTTTCTTGTTTGAATTCGGTCTTCAATTGCACTATGTCGCTGCTGGAAGATCCTTCGTTTCGCTGGTATACTGGAGGTGGATTTGCAGGTAGCTCGAGCCATATTGACTTCTCGTTGATAAGCAGCGGCTGCGGTATTGGGAGAACCTTTTGTTTCGAAAGTAATTCTTTAGCCATTTCATTGAGCGCAAGCTGCCGGAGAGCCCTTTTGTCTGTCTTCGTATTTCTACAAGTATATCGTCAGTTCTGCAAACGCTGTCCGAACTGGATCAGAACTAACGAGGTTTTAGGAAATTCCTCGAGGCACAAAATACGTGTAGGAACAGCATAGTACGGCTGTATTTTGGCCGCATCCGTCATTACAATGGTGGGATCGACTGATGCTGGAGTGACAAAACCCCAGAGAGTAGAATCAATGAGGAGAGCAACCGCCACTTTGACACCAGGAGATTTCTGCAACATGATCAGTGAGTCGATGTCCTACAAAATAAACGAGGTACTAACTTCCATGGCAGCAGCCACACCATCTAGCTCAACTCGGAAACCCTAAAGTTTCTCTCAGTTTGTGTGGTTGAATATCCGGCGGCTTACTTACCTTAATCTTGACCTGGTCATCTATTCGTCCAAGATGCTCTAGTGTTCCGTCAGGGCGCCAGCGGCTGATGCAGGAAACATGAGTGAGATAATGTAGCGGTGAAGGATGCTTACCCTAAATCTCCGGTGTTGAACATAATTGACCTATATCAATAAAGGTTTCGATAGGAAAAGCAACAGGCAGACAAAAAAACTGACCCGTTTCCCGTGAATGGGTCTGGTTTGTAGCGTTCATTTGTTTTTTCTGGAAGATTAAGGTACCCTTTTGTTACCCCAACGCCTCCAGCCCACATGAGGCCCGTATGACCAATTGGAAGAGGTTGTAGGTCGTCGTCGAGAACATATACATTGTTATTGGGTGTCGGGCGGCCTATGCTCAAACTTGTTCCTGCAACGTGTAGCTGCATGGTGTTGACAATTGTGATCTTTGTAGAATTAGTAAGTTCTTTTGCACCTTGAGGAACATATAGGGCGCTTAGCCTTCCAAGTCCCGGCATCCGAAGACCGTTCGCCGATACCCTAGTTGACCATGGCCAGACCCACAGGTCGGCAAAACATAGACAAGGGTTCTTTAGAAGGTTGATTTCGGATGCCTGACACCTGTAGCCTCGGCGCTGTATCTTATTCTCACCTCGGTAGGTCCACAACAATTATAGAACTCAGCGCATTTGGCCCACTTGTCTGCAAGTGCTACGTTCGTAGTTAGAATTTTAAGGTTCCATCAAAGAACCCAAGCGTTCTGTACCTTGGGGACAAGCCTCTCCCGCAACAGCCACTGCCTGGATGTTCGGATAATCGGAAGGTTCGTGAGGACCAAGCATTGACGGTGTAGCGATAACTACATCGACGGTCTTCATGACGGCTCTCCATTCTGAGGATGTCTTTCCTCGAAGGCACAGAGTTGCGCCGTTCGTAAGAGCACCTAATATTTCCTATAAGCGCAGATCAGTGAAATAGAGCGTTAGGATGGAGTTAATTTCAAGTTACCCAGGCAGCCATATCAAACCCAATATTCATCAGTTGCGAAACACGAGTACCTGAAGCCATCTGGAGATCCCCAGGAGCGAGGCATAACACTACCAAGTATTAGCAGTCGCATGAGTAATAGCATGAAGGTACTATTTACAATTTGTTACGTTCCCATGCTTCACATTGACGCCTTTAGGTACACCAGTCGTGCCTGCGACCTGGGTGTTAGTAGGCTAGAAAAGAAGTTGCTGGAGATGTTCTTACCGCTAGTATATATTATATATACGCTATCGTCAGGCAATGAATCTACCGCAACTCTGTCGCAGGCACAATCTGAGCTACAAGCAGCAGCGTCGAGATGTATGACGGGGGCTTTCGCGTTCCTAACACGGTCCAAGAATTTACAGAGGATGAGGACTGCTGCCGCATTGGAGTCGCGTAAAACGTGGGCGATAGTCGAATCTGAGACGACATTCCCGTCCAGAGGAACGTAGGCCGCGCCCGCTTTGAGTACAGCCATGATTCCGACCACCATATGAATGGATCGTTCGACAAGGAGACACACGCGAGACTGGCGTCCAATCCCAAGAGCGCGTAGACGTATCGCAAGACAGTTGGATTCGCGGTCGAGTTCAGCATAGGTGATTGTTTCGCCAAAATTGTCCACAGCAATACTGCCAGGATTGCGAGCAGCATGCGATTCAAAGGCATGGTGAACGCATTGAAAAGGAGATTGAACAGAGTCTCCAAAAGCGAACTCATGGAAAGTCTTTTGGTCAACTGCAGAAAGACAGTCCAAGGGGCCCAGAGACTCCATAGTAGCGGGTTACGACCATTCTGAATTTGAGACTCTGAGTTTTTAAGCAGTTACGGTGAGAGGTCCCGGTCATGAGCTACCGACGAAAAGCCGTGAAACGCATCCTGACCGCAAGCAAAGCCATTACTATGAAGATCAATGCGTATCGAAGCAGAAAAAGAGTATGTCAGATTTGGCTCGGCAGACGTAAACCAATGAACAAGGTGTAGCCAAAGGATAGCACGTTGAGATGGATTTTTGTCGGCATTTCTGAGCTACACATGGTGCCGAGGAGAGCAAAAGCAGATTGTTTGCAGCCACGCTGAAATTGTGAAGATACCTTGGATGGTAGTCCGTCTCCCACCAAACCACGTTGTGACGTGAATGTGGCTGTGCAATATCCACTCTACCTACTCGCTACTTGATAGCTTCATTGTATCCCATTTCGGTTTCGGTTACATTGCTTGCGACTCAGCTGTGGATCATAGACTATCGCGCAATCTAACACGTATGAAGGTAACAGGAAATCATCACTCAGATTGTGGCTCCTGTTCGACCTCTTCCGGCCCTGTACAGTATATTTGTTCGCGATTCTAGGTCAACTCCGCACGGTTGCCTGGATAGACGGATTGGCTGTAGAAATATATCACATAGTAGGCATCAAAATTTGGGGAGGGAATTACCTGGTACGACGAGTCCACGCAGGATTTGCCACTAGTTGCTACACACGGGTTGCATTCAGCGATGGTTTGTACTGCAATGCTAGGCTATTATCGCAAATACAACTGGTCCTGAACATATGATCGGAGACACCAAACTTGAACTGCGTTTGCTTTAGCATGATGACGACTGCAGGGCCGAGAACGATTTGAATACTTGCTGGCAGGTACCTCATTGTACCATCCTGTCAACTCGGAAGCATTTTCAGTGGCTCAAGCCAAGCAGATAGATTACAAAAGCGCAATAGAAATACTGCAAGTCACCGAGATAACAATACATCAGGAGTAGAACAGACGACAACCGAAAGAGAACCCTCAGAGTCTACCGGAACCGCTGGCGTTCTATTACGGACTTCTGCCTTGCATCTCTCGAAACACGCCTGCAGGGGAGCAAGTCATTAGACCAAGGAAGTAGGCACATCCGCACAACACTTACCAGTAATACTCCATAACATCACTCTGGCCCAGCTTTCGAAGGAAATTCTCGTCATGTGTGATGATGATGAGCTGGAAGTTTGAGTGGTTTTTCCGTTCATTGATTATGCTAGACAAAAGAACGAATCAGTATCGTTACAATCTTCCGACATAACTACCGTTTACTCCACGAGGCTAGATGCGAGAGCATCTATATTTTCAGTGTCGAGTGCGTTTGTGGGTTCGTCGAGTGCGAGGATACCACAATTTTGGCCGAATGAATCTGACAACGCAAGCCGGATGATGATGGAAGCTAGCATTTTCTGACCCGCTGAGCATCGCCCTCGCATGTCCATCTCCACCTGGTCTTTCGTCATTACCACCTGGACGCAGACCGGTATTAGGAACTAGGCGAATGCAAAAGTGCGAGGATGAATGAGACTGACTCTATAGTTGTACGATCGTTTATTTGCACCACCTTCAACGTCGGACCGAATCTTGATTCCATCGATGTCTAGAAGGAACGTCAAGACCTGAATTGTAGAATACTGGAAAGTCAGGCTTACCCGTGCCTTGATAGGTCTTATTCCACAGATGTCTCATCGTGTCATTAACTTCTTCCATCTTGAGTCCATGGTATTTCATGATCGCGCTGAAAACACATCTGTAAAACACGTCGTGAGGAATTCTACGGTCCTCACTCACTTATCGAGTGCTTTCGCGTACTTCTCGAGATCATTGTTAGCCATGTCAGACATCTGACGGAAGAATGAGTCATCATCCTTGCTAATACTAGGACCAATACCTTGACTTTAATGAGTTGATCAGTGTAACGCTTATTGATGTCTTTGAACTCCTTCCTAAGATCGCTCCCCCACGTTTCAAGTTGAACCCTATAGGAACTAAGCTCCCCACCAATATGCGAATACTGTGCATAAATGTCAGCGAATTCCAACATGAACGAAAACCAGCATGACTTACATGAGTTTGAAGATCATCTTCTTTCCGTTTTGCGACAGTCCACTTTTCACTGAAAGTGCGGCGGGCTTTCGCAGCTTCCTCCATGTCGTAGGTCTCGATTTCGGCCTGGATATCTTTGATCTGTTGCAGTAACTTGCGGACACGGATGTTATCTCGCAAGTTTGCGACTGTCGATCCACTTTCATTGATCTCCTTGTCGATCTTCGCAAGCTCTTCTCGTGCCTGTTCCGTCCGACTCTCAAGATCCT
This sequence comes from Omphalotus olearius VT 653.13, assembly GCA_000296255.1. NCBI lineage: Eukaryota > Fungi > Basidiomycota > Agaricomycetes > Agaricales > Omphalotaceae > Omphalotus > Omphalotus olearius. The sequence continues at coordinate 490,811 of JH814820.1, read as the reverse complement.
TCACCCGGGCTTTGGATTCCTCAAGTTTGTCCTCGCATTCTTGTTGAAGCCGAGCCCTCTTCTCCTGGACGTATCTGTAATTTCCAAACCCGTCAATCTCTTGATTGCTCGGAATGATGAGCTATTGCACCTTTCCACCTGTTTTTGGGTATCGTGGAGCTTGTCGGCGCTACGGTTCAGCTGCTGCGCGAGACTTGACAGACTCGAAATTTTGCCATCTAAGTCTTTTTGCTGATCTCGATACTGTGAGTCCAGGGCATCAATGGGTCCTTGCGCTTCGGCGACGTGCTTTTCAGCTATCTGTAAACGAGGTCAATTCAGTGACGTTCAGCGATTACAAGACATCTCTCAAACCTTTATACGGTTGTTCATATCGCTGATGTCCCTTTTCCACTGTCCAATCTGCTCCTCGAAGTTGTCCTTCTCCTTGATCTTGCTCTTCAACTCACTCTCCTGAAGCTGCATTTGGTGAATGTCACTTTCGATATTCCGGATGATTGTGAGCTGGCGGTCGCGTTCTTTAGTAATGGAGGTGCTTTCTTTCTCCAGCGTACGGCTAGAAGATGAAGTAGAGATGTATGCGCCATGTTACTGATAACGCCCACTTACAGCTCTGAGCCCAGTGCCTCGATCTCACGCTGCACGTCTTCTGCAGTTTTGGTTGAACCTGAAGATGCAAGCTCATTCTCAATGTTCTGCACCTCTTGCCGCAGGCGTGTAACGTCCTTCTGAAGTCTTGAAACAGTCTTGGAATGCTCTTTAAGTGCCTGAATGTCTCGATATTCCCGTTTCAGAGTTGAGAGTTGGCTTGACAGCTTGTGAAAGTGGCATCAGCACTAAGAGAAGAAACAAATACATCAAACCTCACATCTTCAGCTTCCCTACCGGATAAATCCACCAGCTCTTCATTCTCAGCTATCTGAGCTTCTAATTCTGGCAGTTCCTTGCCCTGGAGAGTATTTTTTGCCACTTCCTTGGGTCTGAGTACTTGCAGACGCTCCAGTTCTTCCTCCCAGTCCTTCAGCTCTTGCTTGTCAATCTGCACTTTTTCCGGTGAGGCTTTCTTGATCTCCTCATTTAGCTGAAAAAGAATTCATCAATGGAATGGACAATATTATCATCACGACATACATATGTCTCAAAAACAGACATTTCCTTCTCGTTCAAGTGGCGACTACATACAGTACACTTCTTCGCTGCCTTCCCCTCTCTGAGCAGTTTCTTGAAGACTTGGTTGTTCCCCGTTGTATTATTGACAATACTAGTTCCAGCATGTATCAGTATGCAGTCCTTCATACTTATGAATGTAACTGACCTGCGGAGATGTTCAGTTTGCTGCATAGCATCCTTGAGAGCTTCATCGAAGGTGTCCCACTGCCCATAGTCACCTTTCAACTGACTGATAGCAACTGCATAAATGATCAGTCATGTGGCAGAAGTTGTAGATGCAATCTACCTTTTAATTCCTCACTCCGGACCTTGAAAAGGTTCTTCTTATCAGACAGCACTGCTTGTGCTTTCTGCATTGCCGCGTTGGCGGTATTGAGTTTGCTTTCGAGTTCAGAGACTTGTTCTTCCTTCTCTCTAATCCATAGTGGGCTCAGCGAACATAAGGATTCATCGATGAAGGCAGCTTACAGCGAAATACGTTCCACCTCTTCTTCTATAGAATTGGCATCAACATCCCGGCCCACCAGGTCCTGAAATTTCTTATTGGCAAGCTCGACACTATAACCCGTATCACATGTGGACAAAGGTCAACAGCCAGAATGCACTTACGTTTGTTCTATCTCGCTCCGCTTCATCTTCAGATCCTTGCGTTTCAGGTTGAGATTTGCACGCGATTCAGCTTGCATGTTCAACGACACAAACTCGGAATTGAGATTGTCCCGCCGGCTGTCAGCGACCCTTCGTTTCTCTGCATTTTCAGATAGTTTATCGTCGTATTTCGCTGCCTTCATCTCAGATTTCAGCTTCTCCAACCGTCTGCTCTTCTCTTCCATATCACCCAACACAATATTCAATTCCGAGGAAAGCTCCTGGCAGTTATCCAGTGCACGTTCCGCTTTCGCTATGGACGAATTGCGTTCTTGCTATCAATTGATAAAACAATTGAGTTCAGGTAGAATATAGCGTAAAAGTGTAATGCATGCTTACAATTTGTTGACGGAGAGTAGTTCGATTCGCTTTGTGCTTCTCAAGTTCTGCCGCGAGCTGTCTCGACTGTGCATTGTATTCGTTTTGCGAAGCCTTCCTTTCTCCCTGGAGTAAACGTATGAATACATAGAAAGTGAACAAGAAAGGAGAGACCACACCTGATACTTTTCCAATTCATTGTTTTGTGATCGCCTAAAGTCCTCTAGCCTCGAAACAAACTCAATCACCTTGGAAGCTTCCAAATGCTCATGACTGAAACCCTTGATCCCAAATTTCTCACTGATCTCTTTGATTAGCAGCTCGCGTTCTTTGATGCGTTGCTCTTGTTGCTGTGAGAGAGTACGTGCGTCAGAGTGGAATAACATGTACACTGTCGTACTTACATTGGCCGCAGTAGCATGCACAGATCGGTCACCCACAAGAGCTTCTTGCGCTGTACGGGCTTGAGCCAAGTCATCGTCGAGATCTTGCTTACGATCTTCCTCGACCTTTCGTGCTTGCTTCTGAGTGGTGATGTGTTCAGAAAAGCGGTTAAGACGTTGCTGCAGTTCCTCATCAGTGCCTAACAGAAATGTCAGAGTGAAATCCGCGAGCACAAACATAATCTGACACATACCTACTACCTCCTGCAGATTCATCCTTGCCTCCTCGTAATCGTTCTGATGGCCGGTCTTCTTCTCCTCCAATGACTCGACTTTCAGGTAGATTTCATGAAACCGGGTGGCATACTCGTAATACTTCTGGTTAGCTTCAACAACGGCTTCGTATTCCTTTTTAGCCTCATCGTATTCAATCTCCTTTGACGCAATGGTCGACGAGAGATCAGAAATCCGTGCTCGTAGCTTATCAGCATGGGATTTCTCTCGAGCAAGACCCTCGAGACGTTCTTTTTCAGCCTTGAGCTCAGCTACTCGATCTTTGCGAAGAGCTTTAATGTTGTCGAGCGCCTTAGTATATCTGGCCGACCCGTAGCAGCGTTAGCAACCTTGCACCGTTCTCTGAAGATGAGTGACAATTTCCTACCGAGTTGCTTCAAAGATATCATCAAACTTCTTCTTCAGAATAGATGGTTCGGCGAGAGGCCAGTAGGAATCTTCTTGATGACAGAATATTACATTTTCGAGCACGGACTTGGAGACACCTAACAGTTGCGGAATTTCGGTGTCCATCTCCGCACATTTGGTAGAAATGACACCCCTCTGCATGGAATAAGTCGTTGTGTATCAAGGAATCATCTCATCAGACACACCTTGCCACCTTTCTCCGCGTTTGTATCAGACAAAGCTAAAATACCTTCCAACGTCTTCATAGTAAGCCCTGCAGTCTTCTTCGCCGTAACACTCAAATTTCTGACGGCAAGCATCCTTGTCCCATTCGCAGCATGGAAGCGGAGTTTAACCTGCGCTTTGACCTCCTTCTCATTGGCCATTTTGGGGTCATGAACGAAAGCGCCACCTCGAGTATTGGGAGGCTGGTCTCCTGTGGTGGCGTACTTCAAGCACTCGATAATAGTCGTTTTACCGCTTCCATTATGACCAACAATCACAGTGACGGGTGAGAAGAACTCGATAACAGAGATTTGCTTGTCATCGAAAGAACGTATACCGCGGATCGCTAGCTTGTTCAACGAAGACATGATGTTGAATTTGGCAAACTGGTATACTCAAGATTTGAATGTTTCGAGACAGAACAAGGTGCTGGAAGAGAAATGGAGAAAACCAGTCGTTTTGAAGTCAAACTGACAGAGTCGGATGACTTGTGTTGCCAGGTTAGACTCTGACGCGAAATGTCACATAGGACGCGATTGTTACGACGTTACATATGTTGTCACGTTTTCTCACGCCTTTATCCTCAACTTGATATCCATCCCATCATGCATAACGACTTGCCTGTCGAGCTCATATTATGTATCCTGGATCATTTATACTATAAGAACAAGACCATACGAGGCTTCTTGCCAGACAGAACGCCGGACTACCAGACTTTGTCCTCATGCTCTCTAATCAATTCAACGTGGCGTACTCCATCTCAGAGTCTGCTCTTCAATCATGTCACGACTAGCGCTGCTTCTTGTTTTGCATACAAAACAAAAACTTACGCTATGTCTCTCGATGAATCAGCCTTGCGCTGGCAGATCCTGTGCGGTTATGTCAGGATTCTGGAATTGCGGTTGAGGAAGGATTCCTATATGGTCGCGCCATTGGAATCGCATCGGTTTTGCGAAATTGATGACTTCAGATGGCTCATGACTCGTTGTACGAGGTTGTATGAGCTCCAAGTTCATGCCTTTGGAATATTTTCCTTGGCATCTCTCATGCCAGCCGATATCTCTTATCCTACGCAACTTCGTGCACTACTCATTGGGAACTGCAGTATCCAATCCCCGATTTTGTATGAGCTACTGTCCATTTTCCCATCAGTCCGGTTCTTGACAGTTGGTATTGAAGTTGCCGCTAGACCTCCTCCGAACTTTCCTAGCTTCAAGCTGTACCAGTTGGTCTTATATCGTAGCCTAGCTACAGCAATTTTCAACTGGCTCATAGCGAATTCAGAGGACACACTCAGTGTCATAGAATTGCGCGATCTTCCAAGCCCCGGCATCCGAGATGTGTTGCAGAAGCATTGTAACCAACTTCAGTCACTGCGATTGATGCGTTTTAATAGGGTCTCAGCAGAGATAGTGCGGTCATGCAACAACCTCCAGGAATTGATACTTTTAGGCCTTTCATCAGTTGCTCCATTGCGGGAGCTTCCCGCTACGTTACTGCATCTTAGCTTGATTCGCCGGGCCTCTGACAGTGTGGGTCTATCCTCCTTGGAACCTGTCATCCAATCTTTGCCAAAGTTGAAGCTTATGATCTGTGATCATAGCTATGCTCTCGATCCAGGATACCTTGTTCTACGAGACCTATGCAGCTCAAAGGGTGCAAGGTTTCGGCTTGATTCACCAGCGACGTGGCCAGTGAGCTGTACTGCTCTGATCAGAAATTGAATGTCAATACTAATTTTGACTATGACAGAATGACGAGCCGGTCGTGGTATCTCGGTTTCCTCGAGGGAGATCCACAAGGCATTTTCGTCTTATGAATCAAGAACTCCTGTCTGTCTGAGGTATCTCTAGCTAATCTGTATACAGCTTAATGAATGAATGGATATGAGTCCCCCTACGGGTGACTCGGAGTACTTGAGAGTGATGAGGCGCTGAAGCGCTACTGCTTTGTTTGGCATAAGCTTGTCAAGTACATACCGGTCTGTCCCTTCGCGTAAAAATATAGCACCTCTCAGGAGCCTCTCTCTAAAGCACAGTATGCTGAGCGTTCTGCGGCACTCTTCAAAATGTCGACCGCTACGTCTCACTCGAACCTTCGCTGAGATCGTCTCCGTAAACACGTCGCAGAATACTTCTTCAGCAATCGGCCAACCACCCGCAGGTGCTATTGCAGCTTCCAATGCTGCCCAGACACCGACTTCGAATTCTTCACTTGAAACGGTCACTGCTGTCAGGCTAGGAAAGCGTGTGCCTGTAAAGCCTGATCACGGCCTTTACGCTTTTTTCCGTCAGAGGGAACAGGGAAAGGACGGCAAAACATATGAGGGAGAGGCGCAATACGAAACCGTTGGTGGCAGTAGGTTCATGGAGACATCTCCGAGTGGTGTGTTTCGTTTTCCTATTCTCTCGTGACACTCTCCGTATGATTGAGCTGCAGGACGGTCGTGGAAGGCTGCAGAGCTACGTCTCAAAAGTTTCCAAGACCTGCACACTCTATGGTATATTCTCTTGCGAGAGAGGAACTTACTTGCCACTCAAGAAGATGAAGTTAGACGTCTTGGAGCCATGAGGCTTCTAGTTACCTTTAATGCTCGAGTCAGGCAGGTGAGTAACTCGCATGAAAGTTTGTCCACCACCCTAATGTGACTCCCCAAAGTGCCGAAAATCTATGGCTCGCATCAAATATGTACTGAACGAGCGACGTCTTGCCTATGAAGGTGCTATTCAACTCGCGGAAAAAGAAAAACAGGATCATGTAGACCAGATGGTTCTGGACTACCAACTTTCTGAGCACAAGAAAGAGCGTGCGGTGTTTGAGAAGAGGCAGAAATATTTGGAAAGGCGAAGGGCGATCAAGGAATCGAGGAAATTGAAGCATCAGGAACAACAGAAGAGTCGCCAAGGCCAGCTCGAGACAGTGACCGAAGTCCTTGCGCTTGAAGCTGAACAGCTTCCCAAGGCAGAAACTGTATCAGAACTCATTACAGAAGAGGTCATACAGGTGAAAAGCCCTGTATCCAATAAAATCGAGACCGAAGCGAACAGTCCTGCGTTTCAACCTGTTGCACGAAAGCGCCAGACACCAGAAAGCGCTTCAGAGGCGGCGACAGCTGGTTTGTTTGGAGAAGTCGGAAGTGCGACAAGAGGCAGACATCGACGGTAGAATTTTAGACACTTAATGGTACACACACATCCCATTAATGCCAAGTGATAATCAATAATTGTTAAGTCGCCTTGAGAAAGCACTATTCTGACTGTCGAAGTACTGTTCGGTGAGGATGAGACTCTGCCCAGCGTCTCATATCCTCTGAAACCCAGCAATCCTTCACGGAGGGATCTTCATACATCTCCAGTTGTCTTCTGCCTTTTCTCATGAGATGCTCAATAGCACTGACATCTCGTGGTGACACACTCGACGCGTTTGTCCGGAACGTGTATCTGATGCAAAGCATGAATTTCTCTCGAGCGGACAGCGGTTTGGTGCTGACCATGCGAAGCGCTCTAAAGCTTGAAGTTCAACGCGAAGAAGGATGCTGAAGAGGAAAACTCAAACCGTCTATAGAGACTGAAAACCTCTCTCTGCAGTCCGGACCTCCGCAGAGATGACATCAAAAAGTAAAAGCCAGTGGCACGTGTACTAGTAAGTACTGTGAACCGCGCCAGTTATGTTGACTCCGATTAGTACAGTAGTAAGGGTACGATTTACGGGACTGCCCACAGAAACCAGCTCATACTAATAGTACTTATTACATCGTCCGTTTGAAAATCAAATAACGGTTCAAACACCATGCCTTCCGCAGTCTTCGGTCATCTCCTTGAGCGAGAGTCTCCTTGACACCATCGGATCCAGCAAGCTACTCTCTGCAACCCTCTTATTCTCAAACTCCTGGTCCGTAAGCGTCAAAAGAGGTAGCGTTGAACACAGAGCAGTCCTATAGCGTTCCTTTGATCACGGGCTATGAGAGTTTGTACGGAGCAGCACAACAACGCCGTTGGTGATGGTTGTGTCCCATCTAGCTCCTATCTAGACTTGAGCTCGCGAGTAGCCCAATGAACACTCCACCTATGCACTTTAAGTAAGACCGTTGAAGGTACTATCTATATCCTAGATACACCCACCAGGTACTCGGCGCTCTCACTGCGTAAGAAAAACCAGAGCAAACCGGTAATAGTATAGGAAAATGCTAAAATTTCGCCCTAGTCAACCTCCATGTGACACACCTTAGAACGAGAACCAACCTATGATACTTCTTCAAGAAATCCCTGTACAATAAGATGCTCGATGTCTGCGCGCCGGACCATGAATCTGTGCCCTTTTTGAAAATCGATAGTGCCCAGCTCGGTCTGAATCACTCCACAATCCTTGACGACATGTACAAGAACATGCAAATCCTTTGGTGGATTCGTGATGCTGGCAGTGATATCTAACTCATGCGAGAACTCTGAGCGAAGTTCCATCACTGAGCTATTGTACTGTCGGAGGTAATCGACCTCATGAGGTGAAAGCTTGCTCCTGATATCTTGATTTGACAGGATATGAGGAAGAGCACCGCCGACAGCCCAGTACAAATCCCGTAGACGGTCAATACGATGAGAGTGATAAGCCAGGAGACATCGTTTGTTCCGAGATATTGCAGTTTGAACGATCAAAAGAGCAGGAGGAGGTCCACCAGCGTCTTCTACGACCGTCTCGAGCGATTCGGCCGCACGTTCCAGATCACGCTGCTCCCGAATTAGAGAACGGACAAGAAAGTCGTTATATTTGAGAAGGGTGTCTGTCTGAGTCGAACGACGCGATTCCATCATGAGCTGAGTGGCGAGGTCGCCGAATTGACGCGTGTCGCTCATCGTAGAGCGCGTTGAAGAGGAAAATGTCACATTTTCGTCACGCTTGTGACAATTCTTCCTCAGCAATCCCCGTGAAGCCGGAACTTCAGTATTTTCGCGACTGGTACTCTCAGTTTGCCAGTTGAACTCTCTAAATGCTTCTGTCTCGGCGACTACAGCGGTATGATGCTTTCTGGCTAGTTTGCAAACCGAATTCCTTGAAGCATTACTCGACTCAAGGTGGAGACACCGAACCATTTCATTATTGCAGGGACTTCGTTCGAAAACATGACTATGAATCATACCTAGTTTCACAGTTCTTTCCAAAGGAGCTTCAAGGTGGGTACTTTGCACTGAAAGCGTTCTCTGTGCGTTAATCAACGTTCTAATTAAATTCTGCACTGAATTCACTGGCTCGCAGACGGAACTAGCCACGATCCAAGATAATGTTTCAAATCCCAGTATTGGCATGATGAGAATGCAATTCTGGAGGGATGCTGTGAAGAGTCTATCCACTGTGCGTGGTTATGGCTCCGTCGCGATGGTATACTAACTGGAGACTTTGGTAGGGAAACCCTCCACATCATCCCATTGCTTTAGCGCTGCACAGCACATCATCCACAGCTAATTTACCAGCTTACCATTTGAAACGAATTATCGATGCCCGCGTGAGCTTTTTCCCCGAGTCGTTACTGTTCTGGATGATTTAAAAGATCCGAAGGATGCTGAGCTTCAAATGCCGGTCCACCTTACTGTCGAATCCCTGACAGCTCATGCCGAATCGACCTCTTCGTCCCTGCTATATTTGTTGCTTTCCTTGCTTTCGCTTCCGTCGTCCACGCTGTCACATACAGCATCACATCTCGGAGTAGCTCAGACTTATACTACTCTCCTTCGTGCGGTTCCGTTTCACGCGAGAAATGGACGGATGGTAATTCCTGCTGAGATTACCGCAAAACACGGAGTAGTTCAAGAGGAAGTTTTCCGTAAAGGTTCGGACGCCCAAGGTATTGATAATGCGGTGTTCGAGTTCGCAACATTAGCCAACGATCATCTAATGACCGCCCGACATATGTTTGAACAAGGGGGATACGAAGGCAAGGTGCCACAACAGGCTATGCCTTTATTTCTCGCAGGGGTGAGTGATAGAGTGGCTTTCGATCTTGTCGGGAAATGCTGATACATTTGGTGGATATTTCCTTTTCATTGACTCTAGGTCCCAGTGTCCAGTATTCTCACGAAGTTGGAGGAGGTAAACTTTGATGCGTTCAATCCACGGCTACAGATGAGGGACTGGAAGCTGCCATGGAGGATCTGGAAGGGCTACTATCGAAGGATGTTTTGAGCTTGTAGATCTGGATTAAACTTAAACTTTTTTCATGAGACCTGCCTCTCCCGCGAATTGAATTATTTTTATTAAGCCACTGCGAAGCAACGCAACAAGCGGGCCTGATTTAGCAGTGCCTGATACGGCAGCATAACTCCGATCGCATTACGCCTTTCTTCTTGACCACCAACTACTTACACTGCTTTTTTGCTTTTCCTCGTAGCAGGCCACGGCGGGGCATTATCTTCGAGTAGTTCATCTTCGCACTTGATCCTTAGCCGTGCAGGCGTTATGGACCGTCTTTGTGGTATGTCGTGCCACTACATCACAGCGTCATGTATGCTCAAAACTAGGCTCTGAATGACAGACGAAGTTCTTCAACTAATATTATACGAATTGCACGATCCAAGCTCTTTTATTCTCCTTTCAAAGCGTTTCTATTATTTTTCGCAAGATTCGTACACTCGTGCCCGCTATTTCTTGACACGCTATGGCCCTGCACATGCTGTTTATGAGGCTCTAGGACGTGGAAAGATTGTCAATGAAAGAGTACTTGACGTACGTGATTTCTGAGTCTCTCACCATGAACTTTGCTCATTTTTCATATGTTTCTCCATCATACTCCTGCGCTACTATGATTGATATCGGCAGATTTTGATGTCCAGCGGAGCACATCTCTCTAGATACCTCATTCAAATTGCAATGCATCATTACTTCTTCACGCAGTCTCATTTTATCAAGACAAAATGGGTCCGCAGTGTGCCCCTTCCAGTGTTCATATATTTTCTGCAGCTTGCGTCCCAGCGTTACGGCGAAATTCCTCGTGAAAAGGTGGGCACAATAAACAACTGAGTTGGACGAAGACTATATGTTCATGGTTTCCTTTACAGGGACTCGACGATGGATCTATCTTCTCCTCGTTCCTCAAGGAAAGTCGGTACCCTCCAGGTCTTAGGCAAACTAGTTGGGAGACCATCCGTCAACTTTTGGAGAAGTATAACGTGCGTCGTTGTCCTATCATTATCATCGTGACTCCTCATATCTTGTTTCAGTTCATCCCTTTTTCTGTCAAGGTATCAGTGTTCCCAGCAACAGTTAATTTCAGATTCTAAATTGGATTTTCGGAAGGATCCCCTAATGGCACAGTTTCCGCTGGTGTTGGCTATTGAGCCACGGCTTCTGCCGTACGCCGTCACCAATGGTTTTTACATGGACAGCAAAGTACGCATCATCCCCAGGCATTGAAAAATAATTGCGACCCCCTCATATCTTTTTAAGTATCGCGACTTTGTCTTCCGCAAGATGTTCGAAAGTATTCCGGCAGCAAACGACCGGACCGTAGATGACATCGTACAGAATGTTAGGGAGCTTTGTCGGCTTGATCCCACGTGCGTTCTTCAATCGCATCTCATTGACTTTACTCTCAAATTGCCATTGTAGGATGTTTCTAAGCCGTACCGTTGCAGCGGAAATATGTATGGAAGCCAAACTCAATGAGACTGGATACAACGCTCTGAAGGTTCTCGACAAGTCTGGCGACCTACTGTTCGATCTATCGTAAGTTCGCACCGGTCATCAGCAAGTAATGTACTTACGAGATATCCACAGGTCTCTCGTTGAAGAATTAATCAAGGTATCGTTTGCCCAGCTATCGACCGACATCGAAACTCTTTTAACGTCATTATAGCTTTTCCTGATGACCCGTTCTATCACGTCCTCCAATACCCAAGGAACCCTTCGACATCTATATACCGATTTTCCTTCTTCCGATCCCATCGTCCGACTGGTCATTATTGTGACTGTTTTCTTATCTTCTGATATTGCGCATCCTCCTGTACCCTCGATTAAAGCAAAGTTGGAACCTCTGCCACTCGGACCCTTAACGCGCACGGACACGTATAATGTATTGATACATCCGTTCATGGAAAGATATAATGCTGTTCTCGAATATATGCGCGCCGAATTGGAATCGTCGGATGAAGGTCGGAAGGGTTTAAATATGAAGGAAGTCAAGGCTGTCGTTGAAGATGTTGCGGCCAGGTTACTAGAGATAGATTGCAAGGTTCGTCAAGAGATCATCGTCACCTCCTTCTTTGATTTGAACGAAGTCGCGTCTTCCGGCAGGGTAAGATGCTGAAGAAATTACATGACGGGTATCCTAGCGTCCGTGAGACCATCATACGCACAGTGATGGACAATTATCAGCTAGGAGTAGATGACCTGCCAGATCCTGAAGATGCCAATGCTTGCGCGGGTTATCGAGCCAAGCTATGTCGAGAAATGGTATTAAAACCATCAGTAGATATGTACTTTTGGGATGGCCTGCCTCCCAGCGCTTCGAGTTTTGGGTCTGAAGCGGACTTAGAGGACGAGGACGCGATGGATATTGATGAGGGTAAGAAGCTGGTGAGCTCCGACTTGGTGAGTTTCATAGTACATCGTCTGGTTGTGCTTGTTTGGCCAACGTTAGAAGCAGGGCGATATTGGCCAGGAGTCATTGACCACCATGATACGCCAAGACGAACTCCTTCCCGCAAGAAGTCGAAGAAGAATCTACTTACCTTATCTTTATTCTGAAGGGCATCTATCTCACCTTCCTCTGGGTGAGCATTTTGCAGCTTCAATCTCTACTCACAGCACTAGATGAAAGATTGCTTTAAGACTCGGTCCAAGTCAGCAAATGGATTAAAAACGTATTTGGAGCACGGAGCGCTGTCACCTCTGTGTTCATGACCCATGCTGTAGTAAACGACAATAGTTCGGTCAGGCTCACCTTGCTTGCTTTCTCTTTCCGGAAACTGAACCTATACATGCAGGCCCTTCGATATTATCTGCATGACAGTGCATCTTCTCCTGTCCCGGTCACTCTCAAACATTTTCAGCTCCTCGCCCATCTCGGTCGGGAAGTGGTGAGTACTCCCTGGGATCAACGACAGTTTCAGTGTTGAACATCTCTCTACTAGAATTACACTCTTTTTGTGGCAATCCAAACAGGTGCAGAGTTTTTTCGCAGCGAAGATGACTATATTGTCAAGGGGGATCTATCGAGGACTGCTAACCGGATGAAATCCAAGTCAAAGGGATCTAGGGGCAGCATATCCTTTCCTCAAGTCTCTGTGGTCGTTGAGCATCCCAGCACCCTGCTTTCTTCAAATCCCTCCTGTTGGGGTAGAAAACGCCCTCGTAGAAGCGCAGCGGCAATCTCTTCTTACGTCGAACCAGATTCCGACGATGAGTCCCTGGATGCCGAACAAAACTTCACAGTTGAAGAGAAAGTGGTTGACCAGAAGAGAAAGAAAGAGGTTAATCACCTACAGACTTGGATTAAACACCTGGGAGACCTTCAGAAGGCGGAACAGGCAAAGGTAATCATACTACCATCGACATATCATTCACTTATACGAGTTTCGTTACAGCTTCGAGAACTTAAGAAGAGGCTGGAAATGAGTGCCGAACCCGGCTCGAAGGTACATGTGGAGAAGGTCCGTCTCATTTTTACATATCAACGCCGATGGAATGCTGATATGATTCGTTGCAGAGCGAATTCCTCAAATCATTGTCTACTAGCCTTCGTTCGCTTCGAAAATCCGCTCAAGATAGACGAGCTTTCTTCAACGAGTTTGATGGTGAGGAAAACACAGATGGTGACGACGAATACATTTACCGGACTTCGCGACCCAAGAAAAGAAAATTACGAGCTTCTGCTTAGGACATTTTACCACTTCTCTTTCATTGCATTAAACACTCATGATTAGGAACTTGCTAGTTTTGATACGGCCATTGACTGCATTACACAACCCATTCACGAACAGTTTGCGAGCCTCACTTTATTCTACCTACTTAGTATCAAATTAATGCTGTACCCATGTAGTTCTAGATAATACACTCTTCAGTACATACAGTCGTCGCTGGCGCCCTCTTCAAAGTCGCCTACGAGTCTCCGTGGTCCTTGAATGTATGGGTGGGCCATCTTGGAGTGATAGCGTTCACGACTCTCGCTGAGGTGTGGGAAAACCAGCCGAAATTAGTCTGCCGCACAACGCTGTCGCTGTCGGCTTCGCTCAACGTCCATTCACCATGGAAGCCCTCTTATTCAATGTAATGTTTTCCAGATGTGCGCTCTTTGTCTATGGTACTGAGTAATCAATCCTAGGTTGACTCTGGCTTTCTTGAGGGCACAGTGAGGGGATACAAAGCTGGTATACTCACCCAAAGCCATTATGCCAATCTGACGCAGTGCGAAACCCTGGAAGGCGAGTACGACTACCTGGAGGTAAAGCATTCGTGATTGATGCTCTCATCCTACAGATTTCCGGACGCAGTTATCGTCAACAGATTACGGGAACTTTCTTTCCAATGAACCTTTACCTATTTCAACCGCAACTATTTCTGAGAAGGCTACTCAAATCCTTGTCGACCAGTTCAAATATCTCAGGAACAATGCAGTAGAACCTCTTAGCAAATTCTTGGACTACATCACGTATGTCTTTGAGTCGACTGTTCCTTACATGGTCTCTAATACTTTTAGTGTGCAGTTACGCATACATGATCGACAATGTTATACTTCTAATCACTGGAACATTACACGAACGTGATACTCACGAACTAATTGAACGATGCCATCCTCTGGGAGTATTTGAAACAATGCCAGCCCTTTGTGTTGCCTCAAATGTGGAAGAACTGTATCAGAGCGTGCTAGTGGAAACACCACTAGGTATGTCGTTGGTTGCTGCCAGTGCATGCAATTATTGACTAGTTCCACAAGCACCCTACTTCCGCGACTGCCTTTCTGCCTCTGACCTTGATGATCTCAATATCGAGATCATTCGTAACACGGTCTATAAGGCCTACCTGGAGGATTTCTATAGTTACTGCGCGACACTGGGTGGTTCCACTGCAGACGTCATGCAGCGCATCCTTTCCTTTGAGGCCGACCGCCGGACCGTGAATATCACCATCAACTCTTTCAATACCGAACTCTCCAAAGAGCAGCGTGCAAGACTCTTCCCTGCAATTGGACGGTTATTCCCCGAAGGCAACAACCAGCTTGCCAAGGCCGACGAGATAGAACAAGTCCGCCAAGTTTGCGAGAACGTAGGCGAGTATCGCGCCTTCTTTGCAGATTCGGGTTCAGCTGCAAATGGGAGTGGTACCGGAGACGATCTTGGTGTTGTGTCGCAGTTGGAGGATCGCTTCTTCCAAACTGAAGTACACTTAAACAAGCAGGCATTCCTCCAGCAGTTCCAGTATGGTGTATTCTATGCATACGTGAAATTGAAGGAGCAGGAAATTAGGAACTTGACTTGGATTGCAGAGTGTATCGCTCAGGATGCGAGGGACAGAATACAGGATTTCATACCCATTTTCTAGTTTGGACGATACTTACTTCTTTATATGCGTGTACGTACGTATTACTTTAATCAGGCCCGCTGCGTTCATGTTATGCTGTTCAGTCGGCCGTCCGTCGCTAAAAGTTATGGTACACGAAAGGTACAAGTAATAACGAAATACATGCATGCTACAAGAACGCGATAGTAAGCCATCATAGCCGCAGTTCAGGAGGCGTGAGAGAGTCGTGCTTCGTTGTTCCACCCTCTGTACAGTGTAAGAGAAAAAAGTCAGCAGGTGTTGGTAATATGAGACGGGGGAAACATACCAAGCCAAGAGTCGAAACTGTCTTTGCGAGGCGGTGATACCATTGCGACATTGAACACCCGAGCAGATTTTTGAATGCTCCGTCTCCGTAAGAAGAACAGCACCAAACCTGCCAGGGTAACCAAGAAAACCACGCCCCCAATGACGCCTCCGATTATAGCACCGGTATTGGGGTGCTCTTCCCAAAGAGTGCCAGCGTCTGACGGGGAAGATGGTACAACGCCGGAACTAGCATCATTAATGCTGTCGAAGGAGGCATTGTAGAGCACAAAATCCAGTCCCAACGCGCCAAAAGTGGTGACTGAAGGTATATCTGTTACATTAAGAACGACAGAATGTCTCCCTGCCTCCAGAGAATCCACAGAGAAGAGCTCCGCCATTGGTATGGTGCGTGACTGGTTACTTCCCATAGGGAATGAGATCGCCGTCGGTTTGCCTCCATCGATAGCATACTCTGCTGCGGCATTACTGGCATTCCCGTTCGAAAACGGGATGACTCCATACATTGAAACCGAAGTGCCTGGAGAATTTTAAAAAAGAAGCGAATCAGTACGAGACGCTGGGTCGGAAGCAGAACGAAGGAAACGCGCCTGTGAATTCGAAGGATACTGAGTCTCCCACCGCCGTGCTCCAGTGGGTAGTATCTAGGTACGTCGAAGTATCGTAGCTCAACGCGAGGGCAGAGGCAGGCTCAGTAAACCAATGACCGGAATACACCAGCGTGGAGTCTGCATCGTCAACAATGATCGAACGACCTCTGAGGCTAGTAGATAAGCCGGCGGTCACCGTAAGAAAATCAAAGGCAGGAAAGAGAGATTGATTTCCGGATGCGTAGACTACGCTGTGCTCTCCATCACTCAGAGTGGGAGAATCATACAACCCTTGACCCGATTGAACGAGAAGGGGACTGTCGTCGACTTGAACAGCATACGCGGAATTGACCTGGGAGAAACGAGTTGATATGTGTACATTTGTCCCTATAAATCAGCCTATCGGTCAATCTCCAAAATCCACATTGCGATCAGTGGGGCTAACCGTTGAACTGATATTGAAACCAAGCACCCCCGCAAGACAGACTCCGGATGGAAGTCCATGTTTTTTGAAAGAAGGAATCAGCGACTGTTTGTTGAATTACTGGACACAGATACGCAATGGATCCATCTTGGTCATCGACGATGTAGGTGACGTTCTGCGGCATACTCGATCCTCTCTAGTCAGAACCAGGAAGGCGGCTGTCTACCTTGAGGAAAGAGGGAAACCCAGATATCTCTGAAACAGATTTATATACAGAAACATTGCACCCTATCAGAATCTATTACTGAAACCTGCTGAACGGGTCAGACTAGGGCTTACTATACTTACTATACCACTCATAGTTCCCACCCCCGCGCCTTGGTACTAAGACTTACCTGCTAGCGGTGAACAAGAATTAAAGAAAAAAAAAAAAAAAAAAGCACCCTATCAGAATATAACGCCAGCGTGACCCTACTGTTGTGACAGACATCATGAGACTTGGCTCAAAAGGATACAGTCTGGACAATTGCTGGGGCTTTTAGGAAGGAAAAGAAGTGAAGAATCATGACCTGAACCCACGAGTTAGGAGAGAACGCTCCGAGACATAGCGACGAGGGTTCTGATCATCGCTTCTAGTCAAGAGTATAGGCGCCCAACTTCACCTGCTAATCTCCGCCTAGTGAACAGGTAAAATCTTTCTCAATGATCCAGCCAAGACTAGAAATACAACATCAGAGTTACACAAATACAGAATACATCTATAGACCATATGCTATGGATACAATGTGAGAATAAATGAACCGGCAGAATGACGGTGAAATAAACTATTAGCTTGAATTTTGGTCGACGCATGCTCCAGCACACCCAACCCAAGCGTTGAAATTGAATTTCTGGGGATTTTTTACAAACAGGAAACCATCTTCTTCCGCATCCAGGTTGATCACAGAATCATCACCTCTTTGAACGATCCCTCTCATGCTGACGCTGTTAGCAAGATCAGGAACCGAAATCGGCATAGAAAGTTTGTTAAGCCCTGCAGGGACATAAAAAGTCTGCGAAGTGACTGCTGTGTTCGAAGAATCATTGCCCCCAGAGGGGTATATCTCAAGCGTGATATTTGCTGGTGTCGAAAGAAGAGCGACAGCCCAAACGGAATCTTGTGCCTATGGAAGGTTTTAGGATCAACCAAGGAGTACAAGAAAGAGAGTGAAAGAAATCAATACGTACCAGCTCGCCTCCTGGCACTGTGCCAACACTATCGGAACTTGCTGTTGCATCTGCAGGATGCGTTCGGGACCACATCAAAAGAGTTTCTTCGTTTTCAGCTATGGACGGGAAGGACCCTGTCTTGAATGCAGTGGCGTAATACGAGGTTAACGAAAGCCATGCTAGATCAGAAGAAAATCCATCACTACATCTTTACAGCCTTTGACAAAAGTGCGAACCAGAGTGATTCATTCCATTCGTCCATTGCTCGCTTCCTTGAGGTAAAGCGCCTTTAATGGGTCCAACGTAGTGTGATTCACCATAATCATTCCACGAAATGATCTCGACAATGTCAACATCATCAGCAATTTGAGATTGTGAAGAGGTCCCAATAACAGTACTCGGGTCAGTATCATCTCCGGATAACAATTTTTGTGCTGCAATAAGGGTCTCCCAACGTTTGGCGTAAAGATGCTGATCAGCCAAGTACATGAACTACAAAGGGAAGAAGTGGCTAATTAGCCCTGTTCAGTGTATTCCAGAATATATACTCACATTCTTATTGAACGTGTCCTTGCCAAAATGAGTAAAGAACCAGGGTGACACTGCCGCGATGTACACCTTGTCGGTAGTGGAATTGTCTTGTCGCTTACTGAGCGTAGAGATAGAAGAGAGTGCGTTGAGATGCTGTTGGTCAGACTCCGTTGAACCAATGAACTTGCTTAACGCGGTCTCCAAAATGGTGGTGGCTGAGGTTTGAGTGTTCGGTACCGGGGTCTCTGAAAGCAAGGTAGAAAGGTTGGCAAGGGCATTCGAGGCTGAGCCCAGACCGAGCAAATTCTTCAAAGAGGAAGAGAGCGATGTCGATGAGGATCCCGAGGAAGCTGTAGTCAATGCCACGGGCCAGCCACCATTCCACTGTAGCGGCGATCAACTCAGAGCAAAAGCATGGTAAATGGCGAAATACTGACGTTGAAGTCACCGTTCATGACTCCGTTGAATTGCGAAAATTGTGATGGATCGATGAAGAAAGAAGGTACAAAGGTCATCTTGCCTAGTATATCTGAATGCTGACTGAACTGTGAGCTCCATCCCTCTGCGACTGAACTCTGCCCGAATGTGCATGTCTCGCCAGAGAAAGTGGAGACTAGGGGCAAAGGATTGGCGGCGTCCCGAGAGTACAGAAGCTGACTAGGGTGGGCCGAGTAATTAGAAACTAG
This sequence comes from Omphalotus olearius VT 653.13, assembly GCA_000296255.1. Classification (NCBI taxonomy): domain Eukaryota; kingdom Fungi; phylum Basidiomycota; class Agaricomycetes; order Agaricales; family Omphalotaceae; genus Omphalotus; species Omphalotus olearius. The sequence continues at coordinate 472,135 of JH814820.1, read as the reverse complement.
GCTGCGTAAGGCGGCGGCGTTCGCGGCGGTTGAACAAGGTAAGGAGCTAGAGAGACAATTGGCGACATCTACAGACTGCGTGAATGGGCACTTACGACATATCGAAAGACAGGAACATCTTGAAATTAAGACCGGATTGATTCGCCGCATCATATCTAGAGTTAAAGCAAGGGTGAGTCTACTAGTCCGTGAGCGAGTCAAGCCAACGTACGCATCAGCAACTCGCGCAGGTTGCCAATCATCACTTCCCATGTTCAATGCGAAACCATCTATCCCAGAGGCATGCGCCAACTGAATATCTTCTAACCAGTCCTGGCTGGTGTATGGAAAAGTATTACCCACCATGTGGTGAGCAACCACAAGTTTATTCCTGGAGCCTCCGGAAGAAGCAGTACTGGAAGCTGCGGGAGAGCTAGTACTCGCTGCAGGAGTCGATGCTCTTGCTGCCATTCGTCTGGATGTAAAAGAAAGTCCTGTGTACATACTTTCTGATCCATCCTGTGCCGCGAAACGTCTATGAGGAGTCGGAAGGGCATGAGCACAAGCAATGAGCGTCAAGAGAGAAAGATTGAAGAACTGCATAATGAAATGAGCGTGAACGTCGTAAGGCACAGCCAAAAAAAAAAAAGCGAAAAAGGATGGTGTAGCAGCACCAGCTGAGAGAAATAGTGTCAAAGCAGCAACTTACTTCGGCTGTCGTTTATGAAGGCGAGAATACAATGGGCCATCCAAGTACAATAGACTCTCATTGAAGATGAACACAAGCAAATGTAAACAACGCGTAATTATTATTAGTAATTCCGTAGAACAATCGGCGTACCTCCATTTCTTTCATGAATTCTAAAACTTATAAGACAGGGCAAACGAGTTTTGTTCTATAATTGTGTGTCACGTCAGTGTGCAGTGGGCCCCTTGCAGGTATTACTAGCACTGCCTGTCTTTGGCCAGGCATATGTAGCTACATATACGTGCATGAATTGAGGCAAATGCATAAGCATTCAACATTCATTATTCAAGCTTCAAGGATTTCCTGGATACAAATAGCAAGATCTCATTTTGGTGATGATTGAGTACTGAGTACTGAGCGCTGAGCGCCAGTCGTGAGCCGTCAAAGCTGTAAATTCCTCCTGTCTCTTATCATCCATGTTACAATGTCTTTGATTAGTGATACATCGTAAGCGTCTGGTACATGCTCTTTTATAACATCTAATAGCTGTAATTTATCTAGCTTCCTTATCCACAGTCTTCGGCTAGGCTATTTGCGTGACGTGGACGATCCTTACGGTTCTCGAATCATCACCCTCGATAATGCCTACCCGTCCAATCCTTACATTCACACTGCTGGCCTCGATGATCCTAACAGATGGCCCGAAGTAGATATTCCTTCTAGTCCGACCATCAGCGAAGATGAAGCTGAACGTCCTCTTGGATTTCCTGGGGCGCGCCTGAAGCACACACAGACCATCATGGGCCGTAGGTCAGGAGGTCTAGGGTTAAGAGTTAGCGGGAAACGGGCATCCACTTCGAAGAGAATGAGTATGACCGGTACCCCCAAGCCAGAAGGTGAAGTCGAAGTTCAAAACTTCATCTCTGAGAACGCCCCGGTGTTGAAGGAGTCGGCACTCACGACAACTTCTAGCGCGCCCGTAACAACGGCAACCTTGCAGGCAGTTGCTTCAAGTGTCGACGGGAAGTCCTTAAACGAAGCAAGTTCCTCCAATCCAGCTTCAGTCCATGTAAATGTCGTGGAACCAACGGCGCAAGTGGAAGCACCGGTTCAAAAGGCCGTGCAGTTCGTACCCAAATTCAAAGGTGCAGAAGAGATGGAAGCTAGACGCAGAATTCGAATGGCTGGGATGGCAGCGAGAAGAGGACTCAGAGGTGGTGCTCCTGCACCCGTCCAACCTCTACCACCTGACCCTACACTTGACGATTCGTCTTCGTCTGATGAGGATATCGTTCACAATACTCAATCCTCCTCTGATTCCGATTTTGATGAAGCTAACGGAGACGACGGAAGCATGGATGATGGGGATGAATTTGACCCGTGTGTTTTCCGGAATATCTGTTCCTCCTCCTCTCTGATCATACATGCCCTTACAGTGAATTTGCAGCCACTCGTACGCCAGGCATTAATTCAGATAGCGCGTCTGATATCGCTTCTGATATTTCTAATTCCCTTCCATCTGTAGCCAACTCCTCTGCACCCTTCGCTAATTATACAAACAACTCGCGACCCCGCCTCAGTCCTGTATCTGAAGCTCCACCTCGTTCTACTGCTACGGACTCTGAGTCTGAGATCATATCTTCTCAAAAGAGTACCTCTGCGAATCCACCGCGCAGGCCTAATATCAATCCTGTCTCTCGAAACACAAATCAACCAACGACTTCCTCTTCCTCCAATGTTGTCAGTTCCTCCAGCTCGCAACAGATGTCGTTTTCTCGCAAGCGTGTAGCTCCCCTCAAACCTCTTACCTCTGCTCTGACTGCCATGCTTGCATCCTCTAGCAGCACCTCAAATCCCTTTGCCGAACTTTATGCTGCTATCTCAGGTAGAGGGGAGACAGGCGGGACGGATATTTCGGTGTTCTTCCCTCATGCCCGCGAACCCAAAGGCAAAGCGATGGAACTCAAAGTCAGGAAAGACGCTACAGTAGAAGAACTCATTGGCTTCGCACTATGGAACTATTGGGAGGAAGGATGGCTCCCCAAACTCGATGAGGGCATACCTCAAGGTGAGGAAGGAGACGAACTCAGGAACGTCAAGCTTTCCGCTGTAGGCTGGATTATGAGGATTACGGAAGACGATGGGGAAGTGGACGATGATTTTCCGCGTGGGTCATCAGTCTTCTCTTCTTGTTTAGACGTTCAAATTGGGCATACTAGCGCCTGACCGGACTGGGAAGATTGTCAAATTCAATGCCGATGGATTTGCTGTCCTTGAGGCCAATGCTGCGCAAGGTGAGGTCGTCTTTCCTCCCGATATGATAGTTTCTGACATTCCTACAGTGGCTCAAAACCAAATTCAAGAAAGCAAGATTACTCGCACCGGCGGCGCTCGGAAAGCTGAAGCTGCAAAGCCTGCGCTGCTGGCTCCAGCCCTCGCTGTGGCTCCCAGCTCCAGTGCAATCTTTAGTTCCTCAGCTTTGACCTCTGGTGGATCTGCTCCGTTGTCGACGAGCTTGGGACCAAGCACCAGCCATGGACCGCAGATGTTTTTGAGGATTAGGATTGCAGATACTGCAGACGCGGTGCATGTTTCAACGACGATACCAGTGTCCGTTTTTGCTCTTAATGTGGGACTTCTGAGTGTTCACCTCGTACCTCTTTTAGTTCTGCTGGAATGTATATGCAAGAAGCCCTTGAAGCTGTGTGTAGGAAACGCAAATTAGCCAATCCGGACGACTTTGCTTTACTACTGGCCGACATGCGAATTTTCATTCCTTTAGATCGGACGGTAGCAAGTTTGCAGGGTAAGCGCGAATTGCTGCTGGTTAAGAAAAGTATGCTTCCGTCTATGGGCGTGGATGTGATGAAAGCGGGAAGGACCACGGATCCGAATGGTATGTGTTGTGGCCATGATTCAATCCATGCGCCTCACCACTACATGTTTCAGCGTCGATCTTCAAGCGCATGTCAGATGCACCAGAGGTCAAATTATCTTCGACGTTCGATTATACTGCGGCGTATAAGGTTCGCAAGTTTGTTTGATCTGTGGACTAGTTCATTGAAATATGCTCTCCAGAAATACACGATATATCGTAAACTTCCCATGCTTGTTGCGCGTCAAGAAAAAACACTTGCTATCGATGGTGGTTATGTTCATGTAAGTTGTCTCCCGTCTTCTAGATCTATTCCCGCAACATTCTGCCAGATCATGCCCTCGAACAAAGCTGCGAAAGCAGTCTTCGAAAGTGGGCGTACCACGTCTTACCATATCAAGAGCATAGCGGACGTGCAACAGTCCTCGAAATCGCCGTATAACTTCAAACTAGTGCTCAATCGCTCAGGTGCAGATAAAAGATACTACTTTGAAGCTGAGAACCCTAAGCTAGCTGGTGAGTTCTTTGTCCACTTCTTGAATTGATAATGTTGATTGCCCGAGTCGCAGGTGAGATTGTGCAGACCATCAAGTCATTGAAAGCGGCTTTGGAACGATCCAGCACTTTGAGCAAGTCGAGGCGTAGTAGGCACGTTGGTTGAGTACTATGTTATGTCATATAGTTGTAAAACGTATGCATGTACGATATTTGGAACTTTTGTAAAACAAACTAAGGCAAAGCAGCTTCTCAGTATTCTCATCTTTATCCACCATCTACTACTCGCATTGCATTCCAGCTAAAATCCTCATTCTCTCTTCAACCCTACACTATGTCTACACCTCGTCAGACTAAGCCGGGGTTACAACCACACCGTCATCCGTCTACCTTGTCGCAGTCTGTCCGCACTCGCCCTGGTAACTCAAGCTCAAGGTCAAGCCTAAAGTCGGATGTTTTACCCTATCACACTGGCGATACTCTGGGAATGCGCACTCCCACCCTCTGGCCTCGCAAGCTCAACCTTCGTTTACAATATGCTCAAAGAGTCGCATACCGCATGCTCGCAGATCCAGAACTATCGCAAGGCAAAGCTTTCCGTTTTTGTGCACCAATAGCGATCTTTGTCACTGTCATAATCCTCATCGCCGTGTTTCTCAAGTCCTCGAGCGGTGGTGCTTCAGAGACAGGCGCAGCCTCCGGACCCGGACCCAGACGCATAGACTCGTTGTACCCAGTAGTGATACTTGTATCGGCAGTTTTGATTGTGCTCTTGCTTTTACGACTGTTCATCTGGATTACGAGCCTGAGCGTCAGATTTTTCGTTCAAGAGAATTTTTCGGCACGACGGTCGCTGTTTGGAAGATTCGAGACAGTGATGGGTCTCGAGCTTCCTCCCTGGTTCTTCATGGAGTACAATGACCATGATGGGAATGGAAGCGTGGACAGGAGGGGTTTATGAGTGTATTATGTCTCCTTTGACGGCAAAGATATATTACTATTCGAGGCTCGTATACACGCAGATGCTCAGATACTCAGATTCTGGAAAGACTTTCTAGGTAGACGAGAAAATGGATATTGGCATCTCTTGGAATGTATATTTTAAATTGATGCCAGGCAAGGATAAAATAATATTCATCAGCCATCGAGTCTGTTCCAGCTCGGACGCGTTCATCTTGGATCCAGAATTTATGGCTGCACCCTCGATTTGACATACACAAACCGTCTTCCTGACACTGCCATCCCAAACCTTCTAGACCTGAAGCACGTCCCTCTCGCCTATGAGGTGAACCTCGATGAAAGTTCAAATCTCCAGGACTTTGACTGGCCAAGACATACCACAATCCATGGGACGGAAATCAAGCGTCTTTAGACCTTGAACGGCCCGTGCGCTACGCTGTTCGTCTGCGATGCTCGCCTGTACTTTAACTATATCGTTTTGGTCAGATGATGAGATTATGCATCTCTGCACATGCTACTCCAGTTCGAACAGAACAGTCTGCGCTTCTTTCTACTTATGCAGGTACCAGAAGGGAAGATTTTCAAAGAATGGCCCTGCTTTATCACGCTATGCAAATAGAAAAACACTCCAATCTATCTGCTAATATCGACGATGCGATTCCGACTCATAGTTCTTATTGGCCTCTTCTGCCTGTATTACTTGCCCTGTGGATGTACCTTCGTATTGGAGCATCCAAGTTCTGATACTGAACTCGCGGCAAGAGATACCCCTCACAACTCCGGTACAACGGCAGTTGAATGGGACAGTATCTCACTCATCGTACAAGGGCGTAGAGTATTTGTGTGGTCCGCTGAGTTTCATTTCTGGCGCCTTCCGGTACCGGTCTCAACATTCGCAATCGCCATAAGTGCTAACATCTACGAAGGTGCCAGACTTGTGGAGGGATGTTCTTCAGAAGCTCAAAGCTGCAGGGTTCAACACAGTGCGTACTGGAAAATGTGCCATAACGTTATCTAACCTTCATCATATAGGTATCGTGCTACATTCATTGGGGTGCTACAAACCCCACGGAAGGACGCGTTGAGTGGGAAGGTTATCGCGACTTTGAATCGTTTTTGCAACTTGCTCAGCAAGTCGGCCTTTGGGTCATTGCGCGCCCTGGGTGTGTCTCTCTCGTTGATCGTCATCTTGTCAACTCATTTGAAGAATGTAGACCGTACATCAACGGGGAAACTTCAGCAGGTGGAATTCCCGGTCGGGTCACCAATATTGCTGGATATCTACGTTCTAATGACACAGACTACTACGAGAGCTGGCAAGAATACCTTCGCAGCGCCGCCAGGATTATTCAGAAATATCAAATTAACGAAGGAGGGCCAATCATTCTTGTACAGGCAGAAAACGAGTACTTCCGCTTTCGTGCATTCTTTAACGTTCACTCATGTCCTTCAAGGTACACGAACAACACGAATTTTGCTACACCTAATCCTGTTACGAAGAACGAGTACATGCAAGCTGTTGAGGACTTGCTTCGAGCACTTGGAATTGTCCTTCCGCTGAGTGAGTGTTTCAAGTTTTAAATCACTGTTGGATTCAGGATATTCTGATGCGCTTTTAGCTGGCAATGACAGTTACGAGGGAAGAAATTTCGCTCCTGGCTCTGGGGTAGGCGCAGTTGACATCTATGGCTTGGACAGCTATCGTAGGGTTTCTTCGTTTTCCGCACGCCTTGCTTCTCATGTGTTTTTCCCTAGCTCAAGGTAGTTGTGCTACACCCTTTACATGGAGCACGTTTCCCGTAGATTATTGGAATTATCACGAATCAGTCAATCCTCAGAATCCTTGGATGATACCTGAGTTCCAAGGTGGTTCATTTGTGAGAGGAACTCTTCTGTTACTCCGCGAAGAGAAATTCATTCATACGATAGTTGGGATGGGGCCCTGGATCTCCCGTGCGTTTTGACTGATCTTTGAGGCTATATTATCTGCAATTTGTGACAGGACTACAAAGAGTGCAATGTTCTTACTGGCGTTGAATTTGAGCAGACGTACTACCTGAATCAATTCGCGACCGGAGTTAAGCTCAACAACATATATGTAAGACTACCTTCCTTTTCTTAGAGATGTTGTAAATCAAAGAGATTGAAACAGATGACTTATGGTGGGACGTCTTGGGGCTTTGTACGTATAGGCTTCCCGATACCTAACATGAATAAACTCAAAGGATTCCATATAAAGTTTCCCTTTCCTGGAGTGTATACGAGCTGTAGGTAACAGTATCAGAGATCTTGAGTCTCTAACTCGTCGCACATCCCAGATGACTACGGGGCCGCTATCGCAGAAGACAGGACACTGACAGGGAAATGGTTTGAACTCAAGAACATAGCCATATCTCTCCGTAGTATCGAGTCGGATATGGCGAAATCCCGCATTATTGGCAATAGCTCTGTGGCTTATACTGACGATCCGGAGCTCTTCGTCACCGAGTTGCGGAATCCGGATAACGGGGCTGCCGCTTACATTGTAAGACATGTGGAGACGAATTCCTTGTATGCCGGCTGTTGTCATTGCTGCCAGGATCTTTCTGACAAAAGTCATCAGCAACAGGACGGAGTCTAAGATCAATATCACGACCTCCCTTGACACAATTACAATACCCCAAGACGAAGACGTCTGGATTACATTAGATGGACGGCAGTCTCGCCTGTTGGTCGTTGACCATGCCATTGGTCAATCAGCCGTCTTGTACAGCACTGCAAGCTTGTTCTACTCTGGCGTCATTGGTGCTCGAGATGCCTTCGTCTTTCACGGACCAGCTGGACAGTCTTTTGAAGTAGCGATCAAGACACCCGGCATGAATAGGACTTTTAGTGGTGACTTCACTGTTCATGCAGCCTCAACAATCGGAGATTATACCCTCCTCAAGTTCACTCCGGACATCAATCAAATCAGCATATCCATGGCAAGCACTGCGTTGATTATTCTAGGAGATTCAGCTGCGATGACTACCCTAAATTCTCCTATTCTGCCCGCATCTGACACCTCCGTCTTCTTTGGCACGACCACCAACGACACGATTCTTGTGAAAGGACCATTACTTGTCCGCAATGCCTCCGTTTCTAGAGACACGCTGGTCTTATGGGGTGATTTGAATTCCACCACCACCGTGACTGCTTATGCTCCCGACTCGGTGAAGCACCTGACCTGGAATGGTCGCAGTGTCGATGTCAGGACATCATCGCCTGGAATATTGACATTTACACAGGAAGTCACGATGCCTGAAATAGTCCTTCCTAAATTCAATGAATGGAAGTATGCAGACAGTCTGCCTGAAATACAAGATGGATATGATGATTCCCGCTGGACGAATGCCACTCATTTGAACAGCACGAATCCGTTCTTCAAGTACTACGGTGACGTACGTCTCGTTACTCTGAAAATATTGCCGCAGAGTTTCAAGTCTTACCTCCCTAATAGTACTATCTCTATGCTTGCGAATATGAATTGTCTGTCTCGGTCCCTCCCTGGAATAAACGTTCTGTTTGACGTATCTTCAGCTGCGAAGGACCGGTGTTCTGGAGGGGACACTTTAACAGTAGTGGAAGCGAAACAGCTGTGAACCTTAGTATCAGTGGGGGTAGAGGTCTGTTTATCGGAACTCAGCTATACCTGACAACCTCTGACAATCCTTTCAGCCTTTGCCGGAAGTGTATGGCTTAACGACGTGTTCTTAGGAAGGTTCTGTTCTTTGTCTCTTCAGCTGTCGCACACACTGAGATCCTCGTTTAGTACATACGGTAATTCAAGCAACAACGATAATTCTGTCATTGTTCAAACTACCAACGAAACTTACGGATTTCCGGATGGCGCGTTGCACCAAGGGTCTAACGTCATTACTGTTTTGCATGGTATGCCCTTTCCAGTAAGGGAGTCCTTGGGATATGACTGAACGAATCTCAGATAACATGGGAATGGAAGAAGCTAATGCTAATCGTATTTATATGCTGCCTTCTACGCGTCTTCGTTCCTGTCACTTACGTCTGGAGGTGAACAGAGTACACAGAGTGGCTCAAGGTGCATTTAGATTACTTTGTAGACTCTGCCTGAGCTGACTGTCAGACTGTAGAGCCCGCGGGGCATTCAAGGATACTATCTGATAGGAGGATCTACACAGCCGTTATGGAAAGTTCAAGGAAAGCTCGGAGGGTATTCTGAGTACGAGTCTTCTCTGCGTAGTCATGCTTAGCTCCTTACTCATGACAGTGAAGTTTTCCTGACCGCTATAGAGGTATCATGAACGAAGGAGGGTTTTTTGGTGAACGTCAGGGATGGCATCTCCCCGGATTCGATGACAAGAACTGGACAAGCAGATCGCTCTCTGAAGGACTCTCTAGGGCCGGAGTGGGCTTCTTTCGGACAACCTTCAACCTTGACGTACCCTCTGCATACGACGTTATCATGTCGTTCAATTTTCCTCCGTATGGATCCGGAACTTATCGAGCATTTCTCTATGTCAACGGGTAGGTTTTTCTTCCATCGTGACTTGTCAACGACACTTTCTGATGGATTGAACATAGTTGGAATATGGGCCGCTATGTTGCTAACCTCGGGGTACATTTTGCTTTAGCTCCGATTTCACACAATCATTAACCAATGGTATAAATAGCCCCAGAGTCGCTTTATTGTTCATCAAGGCATACTTGACTACGCTGGTACTAAGTATGTGCGTCCAACTACACCTTGATTGGTATTTAAATGCCCTCTCGCAATAGCACGGTCGCAATCGCCCTCTGGGCGACGTCTAGGAACGGCGCCTCAATCCAGTCCTTCGAGCTCAAGGTCGACTCGATCCTTGCTGGAGGCGTAGGAACTCCTTCTCTAAACAATCCTGGCTGGCAAAGGCGTGATGCATTCTGACACCCATCGTTGGCGAACTTCTGAACACGAAGGGCTTGCTTAAGATTATTGATAGCGCGCTCAATTCTCAGGCAGTGTATGCATACCTTGGTTTCCAATCGAGCTACGGATTTATGTGCCACTGCAGCAATGGATGCCAAGTATAATTGTTGCTACTATTATCAATTACAATTTCGTTATTGACATAGAGGAGTGGGTCTGCGGTGGATGAAAGCGGCCAGCAGCTACCCAAGGAGTCTCTCCGGGTAATAACTCAGGCCCTCGCCCAGTCACCTGGGCATTGCGATCCATCATGATAGTATGCACCTGTCAGGGACAAGGGCATCAGCAAGTGTTTATGAGCAAGCTTGTTTATATTTACGTACCTGCATGCGTAGCCCTTGCATATTTGCTCTAAGTGACATGAGTTCCTCATTGAGTCGAAGTGTCTCATTAGTTAGAGCGATATCGTTCCGCCGACCAAGGGAGTCTAAAGACGTCGAGAGGCTAACGACAGACTCTCGTAGTCCATGTAGAGTACCTTCTAGTGAAGTGTTCAGGTTCAAGGGCGCGACAATGTTCTGAGCGGCGGCGCGGGAGTAATTCAAGTAGTTGAATGTTTCCCATCCTTGACCACTCAGATTTGACAACGCACGCATACGCCTTGTCTCTGGAACCTCCGGCCTCGGGGACATTTCGAAAGGATAAGATGGAATCGGACTGGGGCCTGGCAAAGAGGGATGTTCTTCTGCCGGGAAGAATGGTGCGAGGAAGTCGTGAGATTGCTCGATTGGTGAAGAGGGAAGAGCGTGTGCGGAAGTGGTAACATGCGTGGGATGGGCCGACGAGTTGTCCGAGTGGGAAAATTCAGAAGAAGATGCACTGAAAGGTTGAAGGGCGGGAGGTAATTGAGAGGAAGCCTCTCGGAAGCTGACAGACTGGGAATGATACCAGGGTCCGAGGGCCAGTACGATATTTCGTAGCTCTGCCGTTATGTCGTGTATACAGTTCTCAAGTGTGCTGATACGTTGTTTGAGGATCATGTTTTCGTCGGCAAGAGCGGCGTTCCGCTTTTCGTGAAGGGAAAAGAAACCTTTGATGGCCTCGTAAGGACATGTAATAAGGTGAGAAGTCAGCGACGCGCGTCTTCCTTCCCATATACACCCATACAAATTCAGTGTACAGTGTACTGTGGATTGAGGACAGGAGGCGGAGTGTGAAGACTTCAGGGAGAACGGCAATTCCGATTCGCAGTCCTTGCATTCAAATGTCTTTGCATAGCATTCGTTGCGATGAGACTATGAGAAATGTTAGTTCGACTGCCACTATTAATATCGTGTATCTTACTTCAAGATCCGCTACGTGGACCTCATTCCCACAGCCATCGCAGCTCACTATATCCTGGGTGCATTTATGATCGCCGATATCCTTTCGCAGAACGAACCGAGCACATTTCCCATCTGGACAAGGGACCTGTCCATAAGGACAGGCCTTTAGGTGTACAGCGAGAAGCTGTCGTTGACATGTGTGTCCGCATCCCAAAGCTCGGTTGCTACAGTCTACTAATAATTCGTCGACAAGCTGAAAGAGAAAACAGTCAGAGGAACGCTGTATCACGGTGAGAGCACAGACCGATCTGATGATGGGGTCCGCAGGATTCAGCTCCTCTGCCTTGAGGGAACTTCTGTCAATAGGGCATTGCGCTGAATGTTCGAGAGACGCTAAGATGCAGTCTCGACAGAATGTATGAGAACAATTTCGAGTCGTGTACGGCGCCGTGAACGGCATCCTAGACACAATATAAAGGCAAAGCAGGAAGGATTCGTTTCCTTACATACCTACAGATGCAACACACCTACATACGAGGATTGTCAGCCAAGCTGAGGAATTATCCTTGTAAGAACGCTACCAGATTCGGATTTGGTGCGTCAACATAATTGTAGAGAGTCATTGATTGTAATGAGTGTCACTCGTGAAAGAGGTTTCTCGGGTTGCCGAAAGTATCGGCGCGGAGATTGAAAGCTCAGATTTCAAGCTCCGCAGCCTCGGTCCGGAGAGGGCCGGTACAGCAATCTTCCAGAATTCCACTGCCTCAATTAGGCTATACTGTACATCTGATGCTGAGCACAAAAAGTACTGAACATGACTGTATTGCCAGATCGATGATGCCTGGTGGTAACTCAAGAACGTGAGTCTCTCGGCCAAGTCGGCGAATGTGAAGAATAGGCAGTAAGAATATCATAATACTTGATCAGTTGTCCGCGCAAACCGCCTGAAAAACAAGTCCGAAACATCTATACTCACTGGCGGCTGCCCAGTCTTCTAGGAATCTCTGCCCCCAAAAGTTGTCGTAGCGCCCGTCAGTATAACTTCTGCTCATTGCCCTGCCTGATTGCGAGGTTTATCGATTATTATTGCTTGAACGGTGCCTAACACATGCAAGGTCCGGAAGCAAAAAACATGGTAACCGTTTACGGTGTTCAATTAAATGATGCAGTACAGTAGTCAAGACAAAAAGGCTTCGTAGCCCTTTATAACGCCCCCACCTGTTCAGCAGTTCTTGAGACCCGAGTAATCACCTTTCCACGCTAGGGGCGACCAGATAATTGTTGGAGTCTGCGTGGTGGACTTCGACTGCATCATTCTTCCGTCATCGGCGCAGTTATCGTCTCCTAACTCTCACTCCTTTACCCGTCCTTCGTCCAAGAACATCCAGATTTCAGGCTCTCATTATGAGATTCTTCTATCTCACAACCACGTTGGCTCTGTGTCTTCTATGTCCGGTGTTCAGCGCCTCTATCTTGGATCATCCTGACTGGAAAGTTGCTCAAGGATGGGAAGGAGAGATATCTTTGCCTTCATATGACCAGGAGACCCCCTATCGATGCAGTACCGTCCCCTCAGAAGACTCAAAATTTGCGTTCAATGCGGAGAAGTAAGCGCCTCGCCGTCTCACGTCTATGTCGAATTGACGGGCATCAAGCCTAGATGTATTATCACCTCCTGAAATGACAAGAAAAACATTCAGTGTCGCTCAAGGTGTGATTTACTGTGTCTATTCATTCCAGATCAGCCTACTAACAAGTATATCAAAGCACGCTCTTCTCCTTATGCGGGCCCCATCGCCGACACCTACTCTTCTTCGATACCATGCAAACCTATGATTGGATACAACACCCAATCTATACTTCATCGGAGAGTGGGTTTCATGCCTCTCATTGACGTCCTGAGTATTCTTGGGGTTGGTCTTTTCGCCCTTGCGGCTTCCGGTGTCGCCGCTATCCTTCGAAGACGTAATGCAATTGCATCGTACAAAGGAGTCTCAACGCCACGCCTGGAATTGTATCACTCTGACTACCTGCATGAACTACCCTCGTCCGGTGACCCAATGCAATCCGAATATATGCTCAAATATCTGAAGAGCAAACTAGGGTGATATAGCCTGATTGGGACGAGTTGAGGGTGTTTGACGACTGCATACGGCTTGGATTGTATTATCATGGTTACATCCTTGTATTCTTACCTACTGACATACATAAGCATACATATCACGATTATTTGTGAAAGAGTCTTCGTCTGCTCGTCAGTACATGTATTGCTCGGAGTCCGGCCCGAAAAGTAGTTTTTTCTACCTTCCGCTAATGGGTCCTGCGCGTCAGTCCACAGTTGGCTCAAGGAAGAAGGGAAAAGCAAAAAAGGATTTGCCACCTGAAGAAGAAGCTACAGATTCAAACGCGCTTTTCTACAAACCCAAAACAAAAGAGGAGAAGGAGAAGGATAGAAAGGAGAAACTAAAGCAAGAGGTGCGTTTTCAACCCTTCCACACACAAACATGAAGCGTCGAAACTTTTTATCTTGCCTAGTTCATCGCGCAATCGGAATCAAAGTGGACAAGCAAGAAGAAAAAGAGACTCGAGAAATACATTGTACGTGATCGCTATTCAGCTGCACCGATTTCCACTGTCACTCATGCGCTCTTTGCACAGGACAAAAAGCTCAAGAAGGAAGAGCGCGTCCAAATTCTTGAAAAACTATCGTATGCAACCATTTATGTAGCTCGGAATATACGCTTATCCTCTCCAGCCAGAGCCAGGCTCAGCTGCCCTCGACCGTGCATCTGCAGTCATCGTCTACTCTCGGTACTGGGAAATCCACCACACACCAGGATTTCTTGGACAAACTTGAAGATAAGGAAGTGCGTCGGGCTCTAGATGGTGTTTCTGGGAAGCGCAAACGACATGATACGCTTTACGACGTTATTGAAATAGACGACGACGACGACGATGACGATGACGATGACGGCGTCATGGGTTCGAACACAGACAGGAAAGACCCAAAGAAGGTGCAAGAGACGTCGACTTCATCAATAACAGCGGACCTCAATCAATTCACTGTCGGCAGCGCACTCAAGCGTAACCAGGATGGGAGTGTCGTAGCCCCAAAGGTACGCCCAAAGTTGCAGAATAAAAAGGTACGGTTGAAACATCCTTTTGTGATCGCCTGGTGGATCTTACGCGGATGGGCAGGCCGCCTTTCCAAGTTGGAAGTCTAAAACAGTCCCGGCAGTCTCAGTGGAATCCGATTCGTCGTTTGATAGCTCAGACTCGGCTTACGATTCTTCTGAATACGAGGCGGACGCAAAAGAACAAACCTCTAATAGCTCTGGAGGTGAAGAGGCGAATACCACGAGCGACAATGACGAAGGCAAAGAGGATCCTGATGCAGACGAGGATGAGGGCTATGAAGAGTCCAACCCACCCTCAAAACCCAAGAAGTACCTTGGTTTCAAGGCTTGGGCAGTCAAACAACTCAGTATAGCCAAAGGAGAGAATCCTGCGACACCCTCCGCTACAGTGGCTTCGATACCATCAGAGTCCATTGCGTCCCAACCTCCACCTTCCAAGAAACGGAAACTTGACTCGTCCAAACCACCTGAAATACGAGGACCTCTTGGAGAAAATCTACATTTACCTTCGACGTCATTCTCACAGCACTTAAAATCGAAGGCTGGTGGACTGTCAGGAGGCAAGATCAAGTTTGTCTCTATAAGACGGCCGCCCGAAGTTCAGGAAGCACGTCTACTTCTGCCGGTAGTAGCAGAGGAACAGCCAATAATGGAGGCTATTCTGCTCAATCCTGCAGTCATCATATGTGGTGAGACCGGTAGTGGAAAGACAACACAGGTACCACAATTCTTGTACGAAGCAGGCTTTGGGTCACCAGATAGTGGTAGGTTAAAATCCATTGATTTTCAATAGACACGATAGTAACAGCACTTTGTAGACAATCCTGGGATGATAGGCAT
>JH814820.1:395206-456926 GCA_000296255.1 Omphalotus olearius VT 653.13 | reverse complement strand
CATGTCTATGGCTTCCCGTGTTGCACAAGAATTGTCATTAACATCATCAAAGGTCTCGTACCAGATACGGTACGACGCGACTGTCTCGCCTACGACTTCCATCAAGTTCATGACCGATGGTGTTTTGTTACGAGAACTCGCAACGGACTTTTTGTTGACCAAATACTCGGTCATCATTATTGATGAAGCGCACGAGCGAAGTATGAACACGGATATATTGATTGGCGTTTTGAGTAGAGTGTTGAAGCTTCGGGAGGAACTGTGGAAAGAGGGGAAGCAAGATGCCAAGGTTCGTATGCTGGAGTCATTCAAACTCGTATTAAACTCGTTGATTATAGCCCCTGCGTCTGATCATCATGTCCGCTACTCTCCGGGTGGACGACTTTGCATCGAATACATCTTTATTCTCGACCCCACCCCCTGTCATCGATGTCGCTGCCCGTCAGCATCCTGTCACTGTGCATTTCAACAGACGCACTGCGTCTGATTATGTCAGTGAGGCCATCAAGAAGACTACCAAGATCCACACCAGGCTCCCTCCTGGTGGTATACTGGTTTTCCTCACTGGACAAAATGAAATACAAGGGGTTTGTCGTAAATTGGAAGCTAGGTTTGGAATGAAGGCTATCGATGAGAGGAAGAGAAGGCGAGGGGCAGCCCATCGTATATTTGGTGCCGATGGTGCCGATGACGATACGGGTGAGAGCCGCAGAGTCGGCGCCGCGCAAGGTAAGTGGGAACTTTGTCCGCTTTGAGAGAAGAAATTAAGTTCTTGATACAGCTGATGTTGAAGCCGAAGACGTCGAATTAGGCGAAGTATCACCAGAGGATGACATCGCGTTTGACGTAGACGACGACATAGATGAAGACCCGGATGCGTTAGATAGTGACGAAGAACAGGAACTTGACAAGGAGCTGGGCATTGACGTAGACGAGACAGAGGGTACGTTTCAGTCCGTACATACAGAGTGAAAACTTCTGACGTTAACGTGCAGTGCCCATGCACGTCGTACCTTTGTACTCGTTGTTACCGAGCGATAAGCAAATGCGAGTCTTTCAGTCACCTCCACCTGGACATCGTCTGGTTGTCATCTCTACGAACGTTGCTGAAACGTCGTTGACAATTCCTGGCATCCGCTATGTGGTTGACTGTGGCCGTGCAAAAGAAGTGGGTCATTTTTACTCCAATCCTTATTTTTGCTGCAATGTTCATTGATTTACAGCGTCGATATGATGTTACCAATGGCATTCAAGCATTTCAAGTCAGCTGGATATCGAAAGCGTCCGCGTCTCAACGAGCAGGTCGAGCAGGTCGTACCGGCCCTGGTCACTGCTATCGCTTATACTCCTCTGCGCTCTATGAGCATCATTTCGATCAATTTTCGAAACCTGAAATTCTCAGAATACCAATTGAAGGCGTGGTGCTACAAATGAAGAGCATGCACATAGATGCTGTGGTCAACTTCCCGTTCCCAACCCCTCCAGACCGTGCAAGTCTTCAAAAAGCAGAGAAAGTGCTCGTACATCTGGGTGCATTGTCGAAGGAAGGTCAGGTGACCGAGCTTGGAAGGACTATGTCGCTCTTTCCCCTATCACCTAGGTTCTCGAGAATGCTCGTAAGCGGGCAGCAACACGGATGCCTTCCATATGTCATTGCTATCGTGTCTGCGCTCTCTGTTGCGGATCCGTTCCTCCATGAGGAAGCTCTGTTGGCATCTGAGGATAGTCAGAGTGATAGCGAGGACGAAGGGCTCGCGCATCTCAGTAGCGAGGCAGTTCGTGCAAAAGAAACGCTTCGCATAAGGCGTAAAGCCTTCTACAACTCACAGCATGTCTGTCTCTTTTTCCGGCACTTTTAATCGCTTCTGACACATTGCTTTTAGACCCATTCAGCTCTGGGGAATTTTACCAGCGATATCTTCAAGATACTCTCCGTTGTTGGAGCCTACGAATACGCAGGCGGGGATCTTAAATTTTGCACAGAGCATTTTGTACGACCCAAGGTACGCGTGTCTTTCGATAAGAGATTGTTTTAATTCACATCCTTGATGTGTAGGCCATGGAAGAGATTCATAAATTGCGTGCACAAATCAGCAACATCGTACAAACAAATTTTTCCAGTGTTGATGCTCGCTTCATGCCTAATCTTCAACCTCCAAGCGATCTGCAAGTATGCAATCAGATATTTGACCCTATTGTCGTGATGCTCATGCTCGTTTAGTTAAAAGCTTTGAGACAGCTTCTGGCAGCTGCATGTATTGACCAAGTTGCGATCAGAAAGGATCGTATCGAGTCAAACTCCGCTGGCACTCAGTACACTTCTTCGAAGGGCGTTGCCTATAAAGCCTTGGGCATCGCAGAAGATGTTTTCATACATCCATCCTCATTGCTTGCTAATGTCTCGCCACCGGAGTATCTCATTTTCAACGAAGTTGTACGGACCACTCAAATCTGGATCAAAGGTAATTGATGTACTATCAGAGGCAGATATAACTTTTACTCACAATGACAAAGGCCTCACTGTCGTTCACCCAGCGTGGCTATCATCCCTCGGAAAGTCTCTATGCACTTACTCAAAACCAGTCAAAAATAGCGCAGGCGTCTCGATGGTTGTGCCACATTTTGGCCCGGAAGGATGGAATTTGCCCGCTATCAAAGCAGAATCCGTCTTGAATTAACCAATAATCGCGATGTATATACACTGTCAGGCGGGGGCCGCGTTGTGTCCGCTCCTTCACAAGGCGTCCAGCCATCATGTTCGACCTCGAAGAGTGGCTAGATGCATTGCATTTCAGTCAGACGTTTGAGCGGCTGCTGGCAGTTCAGATGTGCTTTTTCATTTTACGGAAGGAATTCACTCGCTATTGTACGAAATCTGAATCCTTCTGAAATAGAGAACAGGTCTATCTACTTATACACATATAGTACTAAAAATACAATAAACTTTGTCTACTTCTAATCATACAAAAAGCAATGAGGTGTATATGAGGTACGGCTAAGTGTCAGAGACGTCGTCTAGTACTCGAGGGGCCCGGGCCAGCATTATCTTCGGCAGGACGCTTTGAAAAGTTCATTGATTTACAGTCAAGGACAACGGAGGCATTACTAACTTTATTGTTTTTCTTCGGAATGAACATGGTTTGAGGCGGTTTGGGGCGTTTCAGCAATGGACCACTATCAGACTTGGTTGAGTTGGATATATTAATGTTGTTTGCGGTTTTATTTGTCGAGCCTTGTCGAGGTTGTGCATTAGATACACTGGTGTCTCGTTTTCTCTTGTTATTCTGAGTATCCGGCACTGAGGGAGTAATATCTAACTGAGGTGCTTGCACTGGAATGGTGATGCTTGGTTTTGCGGGAGCTGTTGACATGGCGGCTTTTAGTTCTTTTGGAGTTGATAAGTCTAGCGGTATCGCTTCCGAGGCTTTGACAGGCTTGGACTTTGGGCGGGATACCGGCTTATTGGAAGTAGTGGTAGTAGCCGCAGCACTTGGGGTCGTGTAGAACGAAACGTCAACCTATCGAGCAACAATCATCATGGTCTTGCAGTCAGTCGTCTTGCCGCCAAACGGAAAACCTTTACTCACTTCAGTCAACAGATGTCGCTCTCTCGCATCTGCGACGATTTTGCGCCATGTCTCATCACTACGCTCTAGCGTACTGACATGTCCAAGAATAAAAAGGGAGGACTTTGCTCGCGTAAGGGCGACGTTCATTCTTCGTATATCTATATGCGATATGAGAACAGTATACCGAACAAAGCCCCTGAGGAATCATACCACTAAGGAAGCCCACACTTGTGACGCCGGGGCCAGCCCTAACACAAGAGAGGATGATTACATCCTTTTCTTGCCCCTGGAAGCCGTCAACGGTGTTGAAATCAACCTCCCCTAAAATATCGCGCCCGAACCTCTGTTCAAAGGCTTTCTTCAACTCAATAATTTGTGCTCGATACATCGATACGACGCCGACCCGGAGGTGTAGGTCAAGAGAAGAAAAATCCATTTTGAGGCGGTTATAGAGCGCCACTGCCACTTGACACTCATACTTGTTCTTTGTCGAGCGCCCACTAGACTCCTCCAAGCCCCGACTAACGTTCAAGAACCGGTAAATACCAAACTTGGGATGAGATTGCCACGGCTGCCTGGTCTTCGCATCCATGCCAGCACCATCTTTCAGTCTACCAGCGTAAAACAGGCGGCTCGGAAGTCGACTGATCTCTGAATGCATACGGTATTGGATACTGAGAAGATGAACGGCATCTGGTCGTTGCTGTTGAAGACGAACGAATAGAGATTGATTATAGTGAAATTTGGTCGCCTATAACACATATAAGCCCCATGATCGATGAGAAAGCAACGATCACCAACCTCTTGTGAAAGGACAGTCGGAGGTAGCTGTTGTGGATCCCCAACCATTACACAACGCTTGCATGAATATTTTAACGGAATGAGCGAACTCAATTCAATGGCTTGAGCGGCTTCATCGATAATGACCATTTCGAAAATGAAGGATTCAAGACTCTCATGCCCCGCGCCAGAAAGCGTACTACAAATGACATCTGCTTCTTGAAGAACTTCTAGCCGTGCTCTTCTTCGAGAAGTATCCATAGTACGCTGTTGGGATTGTTGCTTGTCCTTTAGTTGGTCAAATTGCTTCATTAAGCTCGCCCGCTTCGAGTTCAATCGATTAATTTCATCCTGCAACGCAGTATATCTTGCCGAGTTATCGTGAAGTTCCTGCACCTCCTGTATTTTTTCCTGCCTAAGTTGTTTCGTGGAGTCAATCAGTTGACGCAACGCTGTCATCTCGTTTCCGATGTCGCCTGGTTTCTGACCATCCGACCCCAGCTTTTGATCAATAAGAAAATCGAGCGAGACATCTTTGACGTTCAGACCAATAGCATTGCTAGCCCCAATGCGAACGACATTTAGAGAACGAGAGCCGGTTTTTAATCTGTGGACAATCTCGTCTATCGCAGCGTTACTTGGCGCACACAACAAGATCTTGGGAGTTGGGATCTTGTCATTACTGCTCTGAGCCGGAACCTGCAGCCGTGTAGGTAAAGTAGCTGAGATAAGTGCGCAAATAGTCGATGTCTTTCCTGTACCAGGCGGTCTGAAAAGGATGTGGTCAGCTTCAATAGAAGGACAGTAGCAATAGAGATACCCTTGTATCAAGGAAAAACCTTCGGTCCGCAAAGAGCTTACAATTGCTCGTGCCTGAGGCTCATTGACTCTGTATCTTTCCATAGCTTGCCTTATGTCTTTGGGGTCAAGCTTCGGCAAATCTGAGAGACGAGGATGCAGAATCATCTCGGCGAAGTCGTAATATTCAGCCGAGACGAGGGCAGCATATTCCCGATGTAAGGTGGACAAGCTATAGCACGGTTACATCAATTGAAGACAGCCAAATGTGATTTGCTTGCCTGAACACCTTGGAGACCCGCCAATGACTGTTCAATTGTAATCCAGGATCTGTACTTCCCGGTGCCAAGTAGCATCGTACTGTGGCTTCTATGGATTCTCGGTTCACATGCTTGGAACCAAGGCCCTTTGCTAGGATCGTAGTTTTTCCATCAGAATGGCGGAGCAATACGACGTCACTCTCTGTAAGGTACCAGTCTCGCCTTACGTCTCCATCTAATGATAGCTCTAGGTCCGACCAGGCGCCATCGTATTGGCGGGAAACAATTTTACAACCATAGGAGTCCGGGGTTTCATCCTTAGACTGTAACAGCTGCGCCCAGCATTCCATCAACAGGAGAGGCTCGAATACCGCTTTATAATGGGCGAAATTAGAGAATTGGTCGGGGATATGAACCAAACGTAAGTTTGCTCTCGGTGGGGCTATACCGTCGAAATTGTAGTCCCAGGACAGTAATGTTCGATGAAGCCCCGAGATGTCAGGTTTGAGCCGTTGAGCTACCCTGCGAGCTTCCTTTGCCCGATTGATTCTGGCTTCTTGTGGATTTTTCGCCATCCGAGGCAGATCAAGCATCTGCACTTGTCGTCGTTCGGTCGGCTTCCTGATTTTGGGCGACTTCTGCATCTTGGCCAAGTTGACCAGGCCTGATCTCTGAGACTCCTCATCAGCGCTTTCGTCTGAGCTTGATGAACCACTGGATTCAGCTTTCGCCTCCTTGAAACCCGATCCTTTAACAGGACCAGCGACTTTATTAGACACGACCGCTTTACGGAACTTCGGCATGGAGGTTGTTGAGTCCAGGAGCTCTTGATCGGCAGAAGTGAAGAATGGTGAACGCTTCGATTTAGAAGACGCTGCAGAAGAAAGGCTAGTTCCTGATGAGCTTTTGTCGGAAGTCTTCACAGCAGTAGCTTTGACCTTCGAACTTGTTTCCGGCTTGACACGGGATTGCGCGGTCGGAGCAGCCTTTCTATACGATATTATCTGTACATCGTCATCTGCATCATCTTTCGATGCATCGAAGGATGCAAGGACATTCTCGAGCTCATTTAGCCTAGTCAGATCAAGACGGGAGCTAAGACTGTTTGGATCTCGTTTATGAGCATCAGTAATCTGCTTCGCAAGCTTTTGTCGGGCTTCTTCAGAAGGAGGGTTACCAGTCTCTCGGAAATATTCCAACAGTGACCGAAGGAGTGAGCAGGATTGATGCAGAAGCTCTTCATCGGTCAGACGTAACCACCGCATGAGCTCGATCAGAATATCGTGCAGATCATTGGCCATTTTCTTAGAGATAGCAGAACGAGAAGAGGTCGTATTATCCGACCATCTGAAAGCCGTCGCAAAGACTCGCCGTTGATTCAAGAGGTCACGGCCAAAGATCAATGCGTCTCGCATCCAGACAATCATTTCTTCATTCTTGTAGAATTGCGCCCATGCAGGCGTCCTCTTGAAAATGACAGCAATGGCCTTGCACATAGAAGTCCACAACTGCGGCAACAGTGGTGCCACTTCTTTCTTGACCGATGGTGATAATGCATCAAGGCGGAGAAGCAAGCCATTGGGCCCAGAGCAAAGAACTTCGATGATGTCGTTGAAACATCGCACGAGAGAAGTCGATAGACTGCAAGCTTCTGTTACAATGGGAGCATAGGTGGTGAAGTCGAGGAGAAAGTCGATGCTTCCCTCTAAGGCAGAGACCAAGAATTTTTCAAATAACGCCCGGAAGGAATCGAGGCGACTGTCCACATCGAACGCAAACCCGACCAGAGTCTGCGTTGCGTCATGAATTGTGTCAACCGGAGAGAGCATCAGCTTGACGACATTTTTTGCTACGCCAGGTCGTTTAAGCACGGCAAGAAGAGCATCAGATACATTATTATTAGTGTATCTAGTGATCATGTCTAGAAATCCGTCCTTGACAATGGCCAATGATCGGTTGACAGCGTCAAGCAGAGGGAACAACCCTGGCAACTTCTCGACAGGGGAGAAAGGAGCGTGAAGGATGGAATCCAAATAGGCAGCACGCGAGATTATTGACAAGATGGTCGCGAGTCCGTCGTCGTCGTTGGGCTGAAGATTTTGATACACTTTCCTCCAAATCTGTTCCCTAATCAACAATGGTGCTATACTACCTCGAATCTGTTCCTGGGATATTGTCTTCCTCGCAGCACGAGCAAGGACGCTACAAGATCGGTTAATAGCATCGACGATATTTTCCAGATCTCGAGTCAGAGCTTGATGAACGAGATCTCGAGTAAGAGTGCGAGCTGCTTCCCATTCAGGACCTTGGCGAGACCGCGCAAAAGAGACAGTGACCAAGGTTTCGGCGTGGATGTCTAGTATGTTGGTTACAGCAGGATTATCGCCTGCTTTGAATTGTCCGCTCAATAACTGCAATATGCGTTAAAAAGAACATCCTGTCAGTTGTGAAATGTGCTCACTCTCGCAGCCGAGGCCATGACTACTGGTCGAGCAACACCAAAGCGTTCATGTTGCAATTCTTCGCACATGAAGTCGGCCATTTTTGCCAGAATTTCAGGATAGACCGAGTGACCGCGTATTGTCAACAGGAACTCGGGAAGCCAATTGAAGAACCAAGGTGTCCTTTCTGGAGAGAGATCCTTCTCCTTCAGAAGGTCCGTTAATGAGGGGTTGTCCTTAAAGGCGTCAAAAACCACTTGAGGATACTCCGGTCCTTCACCATTCCATAAATCCTTGTGTAAACGCTTCAGAATCAAGTTCAAACACCGAAGGATGGTTTCAAACTCTAGTAAAGCTGTTAGAAGAAGTTCAGATAGAACAACTTCAATGACTGACCAGGGCCATGATCATGCATGTGGCCAGTTATGATATGGCGTATATCGACACCTTGAGAGGTGACAAAAGTAAGAAACCTTGGGTGAATTAAGCGTAATATGTTATAAAGCGAGGTCCAGAAAGTAATTCGCTCGGAGACCAAAGGTATCGTTTCTATAGATCGACTACTGTCCAGCTCGAGTGGATTAGATATCAAAGGCTGAATGATGGTTTCCGTGGCCAGCTCATATGCAGTACGAAGGTCACCGTCCTCAGGTATAGGGACACAGGTACACATTGACGCCTGCTTAGCCGCCCAGCTTCTGACTGTATTATTTTCGTGAATGAGGAGAGTGAGCATTCCAGGGAGAAAAGGATCGGGTGGCCACTTAGGTAAGGGCTGAGTGGGAGAGAACTTATAGATGATGGTTTGTATGCGTGGGTCCTGGAAGACTCTGAGGTTGCAGATCATGCGATATACAACAGCCGTCGGGACGTCAGAAAGACGTGCGGTGTCTTCCGACGAGTCCAGTGTCACGCCTGAGGAGGAGAGTTGTCCCAGAATACTCTCTATCTCCCATTTACTGAATGTTGTCCAAAAGCCATCCGTCACATCATCTGAAAAGATGGAGAAAAACCTGCCAGTAATTCAGGAAAAAGACAGAGACATAGACCTAAAAATATGCAGCGTACGTTGACCTTGAGCTTTCTTTCGCCTTCTCGAGACCCAAAACGCAGCCACAGCAGGCAGAAAGACATTCGTTCAACCAGCATTGCCACTGAGTAACGTCGGGGCCGTTGTAGGCGTACAGTCTCAGCAGAAATGTGGCAGCATCCAACGTTAATTCGGTGGCAAGCTCGCAAAACCAATGAATGGAACCAGTCTCGCTGACTTTGCGCAATTGGACGAGGACGGTCCGAAGGGTGTCGTCAGAGATATCGTCGCTAGAAGGTGGGGAATCGCGTAACTTGTTCAATAATTCTCGTAGACCGACGGCGTCGGTAGCTGTTGTGGCCATATAACGGCGGGAAGAGGGCAAGGGGAATAAGAGAGAAGCGTTGGAGTCACAATAAAAGGCGCACGTGGTCGCCGCGTCAAGCTGGACGTCCGACGCTTCATGCATCATGCTTTGACCATGGACCCTCACGACTTGGAATACCTCAATGATTCGCTAGATCGTGAATCTGACATTAAAGAGGCAAGTCTCAATTCTCGCTCTCAGCAACTCATCCAATATTTCTCTAGAGAATCAGAGACCAGGTCAACGACCTCGATAAAAAAACGCATACAATGGTCGGAATATTGAACAAAATACATTCTACAGGACCGGAATCCAGTGATTAACCTCCTCCTTTTTGCTCGTCAATCTTATACATTCGCGTGATTTCTCGTTCTAGTCCCTGGTTTGTTGGACACCGTCAAACCAGTCCTCTACAGCTGCCGCGACACAACATCGGCACTTGCGAAGTTGACACCACCTAACCAGTATTGGCGTTGGAAGGATATGTGGTGTAACTCCTTGAGAACTGCTGTTTTCGTTGCGGCATTAACAGAATACCTTACGACTCGATCCCTAATCACACTTGCGTCCACCAGTGATATTCTTGGAAGTCAGTACATTTCTTAATTTTCAAGATTGTTCTTGATCGAGGCAACGCAGTGCAAGAAGAATGGAAGGATCGGGTTGCCTTGTCTACAGAGGATTACCTGCATGGGCTGATCACGTTGGTGAATGAATTGGTCAGGCTCACCTTGTCGATATAACACCAAGCATCTGATTGCTACTTTCCTTAGTCCCGTCTCGCGGTCAATGCGGTCACCTTGGGCAATTTTGAAGAGCCTCTCAAGATATCAGCTTTTGTGAAGGAGTTATTTGCCGGATTCTCCATGGTGAGCAAACTTACTACTAGATATACTTCGCTGTATCAAGTAAAATTCTTGAAGTTAAATCTTAAGAATGATCTCCTCCGCCGGAGATTCGACAGTTTGAAATATGACATGAAAAGAATCGAAGAGGGTTTGTTTGCCATTCATTTGCTGTCCACTCTTGTTAACTTACTAACAGTTGTCTACGATGTATCGCTACGGAACCTGGTTCCTTCGAAGTCTGTGTCAGCTGGATAGGGTTATTGCTTTGCAGATACATGTATTCTATTGAAATCGAACTGTCTTTGAGTGCTTGAAGTGCATGTCGCCGCTTTGCCCTCGGCGACTGCGGCACGTTGCATGACACATCATCGCGGAGTGCGAAATGTATGGATCAGGGATTTCAAGTCATGTAATAAACGTAACATTGAACCACTACTTACAGTAGTTCTGTCAGAACTTCTACCATCGTTCTTGGTCGGTGTATCGGGGCCCTAGGCCCTGCTAGACGCTTTTCATGAATAGAAGGCAAGGTGCTCCTGGTCGTCCAGCTTCCTCTGAAGGTAGGTGGTGGTGGCGCCGAACCTAACTATCCACGCCTGACCATACAACTTCATTCAGAGATAGAATGGTGGACTCAAGCAGCCGCTTCTCTATCGGCATTATCTGGTATATATTCCAGCATCACTCCTGCGGAAACTATAAGCAGAGTGAACCGCCTGATCTCTGCGTGGCCTACCGATGATACATTGCCGGCCGAGGGCTTAGACAGCGTAAAGTCGATTTACAAGAAATTGAATGCGGGCGTGGGTGAGATCAAGGCAAACTCGGAGACAGAATCCAAGTTGGTATCCCGAGTAGTCCTTAGCTTGCTTATTCAAATTCCTATCATCTTTATTTTAGAACAATCGACAAAGCTATGGAGCAAGTAAGTGTTCTAATAGGCCTCCGAAAAGCCACAGAATCTCAGTATCCTGGTAATTGCCCCTCTCAAATGTGCCTACCCAGTTCCTGACGTTCCTTTAGACAAACGAAATAAACGGCCACGAGCGCCTTCTCCTTCGGCTGTCTCCGTTCCCGCGCCTCAGGCACCAGCCCGTGGCGTTGCAATTACACTCCCACCGCGTAACTCAGTGGGCCCGTCTCCTCTTTCTCGTGAACCGAAAGCTCGCAGGGAAGCATGGGCCAAACAACTACCTCTTCAGGAGGGCAGGCAGGTAGCTTTTCATGCTCCCCCGATTAAAAACAACACTTCTCCCGACGAATCCACCGATGATAATTGGATTCTGGCGGTCGTTGACAAATGCATAAACGGAGACAAAAACAGGTAATCTTTCTGGTGGAAGTTATATGTGTCTGTTTCTATAATGCCTCCACTTAGATATGAAGTCCATGATCCCGAAACAGACCCTGGTAAACCAGTCGTGTACGCTTTGGCTCTTTGGGCGCCTGTCTCGAGACACTGATTTCTGACTCAGACGATACAACACTACTCTCCGATCTATCATACCATTACCAGACCCGAAGGCAGCTCCAGGCAGTCCGTCGAGCTTAGCTGCCTATAAAGAGTTCCCTGTTGGTTCATCAGTCCTCGCACTATATCCCGACACCAGTTGCTTCTACCACGCTGAAGTTCTTGCGACTCCAAGGGAGATGCAACCTCCTGGACGGGTAATGCTTCCTCTCTAGTTTTTTCTTCTGTCTTGCTCTGATTCGGGCTAACAGACGGCGTCCTCCCACACTCCCTCATACAAGGTCAAGTTTGAAGACGATGAAGGTCAAGAGCACGCAGTTCCTGCTCGCTGGATAGTTGAATGGCCCGGAGGAAGCCGATGAATAGGGCATCTACATATCTTCATAAGATTTTTTGCATTAGTGATTCTCAGGCAACGGTCATTTCGGGATCCGTATCTACATACTTGTATCTTTTCACCAGCACTTGTAAAACACTCACTTCGTACTTCGTCACTGTAAACGAAGGCTCTTACATGAAGAAATGTTGCAGAGTCATTAAGAGGAAGAAAAATGGACAGCCAATCTGAAGTCACTTGGGGTCTCACTCAATATGTCACCCATGAGAAAGTTGGATTCATGAGTCATTGGCGCAAGAATAAAGCCGTGAATCTGACAAGACAAGATACGTCGCGCAGCAGGTTCCCAGTGGTCAAAGCGGTGCTTCAGATTATTATATAAGCATCGTAATAAATTTGGGATTCTTAATGCAAGCCTTAGCAATGAGGCGGAAGGGTGAGCCAGCTAAGAGTCGCTGATGATTGTTCCGAAGTACAATAACTAAGCTAATCGTTTGAGCAAAACCTGACCAGATTCCGTTGTACTTTTGCGCACGCCTCATATTTGCAGCTACAGCGGAGACGTTGGGTTTTCATGCACGTTGAAGGAGTCGCACCGATTCATCCATTATGGCCTTCGATAGCGCAAATAGACATTATCACTCTGACGATTCACAGAGCATACACTTCCCAATCACGTACGATCCGAGTCCAAACTACCAAGACCACATTGATAGATGACTCTCCTGCAGCTGGCAAAGCCAGCAACGGCAAAAAAAGGCCCTTGCGGGTAATTTGCCGGGTCATGAGGTTGTGAATGCCCGAGCGCGAAGGCGCACTGACGTCGAAATTCATCGATGTTCGTTTTTGGCGGAGGGATTCGACATGAGAGATTGTGTGGGGCTCTCAGCAGGCAGCACCATTACTGCAAAAGAAGTAATAGACCGAGTATCCAGCATGTGGTATGTCGCCGCTCGTGGCGAGGCAGGTCTTTCGAGCGCTCAGATTACTATGGTATGTGACGGTCAAGCGTCCGTAAGATTGAAATATTATGGTGCTGTAACAAACAATGTGAAAGCGAAAATTCCTCCCCGTCATAGATTAACACACATCCAACGAAGCCGCTTTTGAGTTCATGATGAGTGCGACAATGAGTCTATGAATTTTCGAATGATGAGCATTTCGTCAATTTCTGTCAATGGGAAACGCACCCATACAGCCCCAGAACCTCCGCGAAGATAAGAATCAGCACCATGGATACAAATACTTTCGACTCATGAACATATGCTCTCACACACTGCACAGCAAATTAATGCGACAGAGTAGGACTGGTGTGCGAGTACTCACTGAGTCTCCGACTATACCAATCGCATATCCAGCTGTAAGCCCAGTGAATCCGCATGCGAGTCCGGCTCCAAGATGTACAAATCCGGCGAACAGTGAGTAATCAGTCGGTGTTACTGGGAGTAATGGTTCGGGAGTGAGATGCTAGAAGGCGAGGTTTTGCTCACATGCGCCGGAGATGAGTACCGATACGACAAGTCCATAGACTGCAATGATACCAGACATGACGACCGGTATGAGAGACTGTGGTAGAAGCCGTTATGAGTTGTGTCCGGTGCATCGTAGCGGTTGGACGTACCTTCATGATCAAGTCAGGCCTGAACGTCCCTAAGCCTGCAATACCAATCCCTGCTTTCGAAGTGCCAAACGCGGCTCCAACCGCTACGTTAAAATTGTTATTCCTAGATCGACGTGTATTGCAAAAGGGCGTAGCACGTACTGCTCAAGATCATCTGCATGTTTCATTGTAGTCAGCTCGACTGTCCTAGTACAAAGAAAGTGGATGATACAAACTGCAGAAGCAACGCCTGCAAATCCAAAGAAAGGCGCGTATGGTGGACAGGTGGACATGATTTCGTAGAGAAGAACGGTCAGCGAATTCGATTCACTTCGAGGGGCGAGTGGGCATCCAAAAGCGGAAGAAGCGGAGATACAAATTTGGATGTGCCGTTTATGCCGAAAGTGTCGGAGTCTAAAATCGTTTGGCGCCTTGGCTCTGCAAATTCTGCTGCTGAATGCAATGCTACTTCGACCGCGGGGTTCGTCTGCGTCTGCTCTACGAAGCTTCAGCTCTTCAGCTGTAGCATTCAAGCATGTCTCTCACATTGGCAGCAAACCCATATCTTACCCTACGAATGTGTCCTTCACTCCTTCTGCTACTGCCCTTACTATTAAAGGTCCACTCGGTACAACCTCCGTTCCTCTCCACCCATTCGTCAAAATCGACTTTCCCGAACAGAACCTTATGACAGTCGCCATAGAAGACGCGGAAATTAAAGTGCAGAGACAGATGTGGGGAACGACCCGTACATTAATATTCAATGCGATCACTGGCATGACGGAGGGATTTACGGTGCCACTTTATTTGGTCGGCGTGGGTTACAGAGCTGCATTGGAAGAGGATCCGAGAGGAACAACGGATGGTGGCAATGGGAAAAGGCTTAACATGAAAGTGGGATATTCACATACGGTGTACGTGCCGATACCACCGTACATCAAGGCAGAAGTCCCGAGTCCAACCAAAATTGTGATATCCTGTACCGACAAACATCTGTTGGGATTATTTGCAGCGAAGATTAGGAGTCATCGAAAACCAGAACCATACAAGGGAAAGGTATGCATTTTCCTTTTATATGTACAATCACTAGACCGTCTAACATTGAGTACAGGGCATCTTCGTAGGTGACGAGAAAATTAGGATCAAGAGTGTGAAGAAAAAGTAGTACTCCCGCACTGCAATATTACGCTTGCTTCTCCTGCTGGACATGCTTTGACTAGCTACAGCGCCCACTGAGGCAAGCAGAGATGTCCCGCTATTCATCTCGAATCTGCAGATGACGAATGAGAACGACTTCGGCCAAATCCACGTCTTCGTCGTTTGGGTGATCGAGAGCTGGAAGACCTCGAGCTCGAGTCAGACTCCGAGTCGGAATCGGAGCCAGAACTTGAACTGTTTGAATCAGAACTTGAGCTATCAGAGTCTGAGCCTGACGTTGACTCAGAATCAGAATCAGAAGGACTATAGGGTTAAGTTGCAACTGCATGAGTATCGGACGAGTATGGGGGTCGTTTCAGAACATACTGTCGAGCCCTTTTCTTGCTGGTAGTCTTCTGCTTCGAGCTACTCGCTTCACGTTCTTTCTCCTTCGCCTCCAAAATGCGATTTGCGGTCCCAGTTCTAGGAAAACATGGATGAGCACCATATAAACTGTTGAATTTATGCGCTAACGGTTTCTTGAATTCCTCTGGGACTTCAACAGATGGTTTTCCGCTAGCTTTTGATTTGGCCAATACACGTGGATTCTCGAGTTGCTGCGTACGAGATGGTCGAGACACATAGGGTCGAGTGGATTTACACTCGAACGTATAATGACCTTGAGTTGCTTTAGTTGGAATCCGTATCGTTGATGAACACGTTCAATTACCTGTTCCGAGACATTTTTGACACACAGTACTTGAAGTTGCCTTTGGATTGTTGGCAGAGCGGCGATGAGGAGCAAACTTGGACATGATTGAGAACAAGTAGCTAACCCTAGCTAACCCTATTTCACGCGCCGGTTCGCGTGTTGGCAATTGCAGCACGTCCCGTTTACTGGAATTCTCCTTTCACTCGCTCCTTTATCTCATCTGCCTTTTCAGGCTCGTCGTAAAATCACATAGATCTGATTTCGTCATGTCTATATCGTCAGGTCCTTCGCATATACGTGCTGGTATTCCAGACCTGAACCCGCAATGGAGCCATACTCAAGATATATATTCAGAGGAGGAGATAGAAGAAGAATTGGAGGAGGAGGAGGAGGAGGAGGAGGAAGTGGACGAGCTAGCTTCCGCGTCAGAAGCAGAGGAGGAGGCCAATGTCCCTGGCGGCGGCAAGGACCCAGGACGTGTTCCGGGCCACACCCTATTGCCGACGGTACGCATAGAAAATATATTACAAGCTGATGGTCCGTGGCTGAGCACCTTCTTCCTTGTAATCCCTTCTGACCTTGAATCAAAGGCGTCACAGGCAGCATGTCATTGTCCAAAGAAGGTCTCTTCCTTCTGTCGATCGCCACGGTATGCAATAAACCATTCTCAGCGATGGGAGACTTATTGTCGTTCAGGAAGAATTCATAAAACGGATGGCTCAAGGAGGCCATCGACAAGCAAATGTAGAACGCAGAAATATGATTAATTACAACGACATGGGTATGGTCTTTGGCCTTGCGTACTCGAACTTTATTTGCTCACTATTCTTCTTCTAGCTGACACAACGCGACAATACCAAGAATTTATGTTCCTACGAGGTACGGTTGTTGTTCTGGAAGGTGTTTCTGCAGATTGACGCGCCAGCAGATATAATACCAGTTCCCCTGACTTTGGCTGATGCTCTGGAGTTGCGCGAAGCCAAAGCCAAGGATTTTTTTGGGGGAGAAGAGCCCTCAATCTCAAAATCTGCCATGGCGTCTACCTCGTACTCCTTTGCAGCATCTGCCTCATCTTCAAAATCGAAGTCAACAAAAAGTCGTAGCACGAATGGAAAAGAGAAAGCGAACGGGAGCAGCAGAAAAGAGAACTCGGGCGGAGGCAGCAGCAGGGGCCAACCGCCGGCTTGGGGTGGTCAGGGTGCTGGAGTGCTCGATGCCAGACCGTGGACACACTGGTGCGAGCCTAGTGCGCAGACGACGACCGTCCATCAAGAAATGAACGGGTCACTGATACAAGCCAATGGACACGCACCGACTTCATCCGCTTCTCATTCTGGGTCTATTACCCCTACACACACCGCCGATGCGCCTGTTGATGGCGCTTCTGCAGACGGCTGGACCACCCACACGGGGCCTGCAAGCGGTTTTCTTCAAGGGCCGGGTCATAACACCGGACGTACAATATATTCACAACAGACACATTCATGACATTATACTGCAGCTTTTGCAGCCTTACGCTGCTCTGGTCTAATATTGCATAGTATCCTCGAGTCTTCGATGTAACATTATAGAGACCTATTTATCGGACAGGTCGAGCGGTATCTTATCTCTTTCCTTTTCTGGTTGCTGGACAGAGCCATCGAATTGGGAACAGTATTGGGAACAGTCGTTCACCAAGTGACATGTCCTCCAACAGTAAACATAATGTCGACAGCCTTCCTATCGTAAATATTGCTCCTTACCTTCTTCAGGATGCTTCTTCTGGCACTCAAGCCAGTAGAGCAGCCACATCTGCTGCTATTCATGCTGCGTGTCGAGATTTCGGGTTTTTTTACCTTGACATTTCAGCTTTCGTCGATCCTAAAGATCCGGACGAGCTTGCGGCTTTAGGTCGCCAGTTTTTCTTTCTTCCTCAGGAGGAAAAGGATAAACTAGCGCTGATGAACCAAGATAATGCCCGAGGTGAAAGGAACGCGTTGCTCGGTTTCAGTGGCAAGAGCTACTAAGCACCTATCGTTGCAGGTTATGCAAGGCTGAAGGAGAACGTCACCAATGGAAAGGCAGATAATCATGAAGGACTTGACTTTTACCGTCCTGTCGAACAACCGGATAAGACCAAGCCCTTATGGGGCGAGAATCAGTGGCCGACGATCCCTCAGTTTCAGGAGAAGTTCACGCAGTGGGTTGATAAGATGAAGTTACTGGGTCTAATCGTCATGGAAGCGTGCGTACAATAACCTCTGTTCAATTTCTTCCCTTACATCTTGTCATCCCAGGATGGCAGCTGGTTTGGGCATGGCCCATGAGGAATGGACAGAACTGCGTAGCCAGGTAGACGACAGCTTCTGGGTCATGCGCGTAATAGGTGTTGAAGTGCTTCCACCTTCCCCGGCATAGACTCCTTTCTAACTATTTTCACTAGGATACCCTCCGCTTCCAGATGATCATGATGGTTTCTCCTGTGGTGCCCATAAGTTCGTGTGATCCGTCAATCAAACTTGAAACTATGATTCTTATTTATCGTTCATCGCTGAAGAGATTATGGTTGTCTAACGTAAGTTATCGGTATCGTGTCGGAAATCAAGCTCATCTTTTTTTTGACAGATTTCTCTACGCCGACCCGACGCCGAATGCTCTTCAAGTATTCATGAGACGTTCTGGTGCTGGCCCCGACTTGACTGGGCTGCCATCGGAACAGGGGGACGAAGAAGGCGTATGGATAATTGCTGATCCTATCCCTGGTTGTGTCGTGTGCAACATTGGCGAAAGTAAGTTGTATTTCTAGTCTCCGGACCCTTGAAACTCATCTCGATGGACATTTTCCTTTAGTGTGGGAAATCTGGACAAACGGTTTGTACAAGTCTACACTTCACCGTGTGGTTCATCGAGGCAGTAATTATCGGTAAGGCCTGCGGCTGCTTGCATCTTCGCTCGTTAAACAATCTGACACTCGCCCGTATTTGCCTGAAATCGAACTTGGATAGCGTCTCGTGCGTGTCAGCTTATGATCAGTTGCTCAACAGTGATTAATCTGTGCTGGCAGTATTCCTTTTTTCTTCGAACCCAACTTTGACGCGCTCGTCAAACCTCTCGATGCAGCGCTGCGGATCCAGAAAAACCAGAGGTTAGACGTAGACAAAGATGAGAAGATATATGAACCAACGGTGTACGGAGAATTCCTCTTGCGTAAAGTGGGCAACAATTTCACTGGAGGAAAGGGCAAGTACGATTGAGCCTGGAGACGTATCTCTCGGAGAATTCGTTCATGGGTCCCA
This sequence comes from Omphalotus olearius VT 653.13, assembly GCA_000296255.1. Classification (NCBI taxonomy): domain Eukaryota; kingdom Fungi; phylum Basidiomycota; class Agaricomycetes; order Agaricales; family Omphalotaceae; genus Omphalotus; species Omphalotus olearius. The sequence goes on along the minus strand of JH814820.1, from coordinate 438,301 downwards.
TGAGTTCTGTATCATCATGCTTGGAAATATACTTGATATACTTGAAGTTCAATGAATTCTAACGTCATCACGTGCTTCTGGGCATCATGAATTTCCTCTATCGATTCATGCCGCGATTATCTTCAACTAAGACCATGTCTTTCCAGGCTTCAGTGTCGAAACTAAACTCACCTGTCAAAGGTCTGGTCGAATCCTTTTTCAAAAATGACGCCACCTCCGTTGGAAAGACTGAGCAGGATCAAACTGAAGTCGCTCATTGGATTGAGAAGGTCGGTCAAGGTGACATCGTGAAAGAAGAGAATTTCAAGGTGTGCCAATGACTATCTATCCACAGTATCGTACAATGGCGACTGATCATACTGGGTAACTTCAAGAATCTAGAATCTGTGCTCGTTCCTCGAACGTATATAGCGACAAACTACCTGAGTGCGGCCGATGTCGCATTGTATGGCGCCCTTCACCCGGTGCTAGTACGTCTCGGGTTCTAAGATACTGGAATAAACTCTCCACTCACTCTTTTGAATAGTCCAAGTCTCAAGCCCCAGAATACTACTCTCATCCTTCCATAACCCGCTACTTCGATCATATTCAATCCTATCCTCCAGTTCGCAGATGCGCGGACGAAAGTTCTCTGTTCCCTCTTGTAGATTTTAACTTTCAGAATGCACCAAAGATCGAGCGTGTGGCGGAAGCGCCAAAGAAAAAAGAGAGGGCTGAAAAAGCACCCATAGAAGCTCAACCCTCAGGCTCTACAGCTGCCACTGCTAACAAAGCGAAGGAAGATGGGCAGCCACCTAAGAAGGAGAAGAAGGAGAAGAAGGAGAAGAAGGATGCTAGTTCTGCTGCTGACTCTGGAAAGAAAGATACCAAAAAGGATGGGAAAAAGGCAGGTGGAGGCAAAGCTGCCGCAGCTGCAGATGATGGAGAGCCTGTTCCGTCAATGATTGACCTTAGAGTTGGTCATATTCTTGACGGTGTGTTATCCCTTGCACTTGTGGCGCCAGTTGAACTTAACGAGAGCACCTAAGTGCAAAAACATCCTGATGCGGACGGTCTGTACATCGAGGTACGCATCCCATGTTCTAATTTCCCCGAGACTAAACCAATTATGCCACAGCAAATTGATATTGGTGAAGAAACTGGCCCTCGAACTGTGGTATCCGGGTTGGTACATTATATTCCTATCGAGGAAATGAGGGATAAATGGCTAGTTGCTGTGGTACGATGGCCTTTTCTGTTGATCTATTGCGTCGGGGCTTATCTGGGCATTGACTATACTAGTGCAATCTCAAGCCTGCCAATATGCGTGGTGTCAAAAGCTTTGCCATGGTGCTCTGTGTGCGTCACTACTACCACAGCAGATGATGAGAGCACATTCTAAACCAACTGTCTTTTCTTTCTAGGCGACATCCAAGGATGGCAAGGAAGCTGGTATTGAACTAATTCAGCCACCTCCAAATTCCAAACCTGGTGATCGCATATACTTCGAGGGCGCTGATTATGAGAGTGAGTGGTATTCAAGGTCGGAATAGTGGTGGCGAATGCTTACGGAGACGCAGATGCAACACCTCTTACCCAACTTAATCCAAAGAAGAAGATCTTTGAGACAATTCAACCCGGCAAGTCCTTATGTATAATGCTGTTGTGCTGGTCCTGATTTCTGTCTTCTTTTTGAAGGGTTCACCACATTAGAATCGCGAGAGGCCGCCTGGGTCAATCCCGCAACTGGGAGCGTACACAAAATCAGAACAGAAAATGGGCCATGCATTGCACCAACGCTCGTTGGTGCTTCTCTATCTTAGACCTTATACGCTCAATATCTGAACTATATACAGAATGATATAATCAGTGTTTGATGTTCGCAGGCGTGCACACTGTCATCGAAGAACCCTCTTTATACACTGCTGTACTACACAACGTTATGCTACAGAGTCGGGAGAATGGTAATGGTACACATCCAATGTCATCTTCTTAACTTTTCTTTGACGTCCAGTGATCACTCGACTGGCACCACGACGCTGGCATTATCTTCCGCCTTCGGTATGGTCACTGTTAAGATACCGTCTTTCAATCTGGCTACAACTCCACTACCGTCGACCGGTCGCGGAAGCCAGACAGTACGAGTGAAGGTGGCATTTCCGACGAACTGGCGTTCAACAGATAGTGGATTGGATTCTGTTTTGGCAACGGCATCTGTGACACCTCCTGGAAAGCGAAAATGAGTATTGATTGAGACAGCATTTATCGATTGGTAATGCTTACCTTCGGCAGATGTGGAGGCTTGGGGCACTTCCCCTTCCTTTGTCTCGCTGGCTGGAGTGCTCTCGCCTCGCCTACTGAAGGTCTTTCCCTCAATAGTCAGGCTACGACCTCCGTATCCGATACGAACTTCCACATTCTCCTTCTTTACTCCTGGTAAGTCGGCTTCGACAACATAATTTTTTCCTTCTTCAGATATATCGACGGCCGGGTGAGAGAGGGCTGGCGCGTTGAAGAACGGATCATCCAAGAGAGAACGATGACGCAAAGGAAACGAAGCAGGAGAGCGAGCAATAGGCTCTTCAAGCATTCGGAATAGAGGGCGAAATTCACGGAGGAGTTGACTTGCGATGGACATTATGTCTGAAGATTGAGTGCGAGTACCATCCAACTAGTGTGTCTTATATATGATCTATAGCTATTTCGAGAAAGTAGGCGAACCCGGAAGGAACATCGTCAATATGACTTAGTCGATGAAATAATCCAGAACGACCCCCTAGATTCCAGCCGGCCCGGGCGGACAGGCGTGGCCGAGCCGGCGGATACTATATAAGGAAATCTGAACATGTGTACTGAGTCACTGTGCTTCAAGATGATACGCTTTCATTTTCTGATTTTCTTTGATAACATGGACAAACGGAGTGTTTTGGAGGAGAGCAACAATGGGCGGTAACGCATTCAAACATCTCTCAGCTACATCTTTTCCTCGTCTTCCTCCCGCAGTCTATAAATCCTTAAAAGCCCGCCTTCTCCCGATACTCAAAACTCTCTACGATGAAGTAGCTGTGCCTGCAGAGGCACCAGAAAAGTCTGATTTTGGTGACCTGGACTTGATAGTCTGTACTCCACGAAAGGAATTTCTCACTGAAAATCCGGATGGGACCATGGCAGTACCACACGAGCAGGTGAGGAAGGCAATTGGGGCAAAACATTGTGTATTGGAGGCGGGCAACCGGACATCAAATTTCGCTGTCCCTGTGGTACGGGGTGAATGGTTTGCACTGGGCTGCGATACACAGGAGGAAGAATTTAGGCGCGCAGCGGGAGAAGATGGGGAGATCTATTATCAGGTTCGTCGCGGCTCGACGATCACGATTAGTTCTTGAAGCGTTGACCATAGCAATGATTAGGTTGATATTCATGTATGCAGCGACAAATTTCAATGGAAACGTATTGTCTTCTTCCATGGCTATGGCGATCTAGGCATGATCATGGGTCTAGTAGCAAAAAATGTCGGGCTGCAACTTGGCGAGACCGGTCTCAAGGTGATTCACAGTTTGTCCATGCTCTTTTGCCTTGTTCAATGCTCACACGCAACCAAGTATCCCCAACCTCCTCACCCCACTGTCCTCTTGACCGACTCTCTTGACGAGGCTTCCAAGTTTTTTGGTTGGTCTACGCAAGTCAGAAATTCCGGTTTCAAGACCCGTCATGAGATTTATGAGTGGATCGCCACAAGCCACTTCTTCGACCCCACGTACTTCCGAACCACTGGACCGGGTATCAAGCGAGTGAAAGCTGATCGGACAATGTTTGCGGACTTTGTTCGTTGGGCTGAACTTCTGGTATCAATGTCTGCGCTGACACTAGCGAATGATGGTGATATTGAGTTGCGAAGAGAACGAGTGCGACATGAGGCGCTTGTGCATTTCGGAAAGAAAAGCGAGGTAGACTCGTACCTCAGCGATTATGAAACACGAAAGAGGGTGAGGGGTATCTTCAACGGTACCAATGTGAGATCTTGGACAGGATTAGGCAACAACTGGAGAGCCGTGAAGAAGGTGATGGATGTATTCCGGGCTGAACACGGGGGCGACGAAGGAGTAGAAGGGATATTGCAAGCTAAGGGTGAAGAGGGCTTGAAGGAACGAGTTTTAATGATTTTCAATGACTTGCCAACGATTTCCTAAGTAACTGTACTACATACATCCTTTGTCAGACATAACAATTCTTTATAACGAGCGCCACGTTATATGTCATATGACGCGAAACTGCTTACTCACCGAGAAACGATCTTCCGGCTCGGGCTCAGGCATTGATGATGAATTGTCTTAAAGCTGCTAAAACATTTCTTCTTCCCTTTCCTCGTCTATCACACTTTACGTGTGCAATAGCTGCATATGACACAGGAACTCGAAGTTTCTCAACCTAAACGCGATCAGGCGATCGTCGATATCTTTCGTCAAGCCCTGCTGGATGGTGGACTATTACACGAGGAGGACACCATTGGGACTGACGATGCCACTTTGAAGTGAGTGTCCTTTGTCTAAGTTTTTCATGGCACTAAATGTCATTTATCTCACAGTCGGTTTTTACGAGCTCGCAAGTACAACTTGAAAGCTTCTAGGAAAATGTTTGAAGAATGCCAACATTGGCGAAGAACGGTAGAAGGGGTCGGAATAGATGAACTATACAAGCAGATAGATCCATTCGATGTACGTAACTTTTTATGCAAGGAAGTGCTTGCGCACATCCTCTTCTTCCCAGTATCCGGAGCGGGAAGCAGTCTTTGATTGTTGGCCGATGTGGTGAGTAGTATCTAGATGACTCTCACTCTCTTGCCCAACGCTGACACTGCCTAGGTTTCATAAGGTACAACAGTTCCGTGTAGCAATTATCTGCTGAATTCTGAGGTGCACCATAGATGGACAAGGTGAGTAGAGACGACAGCTCGATGTAGTGTACACCTCTAATGGACACATTCAGCGCGGTCGACCTCTGAACATTCACTTCTTCGGCAATCTAGACCTAGAAAAGCTTCATAACGAATGCACCCCCGAACGCCATTGGCAAACCATTCTCGTCAACGCTGAATCCCTTACTAGAGAAGTTTTACCCGCTGCAGCTAGGCATCATCCAGACGTCAATTCGGTATTCGTGATTGTAGATTTAAAAGGATTTGGGTTTGTACTTACTTTTTTTGTAAGTCTTATTCTGCTTAAATGGCGGACACATTTATTTCAGACTCAGTCAGTTCTGGCAAATGAAGTCACTTGCTCAGCGATCGTTTCAAATTTCACAAGATTATTATCCAGAGACGTGAGTAAACGAATATTGTTTCCTTGCCCGTGTCCTCAATATAAATTCTAGCATGGGGCAACTGGCAATTGTTAACGCACCCGCTTCATTTGCTTTCATCTGGTCCGTGATCAAGCCATGGCTGGCAAAGGAAACCGTCGACAAGGTTGACATCCTCGGAAGTGATTACAAGCATCGCCTGCTCGAACTTGTTGATGCAGATTGTCTTCCGAGATCGCTGGGCGGTGACTGCACCTGTGAAGAAGCTGGTGGCTGTCACCTCAGCGGTGTAGGGCCGTGGCTAGATGGGAGGCAGGGATGGGGCCCAAATGCCACTCGAAAAAGAGCAGCGGAAGCAGCCGACAAGAAACTCGCTACGTTTAACTCAATTTCTACCACGCCAGTAAATTCTACGAGCTCTGGACCTGCCATTATTGAGGCAACTACTTAGGAATTTATATGTATATGTTTCACGATTTGTGTAATTTCATGGTCATGGCGGGCATCGAGTAACACACGATGTTTGAATCAATTTGGCACACCTTCATCGAAGCTTCATACCTTGAAAAGCAAAATCACTTCACAGGGATGTCACTCCCTCATGTGTTTACCAGGTTTATAGCCGTATATTAATACCGTATAAGCAAGAAGCACGAACCAACAGCACTCACCGTGAACTCTGGATAAGTGGAATGGTAAAGAGAGCCGAACGTCTATCCCCGTGCACAATATACCACAACCGTTATGAAAGTGCCTTAGACTCATAAGAATGCTCAATACACCGGTCTCAATTTTTGTCTATCAAAGTCAACAATAATCTAAGAACCCCTGCAATTTTCTTGCGGTCCGCGGGGGGAATTTGAAAGCGAGAATTTTGTCCCCAAATGTCCGCACAATCTGTGCCACGCCTTCTTTTAACCCTACAAGAGCCTCGTTAGCACGTCTGTTTGAATGATTGACAGAGAGGACGTACCATTTCCTACAAGACCTAGGATGTCGTTTGCTTTTTCAATCTCTGCCTGAAGAGCCTCCCTTTGTTCAAGTTCTGTTTGCGCTAGCTTCTCGTCTGGGGACACGGGTTTACTTCTAGCACTAATTTCTGCTTGGTACTCTTCAATCGCGGAGAGGAACGCCAGCATTGCTTCCAGAATCTTAGGTGTATCTCGCTGAACAACGCCATATCGATCTTCCGTTAGCGACGCGCATACCAGGTGGGAGAGCACTGCGAAGTCAGCGTTAGCTTCGTACGGTAAGAAAATGCAGTGATTTTGAAGTGGGACACACCGTCCACGGCGAGCAAGTCTAGCTCCCGAAAGGGGAGACAAGATTCCACGACCTTGCTCAACCTGACCTCGTTCCACCACAGTCCCCAGTTCCTCATCATGTCCCTCACTGCTGCCGGTGCGTGCCTTTGTACAGCACTCGCAAAGCTACCTTGTATAGTTCCCGTAATCTTTGCTAGCGCCCCTTTGGCGCCATCGACACTCTTTATCACATCGCCTTTACTCTTTTCCAAACGTGGCAACACTACGCCCTCGACGCTTTTGAATATATCCGGCATATGCACTGATTCAGCACCTTCCTGTACGGCTTGAGGTATTGCACCGTCAGAGGCAAATGAGTCCAGGACAGTCCGTATAGGTGAAGGCTTCTCCTTCCTGAAAATAGGTTTTTGCACCAGGGGTGTCGGAGTTGAGGGAACTCCGGCGGGTATAGGAGCCTTTGCAGGAGGAAGTGCTGGTGGTGGTGGTGGTGGCGCGGCACCTCTACGTAAAAAGTGCTGATAATCTCTTCCTAAAAGCAGAAGGCATTCTCGACAGCATTGGCTCCACAGAGATGGTGTAAACTTTTGGTCGGCAAATAAGTCGGAGCGACGTGTGCTAGCACTTGGTGATTCTCCAGACGCAAGTCCTTGGAGCTCTAAGAGGGCGAAAAATTTCATGATTTGATCTGGGGATGAAATGCCTGAGATCAAGGTGACAGAGGGATCGGCGGATGAGCGAGAAACTGAAATTGGCTATGAACGTTCATCAATACAGTTTCGGATAGCAGAAATACAACAAACCTGAGCGATATATATTTCAAAGAGTACTTCAGCGAACTCCCAGGCAGACAGGGTGGTAAAGCCCAAGCACCACGCTCTACACAAGAGTTTATAGTGGTACAAAGGAAGAAATAATGACGATCCACGCAAGAAATGATACGTGAATGGTCTCAAAAGCAGATGGACCAGCGGTAATCTATAAAGAAGTGGAAGAACCAGTCGAAGGAATCCGAAGATGAGGCATGCCATAGGTATGGACACTGAAACGCAGATGAATACGACGATAAGTATGCGCAAGAGCTCGAAGAGGTTGAAGCGATACTGCGACTGTGAGTGTTGAGTGAGTTGACATTCTATTTGTCAAATAGACACGTACCGGTGGAAAGACCCATCTGAAGACAAACCTATCCAACATGACATTCCTGAGGAAGTTGCCACCCGCTACTGTAGCTTGGGAAACTATTAGAAACAAGAGTCGGCCATTGAGATAGTAAGGATGTTTTCTACTAAATGCATTGAGTTCTCGACCAGAATGATGAGATTGTGCCCGTACTTTGACTTGACAAAGAGAGAGAGGCGCGGATCTCCGTGAACGCTCTGTTCATTTGCATATGCTAGCAAGACATGCATAATCACTGCAAGAATGGCTGAGGCGAAGTAGGTCGCCGATACATGTCTTGCTTCAACCTTTGACCAAGCAGATCTGCATGCACTTGACGGCGAATTGGCAGGCGTCCGAGTGGCTAGCAGAAATCAGTGAGAAAGTGAGACAAAAATAAGTGCAAAACCATACCAGTCAGATACACCTTACGAAGAGTCATCACAGGCACTGCTACTATCATCCACGTCGCGAACGTCGCTAACAATGTTGACGGCAAAAAAGGAATTAAGAGGACACCCCGGATCCCTAGGGTTTCCCGAGCCCCAAGACTCCACGCATTCCAAAACACGCATTCAGACCAACAGAACACGGCAGATATTAAGAGGATACGAGAGGTGAATCGCTGTCGAAGAACGGATTTTGCAAGTGGTTCATAAGTCTGAGAGGAAGGAGGAATCGACAAAGAAGCCCTGTTCGCTAGAGCAGACGGTATGGCACGTAAAGGAGTTGCCGTTCGCGACATCAAGAGCTCAGTGATCACTGTCGACAACGTTGAAGGTCAAAGCGTGTTCCCCGCGTCGAGGCTCGACAACAAGTCACACTTTGTCACGCTGTTACATGTCTCCCCCTGTTTCCCCAGTACTACCTCTGCGCTTTGAATTTGCAGCTTCATGGATTCTTTCGTAGCCAACAGAAAATTACTCAATCCGAAGTTTGAAGGATATAAGTTCGACTTTGTCGATCAGGATGATGTGGTGTTTCGATGTCCTCTTCCTACTCATGCATCTCAAGCAACTAGCTCTACTCGCACCCTCCTCTCCTTCCAGGAGGTTCAGAGCAGGATCTCTCATAACCACCTTACCGTTTTCGACGGCCAAAACCGAGCAATTTTTGTCGATGAAGGAGGCAACGTTGTTCTCATAGATATCGCTTCTGTGAGTCTCTTGTTGCTTATCTATTACATGTCGTTCACATCTGACACACATTCAAAGTAGGACACCCTCCTTCCGTCTTTCAAGATTGTGTACGAACTTCCAAAATCGATATCGACAACTACTATTGATAGACACCACGAGTATCCTTCTGCGGCTTTCCTTCCACCTGATCTACTATTCTTGAGCGATGGGCATGGATCGATGTATCTACTTCGTGTGAGCGATACCACGCCCTTCCAGCATCTGGCAACATATCAATTCGTTGTGGATAAAGTGGATCAGCCTTTCCGGATTCATTCTGTCCATCCGATTTCTTCCAAAATGGCTGTTGTCATAACATCATCTCGGCACTATGAAACAAGACCTACAATGCCTCCAGGAAAAGAGAGGAGAGCTACTACCGCTGAATTTGATGTTTGGGCCATGAAATTTGACTGGTCGACATTCGAACCTTCTGATCAAATACGCAATATGGACATCTTATGGCACCGGCGAGGAGATGATGTACCTATCCTCACCAGTTTCGATGTCGTTCAAAACGCGTTTATGCTGATTGGTGGCTCTTCCTATCGTGATATCGCCACTTTGTCTATATTTTCTTACGAACCTTCTTCCGATGAATTGGCGCCAATACCGCGTCCAAATGAAAATTTAGACATAACAGCTTCTGATCCTGCGAAGCCGCCTCTATACTCATGGACGCAAACCTCGGATTCTGTTACGGTCGCCTTTCCTCTTCCTTCGACGACGGCAAAATCCGGGATACACGTCAATTTCACTGCTGAATCATTAAGTTTGGTGGTTGAAGAAAATCCTACAGACGCTGTTGCTCCATTGCCTAAATACTCGTCCAAGGTATTCTGGGATCGTATATCTTCTTCATCGAGCTACTGGACGTGGGATCGAGAGGCAGAGCACTCCTTTGGTATTCTAACTCTCCACCTGGACAAGCAACATGAGGGGACCAAATGGATGCAAGTTTTTGCTTCTGCAGGTGCTTCTGCTGCTTCGGAATTGTCTACTGAAGATGTCGAAGTCCCTGAGACACTTGATCCATCCGAATTGTGGTTGATACGAGAGTCTCTAGAGAAATATACGGCTGCTTTACGTTCTGGAGAGGATGCAAGTGGTTTGGGGCTTGGTAAAGGTGTCCCGAGTCTCGGCGAAGGAGAGATGGATGAAGATGTAGACTCATCAGTTGGTCGTACTGCGTATGTTTCCTGGGTAGGATGTGATGGGTCTTCCCCGTCATGGTCCAGACCTGGGCAGGAAAATCCCTTCCAGTTATTGTCAACGCCTCTGCCAGGCGTCAACTCACAGTTTTCTCTTATTGTGAAGGAAAATCTGGACGGGACTGTCTTCGAGATGGAAGCCGACCAGCATCTTTCCGATATGCCCCCGAAGTGGACGCATGTATCTACATTTTCCGCTCTAGCCTTCGTTCTGGCATCGAAGCAAGATGTCCGCTTCACACACCATGTCCAGGATGCAGTGTTTGCTTTTGAGAACGGATTACGCGACCGCGGTGGTAACATGTATGTGTATCGTCGCGCTGCAGTTTCCCAGGCATGGGCAAAGCAGGCGATCTTGAAGGTGGGGGACGGCGCAGGTGGTTCCCTTTTAGGTGTCGGGGCTGTCAAAGTACAAAACAGTAACATTGTTTTGGGGTTGATGGAAAAACAGTTGATAGTTATCAAAATGTGGTGAGAGGCAGGAAAAGTACACGCAAGTTCATGTACGCTTATTACACGTATCATTAACTATGGCAAATGAAGAAACCCGAAATGTGATTATACCGGTGAAGACAATATCGAACCGTCTATGCCAGCAAGTGCTTGTGAGATGTACAATGTGCTACATGGCAGGATATCAGTAATCGGAGAGTGGCACAGAAACAATGACATAGATAATTAAGGAACCCAGAGAAGAAAAAGAGGTGAAATAAAGCGCAACAGGGATGGTATACACTTAACCAGTACATCCTATCACACCTTCAGCGGATCTTCGCTGGTGTCCATGAGACCCTCTGCTGCTACGACTGCACTAGCCTTGTCACCTCCAGGTTCACTGTGTAGTTGCGGCATCGGAGATATTGGCCCATTCACATTACCGTTTAATTGTTTCGGGGGTGATGGAGCCTCTCCTTGTAGAGATGAAGAACCCGAAGTGGTAGATGAGACACCGTGCCCATCTACCTCTATACCGTCACCTCCTGACTCGACGGTCTGCGTGCTATCTTCGTCATCCGTGTCCTCCTCCTCTTTCTCGAACTCGCTAATCTTTGCTTTGAGGAGCTTCGTTGGAGACGGACCATCAGTGGCTCCAAGTCCAAGCGTTTCAGTGAAGAATGACCCAGACTCCTCATCATCGCTGTCATCATCATCGTAGGTTATGTCGTGGAACATAAGGCCACCAGTATCGCTGAAGATACCCGAGCCAGGATGAAAAGAAATCCCGCCAGTGCTCCCCAGTGGAAGCACCTGGGCAAGATTGTCGAGGCCTGTGTTCGTCCCCACAAAAGACTCCAGATTCGTGCTTACACGCTCTCGGTTTGCTCGGTTTGCCATAATTTCCCTTCTTGCTTTGAAGTGCATAAGTCGGTGTTGGGCATAGATCTGGGGAATGCTCGATGGTGTGTTGTAACCATAGCCATTTTTCACCCTATCAGTGACCCACGAATACCACTCTTCCTTTGTTCGACCATGGAGAAGAGCGACAATGAGAATGGTCATGTTGTCGCAACCAATACCTGCTCCAGAGTTCGTGTCCGGCGCAATGCAGTGCTCACAGATCATCTCTCCTATCTCCGATAGCTCTTTGCCTTCGGACACCTTCAATCGAATAAAGTCGACGGCTGTCTGATTTGACAGGCAATCCCAGATACCTGAACGTCGGTTTAGATACAAAAAAATTACAAGGTAATATGTATATGCGACTTACCGTCGCAGGCTAAGACGAGAAATTCGTCCTCCTCATCGATATCATGGACAGTAATATCAGGATCGGACGTAATGATTTGTTTTTCTGGTGTGAGAGAGTAATTCTTCTTAAATTCGAAATCGCCGATGGCTCTAGACAGAGCAAGATTGCCTGGCACTGCGTCAGGTCATATTTCGTCAAGAGGGGAATGTACATACCATTGACACGGCCATATTCAACAAATCCACCAGCACTCATAATTCGACTCTTCTCCGCTACATTCAGAATGAGTCAAGGTAAACGCTAGGGGATGTGGAGGGTGTTGCTAACATTCATTCGTTGGTTTGTGGTCGAAACTGAGGGGCTTCACCTCTCCCTTGACACTCAAGACAGACCGTGAGTCACCAGCATTGGCCTGTTGAAATCTAGCGTGAGGTGGAAGCTTCACAGACGAAGGGACCGCATACCACATAGATTTTGTCTTTGGTTACTAAAGCTGCCACGGCGGTGCACCCTGAAGGGTCTCTTGCATGCTTTGGGTCTAAACATGATTAGCCACGGTAGTGGATAAAGAAACAATAAGGCTACTCACTAGCTAAAAGATCCTCGTCAGTACCTAGAAAGGCCTTCTTGAGTGCTGTCCCATAATCTTGTGCCTTGTAAAGCTCTTCTGTTACCAGTCGTTTGTGGACATTCTCGCCAGCAAATTTTGCGACAGTGCCACCTGGTAGCGGTAGCTATGAGATCGTGAACGAGAGAAAAGAATCGCAACGCACCCCCGTGCCCATCATATACAGCAAAGAAGCTATTTGAATCTTCGCATTTATCAAGATCCAAAGCAATCGCATGAGCGTCCTCCATAGCTTTTTATAAACAGTATCAGAGACGGGATTTGCAACAAAACAACTTTGTATACGCACTGATTCTCCAGCCCTGCATTTCACTTATAGCGTACATAAAACGACCATCTTCCCCCGACTCAGTCGTTTTATCAAGAACTGTAAAATATACACCATCAGCCTGAGTCTAGGCTACGGTGTGATATATCTCTGTACCTGGCCAAGAAAGTGTTTGACCCTGAAAAGTATTGCACGATAAGCACTTCTTCTCATTTTCTCGGCACATTCGCTACTCACCATTAGCTGAGACTCCTAGCGTCGGGATGAAAGAAAGTTGGGGCAATCGGAGGGACAGATTTCAAGAAATCCAAAGGAAAGGCTTAACGGCGTGAACGTCGTTAAATTTGAGAAATATGAGGATTTTGTCGAGTAACAAGTCGTGTGTCTGCGCAGAGCAAGCGCCGCTTGGAGAGTCACTCTCTTGTTTACTCGTATTTTTGTGATCTGTATAGCTTATGTACGCTTACGCTTACTTTTACTTTGGGCTCAAGCCTGCTCAAGCTAGGGACCGGGGTCAACATCCGGGCACGCCTCTGGAGGAGTCTTTATCTGCTTCATCTCGCTTTGGTATTATGCATCAATGTTACATATTCAGTCAAATTCCAAGTACATCTCTGACGGCTCCGAGATTTGCCCTCATTGCAGCGCGCGCTGACGAAAACTTGGGACAAGTCATGATTACAAAACGTAGATGAGGACTTCAGAACACGAATCAGACGACGTTCGCATCGTTGACTTCACCTCTGATGAAGAATTTACAAACGTGCCTCCGAGTCAATCGTCTTGAGCAAAGAATCCAGAAGTTCCCGTCAGTCCGCACAGAAAGCAGCTTACCGAAGTTTGCCGAACACAAGTTTACTTGCCTGTCCTCGAGGTCAATGATCACCGGGGAGAACAGGTCGAGAGCTGCACGGAGCAGACGTGTGACGGCAGGAAAATCACTGCACCTTTCCGGCCTGCTTCTAGATAATTAATTGGTCGCCTTGGAGACTGGATTGTCGCAAAGAGAACGATACTACATAGTAGTTATTAAACACCAGGGTCAATGACGTCAAGAACCGATTACTCACAGCCAAAGCAAATGATAGCAACAGTGGCAGTAGAAGTCTAGCACTTCTGGCATCATCGATGGTCCTACCACCTCTTTGTCGCGCGCGAGGAGCTTTACTCTGTTTCAAGGCGTTAATGAGCAGAGGCAATCGCCATGAAGAATCATGATCATACTTTCAAAAGGTGACACCATCAATGCCTATCTCAGCCATCTGTCCATCACTGCAGTTAATGGGTCGTCATCTGTGCAGTTCCGAGTCTAGCTTATCAGAGTACTGTGTCACTGACTGACAAGGAATCCGAGCAGAGATCCTGTCTATTTCAAAGTCAAGTAGGACTTTGTTGATAGATCCTCATACATACACAGAACCTGGCGGCTGCCGGGTAACAGGTCGTTCCAGCGGCTACGAGTCCGTTTTCACGGAAATGAAACCACCTCGAAACGAGGTGCACGAGGCACTTGCGCAGACGAAAAGAACCCAACGTGATGTTTCGGAACTACAGTTAGAGTTCAAGTTCAAAGGGGCAGATGGTCAGCAGAACGAATTGTTCGTATGTGGCAACGTCGTCAGCAGGGGAGGAATGATATAATTGACGGATCCATAGAGTAAGGTCACATTGCGAGCCTGCACGCTGAAGTCATTGAACAGCACCTTGAACTCTGAATTAATGACATACCAATGACATAGAGCTAATCTTTTCATGACAAGGTCTCCGTGAGGTGCTATAGAACAACTTGACCGCGTTGCAGATGCAGACTGGACAAGCCGGAACGTCCAGAGCTTCTAGAAAGGACCACGACAGTCTACGGTCTCAATTCGACCGTCCAAACTTCAAAGCTTCACACGCAATATCGCTCGATTCCTTCAGCGTTGAGAGAAAAGTAATCGTCAGCTGGAGTGCGATACGATATTCTCGGAAAAACATCGGGAAAGGGCAAAGCTGATCCGGTCAGCACAGCGGCACCGCCACCTTGAAATTTTCCAGATCTGGAGAAGAAACAAGATCTCTCGACTGCAGCAGGTGGAAAGCGTACATAGCTCAGATATAGGACGAGGATAAGGATATCCGACTTGGGTCTTACTTGGGTCTTACAAGTTGCAAGACGTACAAGTGACGGCTTCACACGAGGCACTAGGAACATTCACAGGAAGAAGTGAAGAAGGTCATTTTATTCTTGATGCGGATAAGAATGGTCGTGTGACAGGGAATTTGGTCGAGAAAGGACGCTTGGACTTGTTTTCATGCATAAGATGTCTATCCTGGGGGACATAAAAAGGGTGCAAGGCCAGATTCTGACAGAATCTGGCGGAGAAGGTGAAATGTTTTACTTTTGTTGACGACGAGAGTCAGACACAGCTCCGTTTACGACACCGCCCTATCATCCTTACATCTTCACTCCCA
Source organism: Omphalotus olearius VT 653.13 (assembly GCA_000296255.1). Classification (NCBI taxonomy): domain Eukaryota; kingdom Fungi; phylum Basidiomycota; class Agaricomycetes; order Agaricales; family Omphalotaceae; genus Omphalotus; species Omphalotus olearius. The sequence continues at coordinate 423,172 of JH814820.1, read as the reverse complement.
CCTGCCTCACGAAATCCTTCTTAATAGCACTGTCCCTGTCAGTGAGTTCTCCGTCATCCCTCGTTTACCCGTGTCTTACTATTGTTATTTGTAGCGCACGAGGAATAGATTTAAGTACTCTTTCCGTGCTTGCTCCCAAAATCTGATATCCTCTAGTTCATCTCTAATCCAGCATGGTATGTTTTCTGCTTATGTTCCATCTTTCTCACAAGTCTCATTTCCAGCAGATATACAGCAGAGCGGGCTCAAAAACAACAGCCGGACAGTCGTCTAGGCCGTCGCTGGTGTTCCCCAAATCTTCCCCCACTGTCTTGATTACAACTTCACTGGCACGAGACGATGCTTATGGCTCGTTTACACCCACTACTTCTGCCTTTCCATCTCTCCGAGGTTTTGTTGATTCTAATCCCTCCTACCTCGTATCAGGCCCCTATGCTCGACTCCGGCATCACTCTATGGTTGAATGGGCCCATTCCGACTTGGACGACGCACCTTCCGGTTCGTCTAGTGTACCCGGGTCACCCACCTCTTTGTATGACTACACTCCACCCCCGTCGGTGCCTTCCATAAGCCGTACATCCTCGTGTGCCGGTTCGCCCGTTGCATCCTCGTCGTCTGTTCTTCTGGACGGATGCATGGGGCCTCCGTTGCAAGTTCAGAGTACTCAGATTAACCCTATATTGTTCGCGCTGGAGAGAAATTCGCGACTATGTACGCGAGGGTCAAGTTGCGCAACTTGCGGTAAAGCAGGCTCAGACTATCCTCGTTGTGGCAAATGCGGCGAGATGTGGTGTTCGAGACCTTGCAGGATACGCAACGGAAAGAAGCACGTATGTGCAAGGACTCCTATTTAGACTCACTGACCGCATGGACTATATATGTAGACGTTATACTTTTTCTTGTGTTTGATCATCTATACTGCTTTGCTTCTTTTCTTGTCCCTGTACCTATTGATGCTTGCATTATGATTTATCAAGGTCGCACTACGAAAACTTAATTTTTCTCCCTGGCGGAGCCTGAGGTAGGATCGCTGCACTCTCTTTCTCCTTCATTTTCTTCTTCGCCTCCCATGAAGGATGAAGGGGTCGCTGATCCCGACCACCATCCACATTACTTTTTGTAACTGGGTCGCTTCTTTGGTCCCTCATCCGTGCATCCGTCTCGTCTGCTGTTCTAGATGGTCGGTATACACCATGTGTATCTTGATTCAGTGAACGACCTGGACGGTGAGCGAAGCCGGTGGAACCATTAGAGGGCCAGCGCTTTCTACCTCGCTCATTCTCAGTCGCCTCTTTCTTCTTGTGGTTCGCGTTGCGTCCGTATTTCTTCTCCCAAATTCTGTGTATTGTTATGTTAGAATCTGAAAATGTGAAAACATTGGGAACTCACGCTCGACGAGCTCTCTGACCACGTCGGTTTTTCTTTTGCTCCAATTCCGTGATCCTTGCTTCACTCTCACTCCAGTCCGAATCAGACCCTCTAATGAAACCTGTCGATAGCGAAGGTAAAAATGTCGACTGTCCGCTACCTGCCTTGCTTTGAGTCCTCGACGGGCCGGCTATTGGCGCTTTCTTAACAGAAGAGACCATTTCCTCCTCATCACCATCCTCGTCCATGTAGCCCTCCGAACCATCCGACAGCGAACCGGACTCCCATTCGTCGGGCTCCTTCTCGTCATCACCGATGGTCCCAGATTCCCATCCCTCATCATCCTCATCATCAGCAATGCCAGGATGCTCACGCCCTGCTTCCGCTTCACCTTCTATATACATATCAACGTCTTCGTCACCCTCTGAGGCGTTTCTTATTTTCTTCGGCTTTTTCCTTTCTGGCCCACCGTGCAGGAGACCAATGCTAATGTCGACATCTTTTGCATCCGTGACGGGGTGAACGACTGCACGTAAATCTTCAACAGCGGCCGCGACTTCCGTAGCAAGGATCTTTGAGCTCAAAAGACGGTTTTGTATTTTGGCCGCTGCAGTTCCTCCGGTCGCGGGGGCGAGGACATTGTTTGCCAGTTCTTGAGAAATGGCTGCCTGTAAGGGTTCATTATTCGAGAGCAGCTTGTCTTTCGTGAGCTTTGTTCGCAGAGCAGTATTCGCTATTGCTTCGGGGCTGATGATCTAGTTGGCTATGTGAAGTCACACTGGTGCAGCAGTATACCTAGGGAAACGTGCCTTGAGCTGCTGTAGTTGGGACTCGCAGTCGTTGATATCTCGGTCGTTCGTGTCCTTCAGTCTGAAAAGAAATCATTTATGGTTCTGTTTCTCAGATTTGGTTTTAAATTTAACAAACGAACCTCAGTCCCTTCAGTTTCTTAACCAACTTTTGCCTCTCGAATGTCTTTGCCTTTTTGGCGGCTTTTCTGACTTCCTTCAGATCATGGTGCTGTTGTATTTGGACATGGATAGTTACGAGGGGATACATAAGATCGTGCAGGAAGATACACACCAGTTTTCCCGCTACTTTGGCACCTAGATCTCTCTATATTTCGATTTCAGCAATGAGGAAAAGAAACTAGTTAGTTAAAGGACAATCTGTGTCAAAGATGACTACGAACTTGTTTGGGTCCTTCATATCGTTTTCTTTTAGTCCCTCGTTTCTGTAACTCGTTTTGAATCATAGTGCTTTGAGTGAGTTGTCGAAGAAAAATATGGCAACTTCAAGTTCAAGTGCCGCAAAGCACGCGGCCTCCACCAGCTCTTCACCCTTTCATACTGATCTAAGATCCTTGGACGCGTAGACGGTCCTCAATACCATGGAAGATACTCTGAATGAACGAAAACTTTACTCGTCCTTCGAGAAATACGAAGAGTTTGTGAATACGCAGCAAATATTTCTTCGGTCGTATCTATCACCATCGTCTTCAAAGGAGCAAAACGACGACGAGGAGTACCTAATCTTCAAGAAACTGAAGGATATCGTGTGTGGTTTTACTCTGTTCCAGCGAACGAATAAAATGAGCGTTCATACTGTATCAGCTCGATGAATATCAAGAACAATCGTATCTACTTGATCCATTCCTGGAGGAGCTTGTTGTACCTGCTGTCGAACTTTTGAAAGCTCACGCGAAAGACTTTGTGTCCGACGTTAGTCGGCGAGCATCAAGCAGGAAATCGGGTTCACTTGCATTGCTATTATACCACTATATCAAATGCCGTGGATACAAGACCATCAGTCAGTCATCACGGTACATTTGGATGACTGCATTCAGTGACATAGTATAGTCAGGTTTTTTCCTCATGAGGTGGCTGACTTATGGATTGTTGTGGGCTACATGAATGCCCCGAACAGCCCTGTACATGAGCAATCACAATGGGCTCTTCGATATGTCGTTCTCCTTTGGCTATCACTCATTTGCATGATACCGTTCGACCTGTCGCAGTTTGATGAAGGAGAACCCGGTCATACCGCAATGACTATAGAATCGATATCCAAAAGGTATCTCGCAAATGCTGGACTAGAAAGAGAGGGTGCTGCTCTCGTGCTGTCACGCTTCTATGCGAGGTACGATGAGGCTGCATAGACAATTTTGAATCAAACTCTTACTTCCACAGACAGGATATGCTCCAACAATTTGCCGACTTCATGGAATGGGCGAACACTTTGCTATCAGGACCGATGGACATGTTTACAGTCAGCATGTGTTATTTCATATACATCTTGCAACTTATGATTTTCCAGACTATCGGGACATTGCAGGTTCTGTGTGAGGTACTCAAGTCGGGTCCCCTGGAACTCGTGCAGTCAAAGGTTCCCGAGCTCGTTGGAACAAATTTGGTCGTGGATTCAAAGGAATCCCTCATGAGCAATACTCTTGTTCGCAAGTACAAGACAAAATTGAGCTCGAGAATCGGTCTACGTCTGCTCCCCGGGAGATCAGGCATTCGCCGCGCCAGAGGTAAGGTATTGCACCCTTTTGGCAATTCTTGCAACATCTCAGAACTTGATAGCTCGAGCATTGACTGCCTCCGATGTTCCTGAACTTGCGCAGGTTTCGGACGACGATTTCGATGTGCCCGAGGTAGTAGAAGTTGTTCTGGAATCGCTGTTCACAGCCCTGCAAGACAAGGTAGTTACAGTAGCCCCCTCCGACCAAGCCTCCTCGATTTCATTCTCCTTCAGGACACTCCAGTGCGATGGTCCGCAGCGAAGGGCGTTGCTAGAATAGCTGAGCGTTTGCCATCGGACTTGTCGGATCAAGTTTTTGAGACAGTATTAAGGCACTTTTCTATTCACTCTTTTGTGGATACAGCCCTGTATGACATACCAGCCATCGCGGAGAGCACATGGCATGGTGCATGTTTAGCATGTGCTGAAATGGCTCGCAGGGGCATCGTATCCCCCGACAGACTCCGCGAGTTGATCGGCTGGCTTTCAATGGTATGTGGTTGAAGTAGCTCGACAGTTTCACGGTACATTTATCAATATAGGCACTCTATTTTGACGTTCGAAAAGGGGCACATTCTGTTGGCTCTTGTGTTCGCGATGCAGGGGCGTACGTATTATGGGCGCTCGCAAGGTCACTGGATCCCTCACATTTAGCACCCTATGCAAACGACCTTGCAAGAAACCTAGTTACGGTTTCCCTTTTCGACCGCGAAATTCACATTCGTCGTGCAGCTAGTGCCGCCTTTCAAGAGTTCGTCGGAAGAACGGTACGAAGTATTTACTAGAGATGCTTCTTTATTTGCTCACACTTCAGTAGAATTTTTTTCCGCATGGAATTGACGTGTTAAAGAAAACCGACTTCTACGCAGTTGGAATTCGTCGCAACTCTTTTCTCGTAGCAGCTCCACAAGTCGCAGAGTACGATATTCATTATCTTCTCTGTTATTTACCCGCAGTTGACTCTGATGCTTAGACATATCGAGTATCGACCATTTTTATTTGATCATTTGCTAAATGTAACCCTCAGGCACTGGGATTTATCCATGAGGCGCTTAGGCGCACAATCTCTCCGTCTCATTTGCCTTTCTGATATGGCTACATTTGGAGAGGAAGCTATCAAGAAATCTGTGCGTACCGTATTGGTAGCAAAGTAGTTGGATTCCGCTCATTCTTCCCAGGTAAAACTGCTTGAAGCCGCCGATGTGTCCGATATACATGGAGGTTTACTCGCGCTGACAGAAGTAGCAGCTGCCTATCAGCAGATTGAGACCGGCAGTGCTTTGGAGTGCAGGAAGCGTGGTGTGCGTAGAACGCCCTATTCATACTCTTTGACTCAGGCTCCTTTTAAAGATTTTCGGACACCTTGCACGCGTGCCTGAATCCACTCTGCTTGGACCTCGGAACGAATTGGTGACAGTAGCTGCATGCGAACTCGTTACCCAAACTCTCACACATACGGAGGTCACCTTGGGAGACAAGTCCAGCGTCCCAAATTGGAGAAAAATTGTCGACCATGGTCTTAAACATAGAACAGTCGCGGTGCAGGAAGCCGCCGTCTCTGCGATAAGGGCAATCAGTCAATTAGTTGATTGCTCTGCCGTTATTTCAAGATGAGTTATTGCCACCCATCTGGCTGTTTGGATGCGTTGTCTAATCCTGCATTACGCTGATCCAGGAGCTCAAGAAGGGTCCACTTGTCTCACAGCAAACCCTAGGTCGTGTGCTTGGTGTTATTGATTATAATGCTTTTCCTACTTCTCTGCCACAGAGTATTGAAGCCTTGTTGGAGGGTGCTAACCGTTCGGTAAGATGTGCTACTGCGTTCCATCGGAAATTCCTCTGAATTGTTCATTCCATTTAGGCAGGACCTTACAAATTCAATGTAGAGGCCCGGCGGAGTTGTTACGAGGCAATGCCACAGATTTTAGTCAATACAATGCCTCGTTTGACCCAGCGTATGTTCTTGTGAATTCTTGCGTGGGTATTCTGACTCTCACCGTCTAAGGATAGTCATATCGCCCGAAACGGTGATTTCACTGCTTGATGCGCAGTTAAATGGACTGGGCGACTACACCATCGATGAGAGAGGGGATGTTGGCTCGTGGATTCGAATATCTTGTATTCGCGGTCTAACTTCATTTGCCGAGAACCTGTTCCCGCATGCAAACCGCATACCCGACTTCGAGAAATTTTTTCCACCTTCGAAGTATTCCGACGTGCTTCGTGGCATTTTGAAGCAGGGTGTCGAACGGTTGGATAACGTCCGTCAGGTGTCCGGAGAATCGATCCTCAAGCTTCTGCGCTTACCCCTACCTGATGTATCTGAACCTAGTCGCTGGGCGATACATAAAGCACAGTTCATGGGCGGTCTATTTTCTGATAGGTATGCGGCAAGTCTTCTGGTGCGAATCATCTTACAGAAGCCTGTACCTTCTAGTGAAGACGGGGCCTGGAGCGATGCCAATTGGTTGTTCCCCAAAGCTGTACAGCTCCTAGAAATAGAACCGTACCGGAATGCAGTTCTGCTTGGGTTGATCGCCAGTGTGGGTAGTCTGACAGACAGCACAGTATGGATCTTCCTTCTCAAGGCTAGTGCGTCATTGATATTGATAAACGGGGCTCGCAGCATCGTCCTGTAACCGCAAGTCTAGTCTTGTATGTCCAGTCATTGCCACTGCGAAGCTCAGAACCGGGGAAGTATGACCTTCTGAGCATCGTCAACGACCTTATTCTGCATGCTCAGAGTAACGCGACATCAAATGTCGTGTTCATACCTGTTCTTCAGGTGTTAAATGTCCTGCTTGAAGGGGATGCCTTGCGCTTACTTTCAGAAAACGAAGAGGGGGTACGGATGTGAGTTGATTCTTGATTGCTCTGTCTACAGAACGGGAAGTTTTTCTCTACAGGCTCCGACTTCTGCTAGCGATGGTGACCAAACATGTCGACCGTCTAAAAAGTGTTAAACGAATACACGAATCTATGAAGGTGTACGTGTTGACCTCAGTCTCTTCGTGACTCTGTGTTTATTGAGCCTACAGGCTTGTGAATATGCTGTCATTCAAACCGCTCTTCGAGACCTGCGTTGCAAGTCTTTCAAACTTTTTGTGCCATCGTTTTCCTACCATCCGAAGTGATACCGCAGAATATCTTTATTTGGCACTACAGAGCCTTGATCTTGGTAGAGACACTGATGACGTGGAGGAAGTCCTTCTAGATGCTGAATGGTGTGTACATTTTCAGGGAGGCGGAAGGGAGAAATTTACGAATTCGCTCGTTATTTTCACAGGCCATCCTCCGACTTCGGAGCAGATAGTGAATCAGCGAAGCAGGTTGTGAGTCTTCTGTTGGAGGAAGACAGGAAAGAAGAATAAAGAGATAGGGATTCTAGTTTCTTAGAACATGTCCATATCGCTCTGGTACCCGACTGCTTACTATAAACAGTGCCGTGAGAGAAATGTACTTTCTCACTTGCTTTGGCCGATACAGTTCCGCCTGAGCTGACGACTATCCTCTACTTCGCTAATTCTATATACCCTCAAGCCTTGGAACTCTAAATCTTGTTCTGATCTGAAGATGGTGGCCGATCCTCGCATGAGTGACAGGGAGATTGCTGCAATCAATGCTGCAGCGGTGACCAGAGAATACCGTGTACAACCTCACCTCGGTATGTTCGAGCATTTCTAGACTTCAAGAGAGGTGTGAGTTTATAATTCACCAGATTACCGGACTGTATCTGCTGTCAACGGGTCAGCGTGCTGAAAATTGTACTTTGAGCATTTTGTGACTGTGTTCTCTGCAGACCTCTGGTCGTCCTTGACAATGTCAAGGTGAGCGGCAGAATTGGACATTATCTGACGCGAGGTTTTGAAACGAATTTATCTATAGTTCCCCTCGTATAACGAGATCGTCCAGCTCACTTTGCCTGATGGAACAAAGCGTGGTGGTCAAGTTTTGGAAGTTCAGGGGAAGAAAGCAATCGTTCAGGTATTCGAGGGCACTTCCGGTGTTGACGTGAAAGCAACGCACGTAGAATTTACCGGCAGTAGCATGAAGCTACCCGTGGCTGAGGACATGCTGGGACGTATATTCAACGGTTCAGGTAACCCGATCGACCAAGGACCAAAGGTTTTTGCAGAAGATTACTTGGACATCAATGGTTCGTCCCTCAATTCAGTTTAAATGCCGTGTTCTTTGTATTTATATATGTACAGGCTCTCCAATCAATCCATATTCTCGAATCTACCCGGAAGAAATGATCCAAACTGGTATCTCCACTATAGATACGATGAACTCCATCGCTCGTGGTCAAAAAATTCCTATCTTTTCGGCCGCTGGTCTGCCACACAACGAGGTTTGTGTCGTTTTTTTTTTTCTTACCAACTGTCGTTGGCACTTTATCCTGAATTGGCGTGACGCAGATCGCTGCACAAATTGTGCGGCAGTCTGGTCTTGTCAAGAGACCTACGAAAGACGTTCATGATGGACATGAGGACAACTTCTCCGTGGTGTTCGCTGCTATGGGTGTAAACATGGAGACTGCACGTTTCTTCAAAGAAGATTTCGAATCTAACGGTAGTCTTGACCGAGTAACACTGTTTTTGAATTTGGCCAACGACCCGACCATTGAGCGTATCATTACACCTCGTCTGGCCTTGACAACTGCTGAATACTATGCATACCAACTCGAGAAACACGTTTTGGTCATTTTGACAGATATGTCTTCCTACGCTGATGCATTGCGAGAGGTATGTCATGATTTTGTGGTATCACTATCAATCTACTTATCTTCAAACAAGGTCTCCGCTGCACGTGAAGAAGTTCCTGGGCGACGTGGTTATCCTGGTTACATGTACACTGATCTGTCCACGATTTACGAACGTGCGGGGCGCGTCGAGGGCAGGAACGGGTCTATCACGCAGATTCCTATTCTTACCATGCCTAATGACGGTACGATCGCGTTCATTTACAGAAAAGCGCACCGTTGAATGTGCTTTACCTTTGCAGATATCACACATCCTATTCCTGATTTGACTGGCTACATCACTGAGGGTCAAATCTTTGTCGATCGTCAACTGCACAACAGACAAATCTACCCTCCCATCAACGTGCTTCCCTCGTTGTCACGTCTTATGAAGAGTGCTATTGGTGAGAAGCTGACCAGGAAAGATCACGGAGACGTATCGAACCAGTTGGTACGTGGAGGACTCTGAGAGCATGTACTGAAAATTCTATACTGACATCACGTTTTCGCTCGCAGTATGCCAAGTATGCTATCGGTCGAGACGCTGCCGCGATGAAGGCCGTTGTCGGTGAGGAAGCTTTGTCATCGGAAGACAAACTAGCTTTGGAGTTTTTGGACAAGTTTGAGCGTCAATTTGTTGGACAAGGTCAATGTCTATGCTCAGAATGAAAGGGCGGAGTTATTAACGACCCTGGGTCTGTTTAGGTGCTTATGAGTCTCGAACGATTTTCGAGTCCCTTGACCTTGCTTGGTCATTGCTCCGTATCTTCCCTAAGGAGCAGCTCAATCGCATCAACCCCAAGATCATTGCCGAATTCTACGGCCGTAAGCCAACGAAGAAGCCTACGGCAGCAGCTGAAAGCCAGGGAGAACACCAGGAGGAGAAATTGATTGATGCGTAGACGAGTGTCTGTGGAGATTGTCCACATCTCGCGTCATGCGGTCCACACTCGGTACTGCAAGACCCCTGCACTTGGACATGTTACTGTAGTATGCGATTCAAATAATGCATGGAAGTTTATTATTTTTTAAGATTTGCATGACAGATTGCATTGAGTAGTCGATAATGAGGTGCGCTGTAAACAACAAAGATTGTGATTTGACGATCCGTCACAAACGGGTCTCTGCGCCTCCTTTGGTGTGCTAATAGGTTGTACAAATGGCCGGCAGCGAAAGAAAAACGTGTACTGCCATTTCGGATGATTGACCCTTGGAGAAAAGGACAGACGAGAGAAAATAGAGAGCGGGCCGAGATAAGATTCGGAGATTGGGATTTATTGGAATTGTGCATGAGAAGATGGCGTGGCGGAAGATGTGAGCGATGGCTGCTGTCTCCACCATGTGTTTCTGCCACCCCTTATAATGTTTTATCCTCCTAATTTATTGCTCCCTCCTTTTTCCTTTGTCCCAGCTGTATGCATCTCCCGTCTCATCTCTCCAGGAAACGAAAGGCCACCCAGGACGATGTTCACGACGTCGACCACGTAGTCACCTCTGCTCATGGCGTTCCCCGTTCAACAAACCCAAAACGTCCCCGTTTGTCCCCTGACAAGCCTCCCTCTTCTGCTCGTCTTTTCAGAAGAGGTCGTCTTCCTGCTCGCCCTCCACCGGTAGATCGTCTAGGAAGCGACGTCGAGGATATTGGCATAGTTCCTAATGCTGCCCCCGGTCCTTCCTCCGGTTCTCTGCTCAACCTCCGTAGGCGAGATGCCACTCCGTCAATTATCAATGTTGATTCTTCTGTCGTTCTTGACATGCCAATACCGATCGATGCTTCCATGGTTCACATACCGTCCACCCAGCCCTACGTTAGCAGGCATACCCTAAAGGAATTGGATTTGGATGTCATTCTTCGCAATCCCCAGCTACGTGAGTTTCATGTCCGACTGTTCGCGTACCGTTCGATCTCTCAACTTTGGTTCTCCAGGCCATGACCTTATGTTTGATCACGGCCTGCAGTTTCGTCCCACTAGTAATCGCCGTAAACACCAGATCTCGAATGCCTATTGGAACGCAGTCATTCGCGAGGTCGAGACCGGTTGCACATGTTTCTCAATCGACAAGCAAGGTAACCCTCTGGCCACTCCCGCATGTGTGTGCAGCCACATCACCGTTCCCCCAGCAAGCCCTATCATTGGCTATTCCCCCCCTCTTCAAATCGTGACTGTTCGGATGCCCTCTCGCATCCGCCCTCTTCTCACAGAGTTCCTCGAGGTTCTATTGCTCGTCATACAACCTTTACAAAGCATATCTGGCATGTACGTAAATCCCGAGTCGTTCAAGTCACAAATGGAGGAACATTCCACTCAGGCAAAATATATTCGTTCCATTTTCGATCCGGCTCTCATCGAGCAAGAGCTCAAGCATGATGTCTTTGACTTGGCAAGTCTACTTCGTGTTATTGGGGCCACCCTCAAGGGTCATTGCGCACCCATGAGAGATCACGCCGTGGAGGCTATGGTTCGTGCTGCTGAAGCCTGTAAGCCAGGAGGTCACGGTACGAAAGCTGATGCTGTGAATGCAGTTCGCGCATGTATGGACATTCTCGAACTCATGAAATTGGTGAATGGCTAGTTACGTTTGTTAAAGTGAGATTGTCACGCTCATTTTCTCACTTCTCTAGGACATTGCAAATCACCAGCTTCAGAGCTTACGTATAAGCATTGCACGCACATCAGCCTCGTATGAACTATCAGTTTTTCAATCTACAAAAGGATCTCACCCTGATCCGTGCCGGATAACAAGACAGTGGCTTACTGCTTCCTACAAGTCGCTCCAATCCCGCGAAACTCGAATATCCCATCCGTCCTATACTCCGGACAACATTGATTTTCGTTGTCTCGGTCGAAATCGACAAATTTATCTCTCTGTACTCGCAGGCTTGACCGATCTTGTCTTCCGTGTACCTAGGCCGCGCTCCGTGTCTAAGCCTGGGTCTAGTGAAAGCACTCAAATTTCAAAGACAGTACGCTTAGATGATCCTGAGACGCTCTATCTCGATCACGCCCGTCTGCGCAATATCAGAAAAGATCTCGGTGACATTGTTGCCACACATATGTTCCTGCTACTGTGCCGCCAACTCCTATATTCGTCCGAATGGGAGGACTCTTCGTCATCACGAGCCCAGCCTGCGGTCAAATTTGATGAGGGGGACCTGATAAAACTCAAAAATGAAATTCATGCCATTAGTGCGACACGGGTCGGGAGCGGGCTGTCATCATGTAATACACTTGATCAGGATGGGATGAAATGGGCAACTGCTAGGGAGGATATCGTCCTACAGGTCGCGAAGCGGGCACAGGAGATTCGTCGCAGAAATTACAGCTCTCCGATATCCTCCACAGTCTCTTCAACGGCGACGTCTCCTGCCACAACTCCATCAACTACCCCTGCCACATCCGTCGCTTCCACCCCTGCCACGACCCCTGCCACGACCCCATTGTCATCTCCTACATCCGAGACACCCAAGTCGAGGCTGCCCTTTTTGTGTACGTCTTCCTTAATCGGGCCACCTCCAAACGAACATGTACTAAACCTCGCTCGGCGTTGGGCGGTCTCAAACGTGACCGCCTCTTCCTCGTTATACGCGGTCATACACGACCGTTTACATGAGGCTGTCTTTACCGGAGTCGTGGCACAGGCTTACCCGGGGCGCCGGGAAACAAGTGGACAGCTCTTCTCTTCGGCCATTCATGCTACTTCATCCCATCGCCAGGGCTGCCATATCGCCCTTCCGAGTGGCATGGGGCCACTCGCAGATGAAATTCGAGCACTCACTGACAAAATTTCCAAAGTGGCGCTCAATCACCTCAATGTCTACCTACCAATGTACGAGGTCGACAGCTTCTTGGAGATATAATCGTTGACAATTATAATATTTAATCCTTTTCGTTCTGTATCCATTCGCATTTCTTCACGCTCTGCTCTCGAGTCCGACCCTCTTCTCTTCCCTGGTCCGTTCTGATAGCATTTCTCTGGCCAATGTTCGTTTTGCTTTCTTCAATCTTCTTCGTGCACACCAATCTTGTATCCCAAACCAAGTATACCCTACCACTGTTAATTCACCAGATTACACGACTTGACATCATGATTGCAATAATACGGGACAAGTAGTACCAAAGTAGCAAAAAGATTATCATCCATTACCAAAAATTATAATAATCTTTACCTAAAAACTACGTCTATCCCCTGGTATCCGGAATTCGAATAAATGCCCAAACGAGGTTTTAATGAGTTGGTAAAGCAGCGTGGGGTTCCGGATTTCTGCAGGGTAGTACTACGCAAGTCGACGACTGATGGAGAGAACCAACCCCAAACGCATATCTCCCGATCTTCCCCATGGCACGAAGTAAACCGGTCTTTTGACAAGGCGCGACAGTGGAAAATATCAAACGTGATCCTCTTTGTTTTGTTTTGACCTCATAAGAATAAGAACACTCGCGGGATGGTCGGCTTGAATCTTTGAACTTCTCGACATCGGATTTAGACAGACAAAATGAAAAGAGCGTGGTAACACCGATGTATTTTCATTCATGTCAGTAAAATACAACTGTGCAACTCTGATAAGTAAAGAAAGAGGGTCGCCCGAGAATTATAATGAAGTTGTTGACGCAAGAAACTCATCTGTCTGGTACACCTGTGAGAACGCTGGAGTCGATTGTGTAGACCATAAAGTAGGCATTCCGAATCTATCCGCAATTGAATTGTCTGCAGGTACGACATTCCGGGTCCAACCATTGGTGTGTATGTGTGTATGTGGATGCAGTAGATAAGTCCCACTGCGAAGAAGGGCAAGGGATTCGGATAGTGAAACACCCCCGGATTCGAAGGACCGAGAGACCGTTCACTCAAGGACTTTTGGATGAAGAAAAAAACCTTAAGGCTGCCTGTTGGAGGGTCAGCATCTGACCTTTATCTTCGATGGAAGGCACTCACACGCATTCAATGGAACATATACATCAAATCCTTTTTTTACGTGTTTATGCACCATCCCTTCCGGTGGGACTCTAGGAGAGCACTTGGCTCATGTCTAATGCATCCGGGACATACGGCATATGTTCTTCAACGAAAGTGTTCGTCCCAGTGTTCGAGCCTGTGCCCTGATAGCCCTACATCTGGTCATCGTGTTCTACAGCCCATTGAATGAAGCCCCCCTACCTATACACGTCAGATTAATCCGTTCGAAGACCTCTTTATTAATCCTGTTCCCTTGTAGTTTCCTTGTTAGTCTCGAAGTCAGTCTGAGTGCGCTAAAATAGCGTGGCTGAACGAGGTAATTCGTAACCGAGTATCCAAGCCATTCCGCGGAAAATTAATCTTTCACTATTCACAGACTCCTCCTCAAGCTGTCAGACGACGGCTGCCGTTAATATGTTGGACATTGTGCCATCCCCCCCACGAGATGCATGCATCATATCTTCATGTAACACACGTTAGCCGGAACCAAGCAGAACGTTCTGGCAGCAGACAGCGTCGGCCAGGCTGTGGACAGTCAAAAGCAGGTGACCAGTGATGTCGGTAGACGAGCACTAAACGGGTGCAATTTAGTACGATATTACATGCGCAACTGCTTAGGGTTGCATTTGCCGACATATCCACATGGAAACCTGAAAGAAAGAAAAAAGGAAGGAAGGGACATGCGATACCCACGAGGCAAGCGCGGACGAGAACTTTGACTTCAAGTTGGAGTTATCGTCCATAGTATCTACAGAGATGAGTGAATGGCATAGAACACAGGCCGACTTCAGCGAATGGTTGCGATTTGCTCACCTCGATCCTTGACTGCCTGATGCAGAAGGGGCTATGGTGAACCAAATTCCAAGTTTTCGAGAGAAGTGTGCTCCGCTTTGTGTAAAGTATCCGGGCACTGGAACATGTAGCACCCGACAAAATTCAGGATGATGGAACAATCTGCTGGCATTGTATTCCGAGTCTTATCAAGACAGAGCACGTTCTGGTGGTCCCAAGGTAAGGGTCAATTCAAAAGAAGTCGGAAAGTATATAATTGAATATAACCGTACTAATACCTCAAAATGACACAAGGAAATTTCAAACCAGAAGGGTCTTCTCAAACCAAGCTACAGTCTGCTCAAGAGCACCTTCATAACCTGCTTTGACTTCGGGATACGACAAGTTGGGTCGGGCCGCAAACCCGTGTGTAGTGCCTGAATTAAAATGAATGACGTGTGATTGTGCAAGATATGAGCGTGTTCAACACACCTTTCCAGTCCTTGAACTCATATTCCACAAAATTATCTTTGCCTTTGCGGGCGGCAAACAGCTCTTCAGCTTTGTGGCGAAGCGCCGGTTTAAATACCATGTCCTCTGAAGTGGCCTAGATTAAGCGCCTTGGCAAAACGTTGAGTGAAAGACTCGATCGCACCTTCAGCGCAGGCCCAAGAAGAAGGAACCTATTCAATTTTAGGTCAGTTCCAGTGTGTTGTACGTGTATTGGGTTGGGAAGAACCTTCATCGCATTTATTTCCGCTTCTGATATTGCGCCAGGGTGAGCGATGACGACACTGCTGAGAAGGTCTGTTGCTGCCATCTTGACAGCGAGAGTACCCCCGAAGCAGTACCTGATCATAAATTAGATACACATAGAGTTCGTGAGTTCTGCAACCCAATGATATTCACCCAACAGCGCCGAGTTTCCCATACTTTTTCTCTGCTTGAAGTTTCTCGGTGAACTTACGTAGTACGTCAGTCAACTACGTTCGAACTTCGACATCCGAGAGTGCACCAACCGTTTGAACTTTAGGGTATGCCACTGACGGACGATTGCGAATGAGACTAGGCAATGATGGAAGAGCCCCCATTATAAGCGGAATCCAACGCGGCTTTTCACCAACACGCTCGGGGACTTGCATTTGGTCGACAGTGAGAGGAGGCTTTCCTGTACTTCATTCAGCTCAGGGATCGGATGGAATGAAGATATAAACACACCGTCGAACAGATCTGGAACCCATACATCGCAGTTAAGCCGTTTCGAAATGTTGTCTGCCAGAATTTTAGAGTTCTTGAGCGGAAGTCCGAAGATATCCGTCAAGAGAACAATAGCACGCGAGGTCTGTCCTTCAGGGCCAGAAGCAAGATAGGCACCGTTGACCATAGTTCCTGTTGGTTCTCCGGGCAAAAGGGCACCTTTCTTGCAGTCGGGACAACTTGCCATTGCAGATAAAAGCAGCGAGACGACTTGAGATGGGTTTGAAGGACTGATGCGATCTCACTCGCACGAGCTTTATAGTTTCGGTGAGATGGTCAGCTGAATTTGGCTGGGTAGCTAGATTTCGGATAGCACCCGAGAGCGTAGAGAATGTGCACAGTTGAGGTTGAGAATAAAAAGCCTCTTGAATCAAGCCTTTTCATTAGCTTCAGGCCAATCTATGTGAGAAAAAGGCATCAGACCAGGAGAGAAAGTAGGAGTAAGTCGTCGCGGTGACCGAAGCTCAGAGTTGTAGGGCTCACGTATAATGCGCTACATAAGCAAGAAATGCGAATATTACCGGGTCGGAAACGCGTCCGACTACGGCACTGCGCTTTATCTACCGTCTTTGTCAATTCTGGCCCTCAACAATCCGCGCATGAAGCTTTGAAGTCTTCGTTGAATTGGCTAAAAGAGTTGAATGTGATCAATTCATTTGCACAGTTCAAAAGGCAAACCTTCATCAGAACACCTTCCACAATGTGGCAAAAGGTGTCGTTCAGATACTCTACCCAGTCTCTAAAGTCTTCAACACCGGGTTGCGACTCGAAAAAGACTGAATTTCATCGGGCGAATTTCCTGATATCCAACGTTCGTCTCGCGCACTCAGATCCCGACTTGGCTACTAAACTATGGACGGTCGAATGTCGTGAGGGTCAAGTCAGCAGTGTCACTCCCTATACGGGTCCGTCGAGTGAGCAATCCCGTTCATTTCCTTGGTACGAAGTTGATGCTCAGGGCAGTATCATGCTTCCATCGTATGTACTCGTTCTTGATATACCATCACTGAATTCAATTTTCCACAGTTTGTGCCATTCACACATTCATCTCGATAAGTGTTTCCTTCTCGATAGATGCGATCTTAACACGGGGTATGAAACATGACTCTTACAGTGTCGGAAAGCTCCGCTGACGCCACTTTCGCATATCCGACAGTGACTTCAAGGAAGCAATGAGAGTAACTGGCTCTGCAAAGGCAGCCTTTCGTTTGGAGAACGACGATCTGATAGCCCGTGGGCGGAAACTCATTCGTGACAGTGTGGATTGTGGTGTCACCTCAATGCGTGCTCACGTCGAGATTGATGTCCTCGCTGGTTTGTCGAGCCTGGATGTAGCTTGCCTTCTGAAAGAGGAATCTAAAGTAGCTTGTTACATCCAAATTGCTGGTTCGTCCCTGCCTTTCTCTTCCATCTGCACAAGTGGTCATGCACTTATCATCTCTGTAGCGTTTGCACAAGAAGGCCTATTTTCTACCGCAGGGGAAACTGAGCCTGGCCCGAATTATCACTTGCTGCTTCAAGCAATTGAACGCAAGGAAGTTGAGGCTGTGGGTTCTGCGCCATATGTCGAACCATCAATCGAACAAGCAAAAAAGAACATCGCTCTCATTCTCGAGCTCGCCGGACGTTATTCGCTGCATGCTGACTTTCATCTGGACTACAACCTCGACCCCAATTCTGAACCATTAATATACGAAGTGGTATCCCAGGCAAGAAGGCTTCGCCGGTATTGGTTACCCGCCAAAGGTCTTCCCAAGCGCCGCATTACAATTGGACATGCGACGCGCTTGCAGCTGTTCTCTCCAGCGCAATGGCAGGATTTGGCAGAAGCTATCGGGGAGTTACCCATAACTATCATTGGGCTCCCTAACTCTGATATGTACATGCAGGGCAGGGAGCACACTCATACTCCATTGGGCGCCCCTAGAGGCACACTCCGCGTGCCTTATCTTGCCGAGAAATATGGTTTCCAGATTGCAATGAGCGTGAACAACGTTGAGAATGCATTCACTCCTCAAGGCTCTGTTGATCCTCTCGGTCTTTGCACTTTTGGTGCTGCGGTATTCCAGGCTGCGACAACGAAAGATATTCGCACCCTTATGGTAAGCGTCCTTCTCTCTGAGATTGCTGGGTTCCTACCCGCCTCGTTTCTTTAGAGATCTGTCACAATAACTTCCAAACTAGCTATAGGGCAAGACTGCCTCCCCGTAGGACTTTGCCCTCAAGAAGGAGACCCTGCAGACTTTGTCATAATTCCCGGTACCAGAACTCTCAAGCAGGCGGTATTAAATCCTGCATATGATCGCACAACTATTCGAGAAGGGATTGTTGTCGCTCGTCGTCAGACCAGGAAGTGGGCTACGTACAAAGAACCTCCAATCGTCCGGCTTACCATTCCCTGGCACAGACAACTTAGATGGTGGTGGTACGCCCTTTTCCCTGTCACATGGCCTTACTTTGCATACAGGTGGATTTTCTGCCGAAGTATGTCTGATAAAATCGTTGTTGGGTTATCTTGGCTAACGTGTATAAATCAGGTATTCATACGCGCTTTCAACACGAGGATCTAGAATGGGAAGAGCAAGATAGTCCTATGTATTTGCACGACCACTGGTATAAGCCTCGTCTACACCAGTCGCACTGTAGTGCTTGGACAATGTCTTCCATGTAGTACTATTGAAGTATAGAGTACAAGTGACACAAGAAGTGCGTTTCAAAGGAGCGAGTGGTAATGTAATGTATTACTGCAGCAGTGATAGATGTAAGCAAGTATGGCGTAGAAAGACCCAGGTCGGGGGAGGACACAGCACCTAGATGTACAGAACAACGAAATGAAGGAACTGGAACTGATTCTGATATGATGATACAGCTACAGTCCATGCGGGGAGTGGGTTTGTGTACATTTTTGTCTCCAGACCGCGTTGTGAGGATTCCCTCGAAAGGGTATTGGCAAGAAGAGACAAGAAAGAGGGAAAGGAAAGGACGACTATGAATTTCACAAGTCTAAGTCTGTCACAGTGAGACAAAAAAGCATCTCGGTGATCGTAGAAGGGCCAGGAACCCTGGACCGAGTATTGGCAGTGGCAGACAGCGTCTTCATCATGTGTTCCTCACAGGGATAGCAAGGAGAATACCAATGACTGTCCAACTGACGAAGCAAGCGATTATCATCGACCGCATAACAATCTCCCACTGCCCCCTGATCACAATGGGACTGAGTATACGAGTTAAAGGAGAAGCAAAAGCTGGCACTGCTTTCACCATCTTGAACTGCCTCCTGACGGTTGCTTCATATGGCTTATCGACACCGTTCTGCAGAGAAGGATGTGGCCGTGGAAAGTTGGATTCATACTCGGAGTTCCGGTGTGAGCCCGAGACCTTCTCGTTAAGGTCGACGGTTGAGGTTGAGCTGGTGATGACAAGCCACTTGTTGATGTTACACCGCGACTGCACACGTCGAATGAAGCTTTTCAAAGAAAATTCCTTTTCGAGAGGTTCAGCTTTGGGTTCAATCACGACTATGCTTGGAGTTGGATGGAACGACGTTGTGCTCGCAGGAGGGTTTGGGTTGGAAGGGTAAGTAGTGTGTTGTCGAGGTGGACGCGGGGGAAGCGCATCGAAATCAAACGAAGACACGCGCTGCCGCTCCTCCGTCTTTGGTTTGTTTACGCTTTGGGTATCATACTCATCCTCGGCAAGATGGTCAAATGGATGAATGAAAGCTGCCGTAGCACCGAAAACATTGTCGGCGCTCTCGTCGTCGTCGTCGAATCCTGATTTTGGCTTTATTGGAAAGGCAAACATCCCGAGATCTGAACTCACTGGGGAAGTGGCGGGCCCGTCAACAGGTTCAGGGTCGTAGTACGCCGGGGAGATATGGATCATGCCATCTGTACCGGAGTATGAAAGATCCGAGGTATATGTAGATCGTGATGAGGTTGATGGGGTTGATGAACAAGATGCAGGGCGGCTGACTCGGGTGTAGGCTAGGGGAGGCGGGGAAATGTTGACGGATCCAGGAGGATTGCTCAGGGGTATGATAGGCCCAGAAGCAATGGGTAATCCAGTAATAGGGGATGAGATGATAGGCCGTTGACGGTGGACGCGCAGTGGTTGGGGTTTAGAGATGGGAGGTCGAGACAGCTCAAATTTACGAAGCTGCCTCAGATCACCAAAAACGTAAACAGCCAAACACACACCGTTCAAGCTAGTAAGAAGAAGTGTGACTCCTAACCAAAGACCAGGCAGTGCTGACAGGCGAACCCATCTGGACTGGCCAGAAGCAAAATTGTAGGCTACAGGCAGTAGTGCGCCAACAAGACAGCAGAAAACACCTGCTATCAGACCACAAATGACACGGTTGGTGCCTACATTATTGAACTGTGCGGAGACAAAACGCTGCAAGCTCTCCTTGAGCATCTTCTGAGTCTCAACAGCAACTTGATCAAATATGACTGGGTCCGGATGAGGAGATGAATTAGACGCATGGAAGGGGGCAAGCATATCGGAAGGGAGATCGAGCTCGTAAATGGAATTGGGGGTAAAGAATGTCTGCTTGGCGCGAGCGTAAAACATGGCTAATTGCGAGGAAGTATTGGAGGGGCCTTCAAGACCATAGTATCTGGCGTCATTCCGGAAAGGCTTGGAATGCATGACCCATTGCTTGTAACGAGCCCTGTATTCACGTAGCCATAGGATGAAATACCTTTGAAGCAGGAGTTGAGATAATTTCAGTGAAGGGGTGGAAAAACGTACAGATTTTCTGGCGATAGCTCGACATAGAGCAACCACTCCTAGATAGACAAGACACGTACAGTCAAAAGTAATAAAACAAGGGAATCTAGCGTACCTCAAAGTCCTTTAAGCCTAATCGGAGCACGTGATGGTTCAGTGATAATAATATTAATATCGGTACAAGCTGGACGTACCCAACGGCGGTAGATGTTTCCTGTCCAGAACGTCCTCGAGACGAACACTGAACACAGGCGTGACTTTTAATGAACCATGAACAGTTGAAAACGGAAAAAAGGTATATTAAGCCAACCACTGCACGATCGGACTTTTCCAACAGCTGGAGGAGGATTGCAAAGACGGAACTAATTATAGGGACGTTCAGAAAGCTCCCAAGCTGGAAAACGAATGAACACGCACGGGAAAGGAGAGAAGAGCCCTGAAAGACAGCTTGTAAGTCCTGGGCTGGGACTGTGGCACAAGCTTGGGCTGGGAGGGCATGGTGAAGGAACGAGGAGAACCAAGCACGGATTGAAGGCTTCAGCTGATATTAAGCGTAAAAGAAGCGCCTTATGAATTACCGAAGAGGATGTATTGCCTTCTCGTAAAAGGCAGCCACTGTCACTGCTTGTCAACCCTGCATTCTCACCCGAATAGGTGCACCGTGCCCGAGAAATAAAAATTTAACATTGCTCATCTACAGTCTGCCACAAGCCTCAGTGTCTCCGATGCAATCGTTGCACGCCCACAGGCCAGCCTCAGAAACACTCCTAATCTTCTGAATAAGCCTAGCTCGTAGAAGATACTTTTCGCAAGACAGTCAACATTTTGTCATCAGCCTGGTGAACAGGTGGTGATGATGGGCGGAGGTAAGCAGGAGTACGAACGCTGTTCATCGGTGCCTCGTCATGCGCAGAATGTCCTCGCACCCGTATTGGAGAACGAACATGGGCACGGAAACGAGAGCTCCGGCGTCAATGCGCGCATATAAGCAGCTTTGTTGAGGCATTCCTTCGCCAGAACTTTGTGGAATCCAGTTAGGGCCGAATAAGTAGTGACACGGTTGTCTGTACGTTATTCAGGCTTCAGAAATGGACTAGCGTCTACACAACGATGTATGTTTTCTCCGTCCGATACAGAAAGAGATCTGAGCGTTTAAACATCAGTCGGCACAAGGCAGTCAAGATTGATAGATTTGACCCGCAAATCTGGTGAGCAGCGGACGCCACTGGAATTTTTAGAATTTTCGAGAAATTCAAACATCCAATCATATGGCTGACGCCGACGGTCAGACGGCTTGAACAAAGCATATCAAGCTCTAAAAACGTCGGTGCGTCGATACACTGAGACGCTTCGGGCGACGCCAAAGTGTAATTAGTGGTCGGTGATAGGAAATTTCCTGGCCCAGTCACTGCCATTTTGTCGCAGCGTCGACAGCAATATGATTTATTGCGATCCAGATGGTGATGCATGTCGGACAGAGAACGCTCGAAGCGAATGTCATGAGACTCAACGCCGTCTCTGCTTTATTCTTCATCCAAATCTCGAGTCATCCTTCCATCAAGCCAGTTCGTTCACCTCCCTCCGCCAACCCGCTTTATCCCCTCGTATCTTCAGCTCCTCGGAATCTGAAGAGAGAACAAACCAATAATCACATTTTCTCGTATAATGCGATCGCAGCGGTGTTGCTCCATAAGACGTTCAGGAATCAGTGTACGCCCAGGCTTGAAACAACATCATCTCCTTTGCGTATCCCTTTCCCCAAATTTTGGTAGCAGGTCGATAGCAATGAAGGCGTGTCGATTCTTGTTCTTCACACGAGTATGTACCATCAGTGATGACCATGCTCATCTCTTTCAACGCGTCCTCGAACTTTGAAGCAAGGGATTGCTGTGGAAAGTTGGCTGTACTCGAGGTCCATGACGCAAAGTAGTCCGAGTTTCGGTACATGATTCTCGCGGTTTGTCTCGAACATCACGAAAGGACAATGAAGCTAGAAGACCTCCGCACAAGTTTAAATGCGGACTGGTCAGTACTTACTTACACTGATATGTATACTAATTTCTAAAACTCATGACTCTCTCGGTCCCTCTGCTCCACCGTGTGTTGAATCCCGACACATTGTCAGTAACAGTACTTAATTGCGTACGCATTCTGATCAAGGTACTTGCATGAGTGCCTGGAACTGACCTGGAGTCTAGCTGAAGAGAATCATCACGGCTGGTCGGGACCGCGCAGCTTATCGTCTGTATTTACAGTATTACCGGGGTTCAATGTACTATAGGAAAATGACGCAGCAGGTACCAAGCGTAGAGTCAAAGTATGTGCAGCCGTCAACACAGGAGGGTTATTCTAAGAGTAGGAGCATGTAAGCAATTATAGCATATTGGGTGGTGTTGTAGCACGCAGAAACATACATACGTTAAGTGACAGATACCAATGCAATTCAGCCCATTTTCAGTCCCGTTTTTAGGGCCCATTAAAGTTCACCTGGCAGCGAATTATTTTCATCATGCAAGTCGTCGTCGCCAATCTCTACCATCTCTTCTTCCGAATCGGAGGGTTCAAAAAAGTCTAGCTCCTCTAGATGATCCCTCAACCACGTCTCCTCTTTGGGGTCCAAATCGTCATCCTCACTCATTGACACTCTCGATAGAGGCGCTCCACCCTGCTTGCGAACTTCCACAAACTTCTTCATCGCTTTTCCGTCAATACCTGTTGTTGTTATACCCTTCAAATGGGGACAATACGCCACAGACTGCGCTGTCCCAGCCTCCGAGGATTTCTGCTTAAGCTCCGAAAGTCTCTCAAAGAATTCCTCCTCGTCTCCGGAGCAATTCAAATGTATTGATTTAAGATCGACCAACTGCTCCAGCATGAGCTCTCGAGCTTTTCTGTTGGAAGGTAAACTTCCAATCTTGAGGTGCTCTAAGCCAGCCAACAGTGATTTTGTTCGGCCGGGGAAGGGTTGCGCAAGGAGATGCGCTAGTTCCGTATAGTCACCAGAATCGTAGTCAATTGCAAGATTGACGACATTCGGAACAGATAGCAAAGGAAGAAGTGATGCGATGTAAGCTGGTTCGTGATGACAAAGTACCAAGTCCTTCACAGAAGGAAGTTCGATCGGAGAACTGCCCCAGTCATCTTTGGATCCTGCAGGTCCAGACAGACAAAGGGAAAGGGTGTGAAGCTCAGGAGATGCAATGAGCATTCTCTTGAACGTCTCGAAGGAAGGTCGAACATCATGAGCATGGTAAGCAATTTCCAGATCCTCCAAGCCGGCCAAAAATGAAAGTGACGCGTTCCAGTCGACATGTACCCCCCATAGTGCGACCTGCTTCAAATTGGGCGCGTTGCCACTGAACAACAGAAAAGGTGTGATGAGCTCGGGGAGAGCAAAGTGCTCATACTCCTCACATTCCTCGTAGTGGTATAGTTCGAGCGTTTCGAGAAGGGGAGCACCAGGGCACTTGGAGAGACGTTCTAGAATGACATAGATAGCGTCGTAGAAAGTCGCGGTGACGTCGAAGCTCTTCCATCTGTCCACGATTGGAATAATGAGGTCCAGAATGCCAGACACTTGTTCCGTAGATAAATAAGATGAGGAGGGCGGCTCAAATAAGACATCGTCCGTGGACGCTCCTGCAATCGCACGACCGTTCAGACCTGCCTCTAGTTGACCAACTACAGATGTACCGTCTTCGGAGTCAACTTCTTCCCATTCGTCCGGAGCAGTGCAGTCAATAGCGATTACAAGAGGGTGGCCTTTCGATCGTTCGATCCACGTTTTTGCTCTCTCGAGCGAGATCCCGAGACCGAAAAAGATCGTGGTCCAGAGCAAGGGGCTCTCAGTTGCGACTTCTCGCCAATGTCTGCAGACATGAGAGACAAGGACTTGGAATGGTAATCGTCGTTCGATTTCTTCTTCATCGCTCTCTTCCTCGTCACCTTTATCGCACTCCTTAGCTTTCCCTGTAATTCCCGATCGTCTCCTATGCGTCTGATTTTCACCATCGTCCCCTTCATCCGTTGCCCAGCCCGAATTCAGCAGGTCCAGTTCATCCACATACTCATCCTCCTCAACGTCGTCATCGTCTTCACCCAAGGCATCCACCTCCACCTCCATCTTCATACCGACGAAAAATATATGGGCCAGCAGTTCATTGGGCAAATCATTCACCGGGCAGCCCTCGGGAGGAACGAAAGGATTATTGGCGAGCATATCCTTGGTGACTCTGGACATTGCCTGAGCGGGAGTCAGGCTCGAGTCTTCGAGCATGAGCTTCTTGAAGTTCAAAGTGAGATCTTCTTGCAGTCGTTCTTCATGGCTACGCGACATCACAAGCAAGGGTGAAAAATTTCAACGGGTCTGCGGACGCGAGTGGGCCCAGGCCCTAGTCGCTTGCAGTCACGTGTTTGTATGTTATGTTCTCCTCCTTACAAGTCGTCTGCTTACAGGATCACAAGTCGAAAAGCCGTTTAACGCTGCATACAGTGAAGATGCGATGTATAGGCGCCTTCATACGTAAAATGATCAGCGCCTTCTAGTACTCTATAAGAAAGCAGAAATCGTACCATCTGCTCTGGCAATGTCAACGTCAACCAACTCCAGTGCAG
Organism: Omphalotus olearius VT 653.13; assembly: GCA_000296255.1. Lineage (NCBI taxonomy): Eukaryota > Fungi > Basidiomycota > Agaricomycetes > Agaricales > Omphalotaceae > Omphalotus > Omphalotus olearius. The sequence continues at coordinate 398,208 of JH814820.1, read as the reverse complement.
CTCGTGGTAGGGCGCAATACCATCACGCAATTCCACGCTTCATCTTGCGTCGGTTCATCGAGGGCCCTAGAAAGTGTGTACTTTTACTGATAGCGAGACTGATGCTCATCGGCCTCATCTTAGAACCCAAACTCAGCGCAAGAAGGAGTACAGAAAAACTCGTGTCGACTCAGACTACGTACTGTTCTACGATGTCGCGGGGAAAACGCTCGAACGTCGCTCAGTTGGTAACATATACGGTGTCATGAACCTATATGCAGATCAGTTTGCCGCGGATTTCTACGAGCTCGAGAAGAAGTTTTCTCGCCTCGAACAGGAGGCGGCTATGATCATAGAAGATATTCATGTAACCGGAAAATCTGGAAAGGTCACCATGAAGCGGAAGGAGGTTGAGACGCTTCGAAAATTCCTTTTTCTCCAGCACTATCGCAGAGGGAATATCTCCCTGTCCTATTTTGACCCAGATCACCCAGAAAACTTGGGCTTACGTTCCTGGCTCAACAGGTATATGAAAAATCACAAGTTATCTTCGCACCGCGACGTTTGGATCCACGTCCTTCGCTACTATCTTGATACCCCGCATTCTCAGATCAATGTGCACGCCCAGGAAATTTACCAGAAATATGGTATGATGAAGGTTCAGGCCATGATGCTTCCCGGAAGCAAGTCAGAACTCGATCCGGACATGGAACATTATCCAGCGCTGGCTTATCAGAAACAGGCTGGGATGTTCTTCCTTTGCATTTGGGAAGCTGCTGAAGGCGAGGAATTTATTCTCACTAGTCACGCGTTTGGCCTTTGGGAGGGTTTGATCGCTGGGCAACCCGAAGCTCATCGTCTCTTTGTCATCAGTCCACGACACGCACTTGTCTTGCGATGCAATTTCCTGGATTCTGGATTGACGAAAGGCGTTGAAATTCCTCTTTCAAGTGATTTCGAGGATATTGTTCAGGGACGTCCTGTCTGCAGTCACACTATCGCTACGAACGACCCTGCAGCGATGGAAGCGTATAGGGCGTCAGCCATTGCACTCAATGATCGTTTTACTTTCAAAGTGACACGACTGACTGCGGGGCAGACGTTTGCGCTAAACTCAGTTCACTTACTCAACTTGCCCAATGATGGCTCAGCGACTTTTCTTTCACGGGAATGTATGTTACGCACACTTCGTAACCATATGAATTCTTCGGTTTTTCATATCCAAGATCGTCCCAGATTTCTTCCTCTCCTCAAGCTCCTCTCACCTCCTGATCTGTCAAAAACCGTTCACATGAACCTCTTTGTCACGCTCATGCGTATTTCGAATGGAATTCATCATGATAAATCTGAATATGACCAGGCTGTCGGCGTTGTAGATCTTCTAGGCCGCGAGCGTCAACGCATCACTCTCTTTGCTAACGAACACGCGCGACTGACGTCTGCTGCAATTAAACTTTGCAGAACTCGTCTGAATTTGTCGCAAGCCTCTGCGGTACATAACGCGCCAGTGGCGAAATCTCGCATTGCATCATCGCTTCCTTCTGATAAGTCCCAGAACCTCTTCGCGGCCATGTTCTCGTTCTTGGGTCTAAAGCAATCCGCTGACCGGCTCGATGCCTTACAGAATAATATGACGGTCATCGCGGTACTTCGCTGGGCAGCTGAGGATGGGGAGGCGTTTCTTCAGATGGAAAAAACCAATGAACTCGGAACGGTATTGAAAGGTTTGCGTGAAATAGATAGAACTTCTTGTTGAAATTGACCAGTCTATTACCTGTGGGCAATCCGTACATTTCAAATTCCATTTCAATCCATTTCTGAAGCTCACGAGAAACTCACCCGAGAAGTGCCAGTTTCTGTAGACGACAGGAACCAGGATGGTGGCTTGTGAGGGTTATCGTTCGCCATTAGCGCCAACATTGTACAGTGTAATTAGCTACTGCAATGTCTACTCAGCTCGTACAAAGATCTAGTATCATCCTACTTCATCCTACGCCGTTCTGTCGAAGATCCTGCTCAAGGAGTGGGGCTAGTTTCGTCGAGATCATAGCCTTCGGACTCGGCATGACCTCTTTAAAATTTGCTTAATCTCTGTGTGATGGCGTAATCACAGCAACAGCTACCAAGAGGCAGAACAAATGGTACAATTGCTACAATTTATGCAAAATGCAAATATATTAATTGTAGTTGGCTAGAGTTTTGTTTTCGTGGTAGGCGCAATTAAGCTTCCGATCTGCCCTATAATCCCCTCCGCCTCGCTCACCATTCTATCCAACAGTACCTTGCACGTCGGTATATCATCAATTAATCCGACCGTGATCCCTGCACTCCAAATTCCATAGTCCGGGTCGCCATTCATGTATACGAGCTTGCCTCTTTGGCCTGAGACGAGATCCCTTACATCTTCGAACTTTGCTCCTCCGGGGCGGCGCTCCAGTGCCACAACTTCCATCGAGACTTTATTCTTGAATACACGCGCGGTATTATGCAGTGTGCGGAAGATGTGTATAGTGTCGCGTTCCGTTGAGGAAACGATCTTCTCTTTAATATTCTGGTGAATGGAACTAGAATTGAAGCGAATCAGGAACAAAGAAAATGGCCCCTGGATGATATACGAACCTTTCAACAGTACACATGAACCGGGTGCCCATGTTAACGCCCTAAATGCGCCTCATGTCAGACATAAGACGTTTATATGAATTAATAGCATAATACTGACCGACGCGCCCAGTGCCAATGCCGCAGCCAAACCTCGTCCGTCAGCTATGCCTCCAGAAGCAATGTAAGGAACCTTGAGCTCCTTTGCGGCGCGCGCTAGCTATGGAATCCATGAGGAAAAATCTGATATTATGACTCTGCGGACACTCACCAATACCAATCCGCCAATGTCATCTTCTCCAGGATGACCGGCACCTGAAATCATGTGCGATTCAGTAGAGAATACGGACAATCAAAATATGTCCACTTACATTCAAATCCGTCTATACTGAGTATGTCTACGCCTAGTTTCTCTGCGCTCTGCG
>JH814820.1:345554-379252 GCA_000296255.1 Omphalotus olearius VT 653.13 | reverse complement strand
GGCTGTTGCTGCGGACACCCTCGAGCGGGGGTAGGGCAAATCCGTTATAGACGGGAAGAAGTAACGAAGAGAACTGCGTCGGAGGATACATTGCCCATCTCCTAATACGGCCATTCGAATTTCTCAAAGGAGCATTAGACTGCCTGAGTTCGCAAGACTCACTTTCAGATTCGTCTCGAGTATTCTCGACAGTAGATGTTGCATGACGGTGGAGAAGGAGTATTTCAGTCTCCCCCTCTCCATGCACGCAAAACTGCTCGTATTCTTCCTCGTCAGACCAACGGCTCAGGATACGGTCTCTCACAGCTTCTCTCGGATTGTAATTGTCATCGCGCGTCGCCCAGCCAGGTGGATAGCCCCATATTGCCATATTCTGTAGCCACTCTTTCTGAGCATCACCTTGAGCATCAGCTTCTTCTCTCGCGCGCGCTGTGTCGTCAATGGCGCCACCTTCTGGGGGAGTAACACTGCTCATACCCAATGCATTTCTCAAATCGACGCCTGTGATTTTACCGGGTATGAAATGATTTGTCCAGTGTACTCTCGTATTATTCCACTCCTCCACGGCATACAGCCGACCCGTGAAACCGCTCCCTATTCGCTCGTGGTTTAGTCGATCGCGGAAGAATTCATGCATATCTCGAGAGAGCGCGACCAGGGAGCGGTCGAGAGGTTCAGGACAAGAACCAACGACGTGTGAAGGAGATCCACAGTTGAAGCAAAGTGCAGAGGGTTGGGTGTTGATCTCGGCATCGCTATCTGGAAGCGAGGACGTTGAGCCGACCTGAGGATCAGTTTGTCCTAAAATATCTGAAGTATGCCGAGTGTAGAGCCCCCAATTATGCGAGCCCAAGTACGTGGTACCAGAGGTAGAATTGTCGGTGAAGAAGAGGTATTCAGAGGGAACAGAAGTGAAGAAATCGGGAGGAGCACTGGTGGGATCTACTGCTGGTCGTTCTTCTTTGGCTGCATCGCTTCCTGTTCGTCCCATTGCTGGAGCGCCTTCGTCACCACCGACGCGTCCCATCTTCCCTTCGCAATTTCCTTCCCTTCCAGATGCAAAGCTGGTATCCAATAGACATACTTGCGTTTCCACCTTTCCTGACCCGGGTCCTGAATGTTGATCGTCTCGAGATAAAATGGCCGCTGTATATGGATATCAGATGTCCCATGAGCTTCCATACTTTTGTAAGAAAAGTGACAAAAATGTACGTTCTGTCTGACTGTTGCCAACGCTTCTTTCGCGCTCTGTGCATGCGAGTGTTGTGTGTGAGTTCATAGCGTTATCCATGAAGTAAAAATGAGCTTATTACATCACAGAGAGAACAATTAGGTCCAGAGAAGAGGGTGAGTCGAGGAAGACGAGCTGCAGTTGTGAATGGACGCATAAGTGTCGTTGAACGAGAACGGCGACAAGATTTATGGTCTTGGGTCCAAGGTCCATGAGTACGCGTGAGTACGCGTGGACCCAGGACCTATTGGCACTTTATTCAAATTCAAATTAATATTCATCGTCGACATTCGTCCTTATAGTAACACTCTACATTATCTGCTACTGCCCTGGCCAGAGAGAGCATGTACATATCTGGCTTTTGGTTCGTGTCTGGAACTAGTGTTGCCGGAAGGTGAGAATGAGTTGCCTTGAGATGTCAACCGCAAGCGCCTTGAGACCCCTTAACTTTCAAATTCTAAGTCGCAAATCTTAAGATACACCTTGAGGTGCTAGTTACAATAAGACAAAAAGGGAAGTCGTGACGGATGACACCAGGCACAGCTCCGGCTGTGCCTGTATAGGCTACTTGTGCTGAAGGCTGAAGTTGCTTGCGATGAAGAGTCGTTGTTGAATTCTATTGGTTTATGTATCTACTCATTCCATCAATAGGTGCGGAATAATCACCATGTTGAGTTTGTATGCAAGAAATAATGAGCTCATAAGTAGTAGCACTAGTGCAGTTGCCGCAGAGCAGTTGACACACACTTGATATTTTACAACGAACAATAATTTGATATGTACATCGCGTAAGGCCTATAAGTAAGGAGCCAAATTCGAAGCGCTATCTGTCACAATATTGACGGTTCAACAGGACCCCTGACATCTCACTCAGAGGTTAGTTCCCAAAATGCTCAAATTTTGAGCGATTTGTCCGAACAGAAATTTCCGAATTCTGGTGATTTTGTCCGAAATTGGAACTAACATTTGCTAAAATTTGCTTGAAATTTCGGGTATCTGAGTAAAAATATCACGTGCTTTTAGTCATGACGTCATTGGAGCGCGAAAAGTTCGAAAAAGCGCTAAAATTTGACAAAAATCGCGGGTTTTGTCCGAAATTGGAACTAACCTTGGACCCGAAAAATCCGTTTTTGTCCGAAAATGCAACTAACATTTGGCCCTCCGGAGCCCAAATCTTGTCCGAAATGGGAACAAACCTCTGAATGGTATGTCAGGGGTCCTGGTTCAACTTCTGATTTATTCGAGGCAAAGGCTCACTAGCCTCACTAAGCGTCACTGTACTTGGCGTCAACTTTTTATATCTGCCTGATGCTGCCCGAAAAAAGGCAGTGTTATATTCTCTTGTAAGGGGAATCGAATGATCATCAACGGTGCCATGTTCCCTGAAATGACTTCCGAAGTTCTGCACTTCATCTGCGCGATGTACGTAGAGACCGTGTTGGCCTTTCAGCTTTGAAAATGGCCGACTTTAGGCTGGACTCGAAACGTTTGAACAAAACAGGGCGATCATGGAACGATCGATCACAGCACAGAAACGAATCAACAAATCTGATGAAATGGGTGCCATTAGGTGCCATTCTCAGCCCCCAGATACCTCTACCAGTACCGGTAATCATTCAATAATCTGAAATGTTGATATCCAGATATGTACCACAAGTTACAAGAGGAAAGCAGGTAGGCGAATAGCGGAGACATTAGCGAAATGCTGCGGAAGTGATAATACAGAGGTATAAGGTATAGACACAGGCGGAACAGCAAGAGAGAGCGAATGACGAGAAGATTGTCTGTACAAGCTTTCAAAGCAAGGAGCGAAATAGGAGAGCAAAACTTAGGTTGGAGAAGCTGGCTTTGTGTTGCATCCCAAACGCGTGACTCCAATAGCAACAGCCGGCACTTCCTCTTCGTCACTGTCAGAAGGAGTGGATGATCGATGGCGGGGAGATGGCATGGCTACAAGCACGGCAACTTGTAGTGCGGTGAGATGAGATTCTGGTTTGTCCTGATTGAGAGAAAGTGGCGTAGCGGGTGACTGAGGCACGCTCTCATTTGCCGGGGAAGACCGAGGTGGTGAAATGAAGTGGGTGCGAAATAATTTTTGAATGACACCTTGTTCTCGAGTCAAAGGTACCGGTTCAGTTGGTTGTACGACTTCTTTTGAGCGCTTTTTGGTCTTTACTGGAAGCACGGAGACAGGCTGGAGGTAGGTGTGAGCAATTCGAGTGGATAGAGTAAGGAGACATTAGAGGCGATACCATGATCTCTTCCCATGTATCACCACCCGCTGCCAGGTATGCATCAAAAAATTTGGGCCGTGTTCGAAATCGCGTTCTGCGCGAGCCTTGCGTCCCCGGCGCAAGCACGGCCCCTACTTCTAGTGCTTCATGTAGACGTCGTTGATATCGCCTGCGTAAAACAAAAGATCTAAAGACAATCGAACATGATATTAAGAGAAGAACAAGTAGGGTTGCGAGAAAGGTGAATCTGAAAAAACGGTAAGAAAATGGATGGAAAAGAAAGATCGAGAAAGACAGACAAGTAGAGATTTCCTTGGTTCGAGGGACCTGGAGAGGAATTACTGGGACCGCTCGAGGACGTTGGGTCGCTCGAGGTTGCAGTCGTAGACATGGGTGAAGATCGGAAGGAAATTGGTAATTAAGTATTTAATTGATGGACAGTTATGTCCATATAAGGCATATCGTAGACCCCGGACACAGCTAACACTTTTTAACTGGGCAGCTTACAATCTCTTCCTCCTACATCCATCATGTCCAATTCCACCACCGTCCCCCTTCCCCCTTCTCTCGACCTTCCCCCCCATCTCAGTGCCCACAAGTACTTCTTCGTGTGTACTCTCACTGTCGCTGCATGGGATACCCTTGTCCTCTCACCGAGGACCTGGAGGCTTTTCCGGTCCGGTGAATGGCCCGTCCTGAAGATCCTCTTTCATTTCATGCGTGTCTTCATGCCGATCGAATTCACGATAGTCGGTCAGTTTCTCCTTAAATGTCGCTTGATTAGCTCTGACAAATGCTGGGCGAGTAGCTGTCGCTTTCTTCGACACCAAATGGTCCCAAGCTGTAAGTATCAGCCAGAGGTTTCGCACTCATTTTTCTCACTCACAAATCACACTATTTCTAGACTTGTCAAAAGTTTTTCTTGTTTGAGCCCATCTGCACCGCGATTCTCCTCGCAGCCGCTTCAGGTCAGCATTCTTATCAAGTTGCAGTCCTGTCAGCTGAATTCCGTTACAGCTGTCCATGTCATCCGTATTCATGCCATCTATGAGAAAAGCCGAGCAGTTCTCGTTGGAATGGGTACCCTCTTTGCAGTTCAAGTTGTCGTTACTGCCGTCTGCTGTGGTTTCTTCCGCTGTAAGTACTTTTTTCCCTAATTTCCTAATCCGCGCTGATTCGACCGCCACTAGCTGTTCCCCTTGAGGAAGGTCAAGGCTGCATCGCAGGTCCCAAGCACAACTGGGTCGGTATCTACTGGCTGGCCCCTACGCTCCTTTACACAGTGTCGGTAAGCACAGCTTCGTCTTGATCTCCATCATGAATGTCAGGGGCTGATCAATGCACGTTCCGCGACAAAGTTGGCGCTTGCCTTGACGCGATCCATCAATTCCCTCAGCACCAAATATCTCAGCCCCTGGAAATTGATGCTTCGGGATGGCCTCAACCTCTACGGCGTAAGCTATCGTTGGTGATTCTGCTGACGGCGGTCGTTGACGTCCTTCTTAAGGCTATCTGGCTTGTCAACATGATCAACATGCTCTTCTGGTTTATCGTGAAGCCAACAGGCATATCAGATACTGTAAAGACCATTGTTACCAGGCGAGTGTTATTGCTCTCAGTGTTCGGCTTGTTCGATGAGCTTCCCCCCTACAGTATGGCCGCTGTTCTAACAACCTCGATGACTCTCCGCATAATTCTCTCTGTTCGTGGATCTCTTGTCAAGGGAGGATCCTTCGCCCTCAGCGGCGGCACCTCAACTGCCCACTCAAGCTCTCGCACGACCCATGTCATTTCTACACGCTCAGGTGTCCAGACGAACATCTCTACACAACCGCAACACACCTACAATCTTGAGGAAATGCGTAGCAAGCCCGAGAGCGAGTGGACTGCCGGTAGTGGAGATGGGAAGGTAGTCACTATTGACGCTGGTAGTATACAAGATACCGCTCCCGGAGTCAAGATCACGATCGACAGGGAAGTCGGCTACGACCATTTTCATCCTGCGAAGTAAAAGTGTCTCCATCCTCACATCCTCTAATCTCGATCTAATCCTGGCATTCTGTCTCGAAGTATTTACTAAAGTTACACCTTTCTGACTATTCCCTCACATCGTTCTACTATTCCAATCTGTCCTGTATCTGTCGTTGTGTCTGTCTGTTCGTATCTTGTGAGTATGTACTGTTTGTCGTTGGCCTAATTTAATTACGTGGTAAGAAATCATACAAGTGAATTCAAGGAACTGGCCTAAGGGGCACATCAGGGGTAGAATCTATATGCGCACTTGACATCAACGCGCCGGGACGTGCCATGTACGCTCGGCTCTCCAAGCTCCCCAACCTTACCGCAACATTTGTCTAAGCGCATATAAATTACTATATACAGAGATATACAGAACCGTTGACATGCGACTCTTTTAAGTTTTGAGTAAATAGATAACGACCAGTCCATTGTGCAGAAACCATAATACCATGAAAAACATTGGACAGCAGGGAGCAATAAGAACGACATGGAGTGGATGAGGACGGTGGGGGAACGTGGGTTCAATGATGGTCAAATGCAATATGAAACGAAACATGCAAGGCCGAAAAAAAGGGAAAATGACAGGTGATAGAGTTGGAAATTCGGATCGGAAAAAGTTTTGATAGATAGCTGAAAAGAATTATGCAAGGCAGGTGAATGTAACGTCAAAAAAGAGAAACGAACGCGGGAGGGAGCCCCCAAATACATAGATAAACATACAGGATACAAATGCAGGATGAACACCGCAGTACAAGCGTTCCTGAGCGCGGAATTTTGAGGAGCACAGAACGAGAACAAGGATCGACAGATAGCGACAAAGCGATGCAGGAGATGAGATCAAGGGAGTGGAAATGCTTCAATCTTCGTAAAGTTCATACGTGGTTTTAAACTAGAAACATTTATGACGTTAATGAGGGGGTAGCTGAACGGATTTTAATTCCTTTACAAGCCGCTGTAAAGGGCAAATTTCATAAGAATTGGGCGTGCGTGGTGAAGGACTCGCGACGTACCTCGGCCTCCGCTGTCAGTGCGGCAGGGTCCTCAGGTGCAGTATTAGATTGCCCTAAGCTTATGCCATATTGCAACAACTGACGCATATAGAACGGAGTGATGATCGTCTCATCGTGTGCCAGGAGATCTCTCGCAGCAGGTTGTCTCGCTATAGAACAAAGATTGTGTAAGACCAGACAAACTGCAATGAAGCTGGGACCAGCTCACGTTCTTTCATAACCAGCCAATCTTGCTCCAAAAGTTCAGGAATGGTCATCCTCTCTTTTGGATTTCGACACAGACAGCTCCTGATGTTGGAAATGACATCAGATCGAACTCTTTTCTTCAAGTGTTCCAACTTCTTCGGCTCTACTTGATGTGACGGCGAGCTACTTGATCGAGGAGCGGTAGGGACAAAGTACTCCGGAAAATCGATCTCGTGTGTTGGGTCAGGAATGGCCTTCATCTTCTGCCACATCGCTAAGTGCGAGAAAGGGGATTGTCCGTAAACCATCTGGTATAGGATACAGCCTAGAGACCAAACGTCACTAGCTCGCCCCACTTTCAGCCGCCGCGTTCCCTCGGGGAGTTCGATGGCCTCGGGAGACATATAATTCAAAGTTCCAATCTGTCGGTATCAACAATTCAGCTTCAATCTTTGAAAGGGACAGCGTCATTCAAACCTGGTGGTCCCGCTGTATATTCGTCGTATCATTCGCTATAGCGCTTGCGATTCCAAAATCAATGAGCTTGAGTTGCCCTTTCACTACCACAAAGTTTGCTGGTTTGAGGTCCGAGTGAACAATCTTCTCATCGTGAATGACCTGAACCGCTTGCAACATCTAAAGAACGGAACGAATGGACACCAGTGAGATATACAAGCTTGAAAGACACGAACCTGTTGCCAATAGTACGCGATCCAAACCATATCTAATCCTTCATGAATCCGCTCGCTTATCAACCTTGCCAGATCGATCTCTCCGCATTCCATGACCAAAAAGATGAAACCTTTGGATCCACCTGCCCCGGCTTTCACTTCACTATCCAGTAGCCTAATGATCCTCTTATTACCTTCCAATCGCCTCAAAAGGGCGATCTCATTCATGAAACTCGAAATGGTTTCAGCGTCGGTTTTGTCTAGTGAGACGCGTTTGATGGCATACAACTCGTTCGAATTGTTCATGACGCGATAGACGCGCGAAGATCCACCTTTGCCAATCATGTCAAGACGGGCATAAGTTTTTCTATTCACCTGCACCATAAATTAGTGACTGTAACTAGAAATATTACGCGGAACTAAGCATACCACGATGTGTTTCGGGTTCGGAGCTGGAGGCGTAGTTGAATTTGGAGACTGCTGTGTCGGAGGAGGAGGGGCTGGTGCCTTGCTCTGCGGTACAGACTGCGCGGCGGCTTGCTGTTTCGTACCTGGTTGAGATCGGCCTCGTTCGCGTCTCCCTTCCTTCTCGTTCGCAGGATAACTTTGAGCAGGTATATCGTAGTCTTCACCGCTGTCCCGATCGCCTGCTGCCCAAGTCTTGCCTAGATTGCCAGCAGAAGGAGCACCCGAATGCAAATTTCCGCTGCTGGTTGGGGGCTCTGGGGCAGTCGGACTTCGACGGTGCTTGACTGGAACATTTGAGCCTGTTCCAACGCTCGAGGTTCCGTTTGGAGCACTAGATGAAGAAACTCCTTTGGTCGGGGGTGATGATCGCGGTGGGACCCTGCTCTCAACGACGGTGGGGGAATTGGCATAAGGTACGTTACGGAGAGTGTCAGAGTCTCTACGTTTGTGTGAACTGTATGCCGGGCGTGAGTGGGGCTGTGCTCCGGATTGTTGATAGGAAGCTGCATTCTGAGTTGGTGAGGGTGATTGTCGAACTTTGAGATGATAGTCGTCACGGTCCGGTTCTTGATAGTCTTCTGAAAACAATTCAGTCTGGTTCCTTCGCACGTTATTGATATAAACTTACTCCTGTATTCAGGTTCTATTCTATCCTCAATGGTCAGCCTTCGTGCAGGTACTATGGGTACTTCACGTCGAAGGCCTAAACTCGTTCCTGGCCTTGGTAGTTGTCTCTGCGGCTGATGAGAAACTTGCAAGGATTGCTGATGGTGTTCATCATCAAGATCTGCAAGTAACTGTGAGCTTGTGAACACGATTGAAACCATGGGTGGACGCACGCAAAGCATCGCTCAGGCTGGCAGATCGACGTGGCCGAGTGTTACCGGACGTGCTTAAAGGAAAAGCATCTACACTTCCCGTGCTCTGTAATGTGCGAGACGGCACAGGTGCAGCAGACGGCACGTCACTTTCATCTTTAGCAAGGGTTAGAAGATTCTTTGCTTATCAAACAAGATGTGCCCACCATCCGTATCGTGACTATAAGGTATTGGGGGAGCAGATGCAATCGCGCCGTATGCATTGTCCTTAGCACCACCATATCCTTCCTCACTTCCGTATACTTCGGCTTCAACTCCAATTTCTGAAATTCGATCAAAATGATATTTGGACGACCCAGTCGCCTTCAGCACCCTACGAGTTGGTAAGGGACGCTGAGGCAAAGGAGCTTCACCATGTGGACGAGATAGTCCACTTAATGAAGCTGAGCCATACGCTGAACGAGTGGGGAGTGTACTACGCGAACCACTGCCATGCGAGACAGCGCTCGTCGAGGCAGCAGCAGTAGCCAGAGAGTGGCGCGTGCCATACAATTCTTCTACACTGGGGATTTCGTTGGAATTGCGCCTGATGTTCTCCTTTTCTTCGGGATATGAAGGCTGGTAGTGGACAGAGCAGGAGTTTAGTTTCGCACGAAGTTCCTCTGTATGCCGTTTCTGACGCGCTTCATATTGTTGATCCACTCTTCTTGGTAGCGGCCGTATAGGAGTAGCACTCGAAGAGTTGCTGCTACTAGAAGTTGTTGATAAGATGGGACCTGATGCGACTCGTTGAAAGGATCTAGCGACGACGTTCGAGCGTTCTCGGTCGGAAGTGGCTGATGAAGGTCCGCTTAGAATTGGGAACGCGCTCTCTGAACGTGATAGCGACATGCGTCGTACTGGTGAATTGAGAACAATGGCGTCCGTGTCGGTTGAAACAGGTTGTAGCAGATTCTGCTTTGAGACTGGGTCTGCCTCGCCGAGACTTAGTCGAGTCTCCGGTTTGTCCTCAGGGGATGAAGGTGTGGAAATGAGAGATTTGGAAGAGCCTTTGGAAGTACGAACAATGTTACCCTCCTCGTCTATGTCATAATCGAAGGAGAGCTCGTCGATGATAGAGGAATCATTGGAAGAAGGAGAGCTGCCGGAGGATGCGCGTGAATGAGGCATCGTGGAAGAAGGTGGCGGCGAAGGAGATAAAGACATTGAGAATTGAGAGAGACAGCAAAATATTCACTTTTCCAGCTTTTCTTGTTGACCACAACGAGGCCACAACACGAGGCGAACGCGGTCACGTGCAAGCCCATCTCCCTTTCATGCTATTGCCAAACACGTGTAAACTTGGCAATCCCTTTGTTTTCTTACGGCGTTCTTTGCCTCCAATGTCAGTTGTCCTTCCACGTATCTTATGGAATACGTAGTGAATCCATTCATTCAACTAACTGACTCCGAAATACCTTGACCATCGACCGGCGCCTTCGCTAGGGAGCATAGTCGAGCACGGCCTCTAAGGTGGAGACCTTCCTATTGTCAAAGTACCTCAGCACGTGAGCCCAAACGTTGAATATTTACTGAGTGTATCTTCTCGGGAAGATGTTGTAGGTCCCCAAAGTATCTTTGGGTAGCCAGAACTTCTGGCCCAGAAGGAAGTCAGGTGCTACAGAGAAGTGAACACACCTTTCGCCATTGGAGAGAGATTGCATGCGGCCCACGGGGATTGGCAGTGCCGCGGGTACCACTCAGGATTGCATAGAGATAACCCAGAACGAATACAGACTTGTAGAAATAAACTCTGTACGACTCGGAGCATATTGGACTTGTTTGCTTTTTTACTCACGGATCAAAGGCAAAGCGCCTACTAAAAAATCTTGGAGCAAGGACGGCTGTGGTACCTTTCGAGATTGAGTACTGACCCATCACAGTCAGCATAATTAGTACGGCGTTTGTCGTGGCGTAGGTATTGCCCAATGCCAGAGGCATTCTTTCCACTGCACCCAGGCGGCCACCAACACCGCATTAGCGACTAGTAGGTGACATGATCGCGCAAGACGTGCTTTTCAGGGTGCCTCTTGATGGGCGCATGAACTGCTGCAGATTGTTCTCGCGTGATTCGCTTGAACATGCAGAGAGGACCCCAATGTGACCTGAATATTCAATGCAGCTCACATTATGACTCACAAGATGTGTTAGCCAAGAGTATTCAAGGCTACCCCGGAAAGGCGTTTGACAAACTTGAAAAGACCAGGTGCACCAGTCGAGAAACGTTGTGTAGGAGACAGGCACGCGCGCGAACGAAAATCAGCTCCTAATGGTTAGCTGCTTCACCCCGACTTACTTCAAATTCAATCAGAGAGAATCTTGCTTGCTTGCTCGTCTCGTAGCTACTGATTTGGAGATTCGCAACAACGTTGAGCTTCTCTATCTCTTCTGAGAAAGGGATGCGTTACTTTCGCTGAATAATTTCCTTTTCGGGAAGATATCGAGGGCAACGACGACGAGAGTGACAGTCACACATTGCACTTGAAGCTGCCAGTGATTGACTGCGATTTGGGACTTTTGTTAGAAGCGGTGGATTGAATAACATACTACTATCGGTCAGATATTGGTAAAGAAAACATTTCAAGTACGTTATACGTATGTTTTTGCCAAGACCGCCCAGAGCTAATCCAAAACAGATCATGTCGGCAGACTCCAAGTCAAAGGTGAGTTCTCTCTGTTTACCATCTCGATTTCACTGGCGTTGCGACGATGGACTCCAAAAGACGAAGCTGGATGCACAAGAAGCGTGAAAGTCTCCAGGAAGATCTTCCTTCTCATACTCCGTCTAGTCCGAAACGTTGGTCGCTCACTCTTCTGCAGGGGCAGCCCAGTAATTCAACTATCGGTCACCCACTCGAGCGTACCGCTTCAGCTCAGCCTTCTCTCAAGCTCCCGGATGTCTCTAAGACCGGCTCATTTGGTAAAATGTCCTTTAGCTCGATGATGGGCGGTCTGTCAGGTCTTAGCACCCTCTCTCTCAGTCGTACGAATACCAAGGACAGCACAGCGTCTAATGCAGACGACAGCAGAGGTCGTTCAATGTCAATCATGAAGCGCGCGCGCTCCTCTTCCCATGCGCCGGCGTCTCAGACTGAGCCTCCGTCCCGCAGTCAATCAAGAGCACGATCACAGTCTCCCTTCTCATTCCGCCGTTTTCGCTCCTCCAGCCAGCGCGAGACATCACCAGAGCCTCCTCTTCCTCTCGCATCTTCCTCCTCCGAAGTAGATTTGACTACTACTAGTCCATCGCCCAACATACGCCCTAGAACAACTGCATTCGCCGATGACCCAGACGACGGCTCCGGAGATGAAACTGAGACAGTCGATGGTGATTATACGGAAGACGAGCTGAATTGGAGTGACGACGACACTTTTGACCCTGTCACTGAAGCCAACACGGAACGCAACGCGCTCATCGAGCTCCCTGGAGGTGGTGCCCTCGGTCTTCTCGACGGAGACGATCCAGACCCGCTCGGAGAAGGTGTGAATGTCGTTGTGCCTCCAGAACCCTATTTTCCAACGACGGAACATAGCATGGGTGCGTCGACTCGCTCCACCGGGGGAAGTTCCGGGAACAAGAGAAATCCGCGCCGGAGGCAGAGCACGAGACATCACGAGCCACTGCCTCTACATACCTCGAGACCGATATTCCAACGTGATCGATGCACAATCACCGTCACTCAGGGTGATCCGGAAGGAAAGCTGGCGCCAGGAAGGAAGAAGAAACGCTATGTTATTGCCAGTGATCTGAGTGAGGAGAGTCGGTACGCAGTAGAGTGGGGAATTGGTACCGTATTGAGGGACGGAGACGAGATGCTGATTGTCACAGTCGTCGAAAACGAGAGCAAAGGTGAGCTACTGCTATCTCATTCACAGATGAGCACCTCTCATTTTTAAGCAGTCGACCCGCCTATTCCAAGCACGGTTGATCGATCCACGAAGCTTCGTTGTCAGCAAGAACGTCAGGGGTTTTCATACATCCTTGTCCGGCAAGCTACGAGCTTACTGCAGCGCACTAAGCTCAACGTGAAGATCTCCTGCCAAGCTTGGCACGCAAAGAACTCGAGGCACATGTTACTAGATATAGTTGATTATCAAGAGCCAGTCATGCTCATCGTAGGATCCCGAGGCCTTGGCCAACTTAAAGGGTCAGTAAAACGCTTTAATTTACTCATAATGCCTCTAACTTTCCAACACATCTAGCATATTGCTTGGTTCGACTTCGCATTATCTCATTCAGAAATGCTCCGTCCCTGTCATGGTTGCGCGTCGAAGACTCAAGCGTCCACCTCGCAAGTCCGCTCATCTCGCGACTCATAGAACCCACGTTTCCCTCGCGGAAGCTGGTATTGATAGAGTCGCAGCTAAGGTGGATGAGGATGTCAAGGTGATGAGGGACGCCATTCAGAGAGATGATGAGAAGCGCGGAGGTCCCGGAGGTGCAGCAGAGGCTGCAGCTGAAGCCGCGTTAGAGAGAGAAGCGCAGCGTGGGGGGATCGATGAAGAAGGTGAGGACGATGCAGAGGGCGAACCGGAAGATGAGCACGGCATCAAGGCTGGTTGACCGACGTGATATTGCTTAGCCCCGAGAACTAATAAAGAGGAATCAAATCGAATAAGTTATGTATGACTCTCGCCTACAACTGGAAGTTTTCCCTACTCAATTAACTATGTGTCCCCAACTACATATACTTGAATAATAATTAAATTGATTTAGATATGATGTACATACCGTCCTTACAAATAGCATTTCTTCGCGATGGTTCATCTTTGGTGGATCCGTCCCAGAACGAAATGTATAAGCAAGGCATGTCTATAAGGCAATGCTCGGGTTTACGCTAAAGCCAAAGCGGTTCCTACGAGGTCCCGAGCCGGACCGGGACTTTTCGAACCACCACATGGTACAGCTCGCCCAGTAGTCGAGATTTAGAAAATATTTACACGCTACACATTACATACGGGAACGAAGGTGATATAATTTTGCAATTAGCCAGTTATTGCAAACATAAAAAGAACGATAATGATCAAAGAATGTATACTACGTAAGCCCATCTTCGCCTGCAGAAAACAAGGTAACAAGAAACTGAGGAAGACAAGAAACTCGAATCAGAGGCACGATAACGACAAGGATGACACAACAAACTGAATCGATGAAGGTTCCTCGACTTCAAACCACTCGCACCCGAGGTCCAAACTCCTTGGACAAGATCTGACCATGTTGATGAGTGAAATGCTCGCAATCGCTAATGACAAGCTCCTCCATCGAATCTTTCGGCGTGAACCGATCAGTATACTTCACTCGCGAAATGAGTGTGTCTACAATGACTTCACCCGAAAGACGGTGACAATTATACAATTCCAGATTGCGTAGCCTCGGTAGACGCACTGTCAGGGTGGGTGATGGAGATAGGCACGGATCCTCCTCCTCCTTCGAAAATTCGACGTCTCCAGATATTGGGTTCGATCGAGGGATCGTGAGCGCTACCTCGTTGTACGGTCGAAGAAGTTTGATCACTGTATTTGACATATCCGATGCAACGATGAGAAAGTCTTCAAGATGTGTCAACCGATCGAAAAGATAGATGAAGTCTTTCGTCCGCATATCACTGTAATCCATCTCGAGCGTCTTGATAGGTGGGTTACACCGTGTAATCAAGTTGCGCAAGCCCATGCCAGTGGCATGATCACTCCACGGAGACTGAGAAAAATCATGCGCCTCGTCCTCGCTATCTCCTACGTCGTAGAAGTCTCCTGGAAGACGGAAATCCACGTTAAGATGTGCGAGGTATAGTTTCTCAAGATTGGGAGCGTCGATGGAGGAAAGAATGGCGCGCGCGAGGCAGGTGCTGCGCAATTGAAGTGTGTGGAGGTGCGGGAGGTGAACGACAGGAAGTGGTTCTTCTCCATGAAGGTCCCCGTGTACCCAGCCAATCAAGCAGAGATTCTGCAGCTGAGGACACACTTCAAGGAAGTTGAGGATCGCGATTGGATCAGGATGAAGAGAAAGGCATTGTTCTGTGATGCTGATAGATGTGAATCGAAGAGGTGTGATGCTGTTCGCCTCCGGAAGTCGGGACAACCAAACATTCATGGCTATACGGTTGGGCCATAGAGGGGAAAATGGAATGAATGTCGAGCGGCTCATGACGGCAGCATCATCCTCATGCTCATCATCACAAATAGATACGGCGAGATCATTGAGGGAATCAAGACGGGAGACTGAATCAGAAAGACTGAAGGATTCTTCCCGCTGGCCAGTGATGGTAAGCTGTCTCCAGCGATGGAAAACAGACAAGAATGGAGACAAGAGAGGTAAAACATTGTCTGCAGATTCGACATGGATCTTGACGTCAAATGGTAAAGGAGCAGAGCGAGTTATCCAGAGCAAAGCATGAGTGTGGCAAGACCTGATTGGCCTTCTGTCGTCCAAAAGGACAGACTGCCACACGCGAGGAGACACGGTTATGACCTTCCTCCATGTCTGGCAGACAGTTGCGAGAATAAGAGGTGCAAGTGAGTCCTCCGCTGCACAGAAAGCAAAGGTCTCGATCAAGAGTTCAGCGGGCAAGTTTCCGACAGGAGGGTGAGGAGAATGTGAAGATGAATCCTTGAAGAGCTCAAGAGAAGACATGGGGTACTCCATGGGTGCTTTGCCAAGTTCTGCGAACCGGAGTCTTATAACAGCGCAAGAAGTCGTGGGAAGCAGACGGAATTGTCAGCAAGATGCGTTGGTGCAATACAGGATGGCAATACAGGATGGCAACCAGATTCAGATTGAGCAATGAGTGCTGCTCTGAGAAGATACGGTGATCCAGCAGTGATCCGTCTACAGACTCCAGCAAATTTAACCAGGTAAACAGCGCAAGTCAAGTGAGATGTTTACGAAAGAGAGACACGGAGGATAACGTCGGATGCATTTAACGAATCTGTTGACGAACAGAGATCGTCCAGCCAATGCTGTATATTGGATAACTGTATCTCCGTGAACATAGCTTGCTGCGATTTCTCCAGACGTTTCCTGGAGGTTTCCGTGACAATATTGTCAGAAGAAACTCCAAGTGAGGTGCTGAATTCCTGCTTAGTAAGCAGCTGCCGTAATCAGCAACTGTACAGTTGCTCGGAGATGGCCGAAGCCTCAGCTCGCCCGTCCCCCCCGCCGTGTACACAGAAAGTCGTAAACGTCGCTCTCGTCGCCGCCAGCCCTCATTTCCTCAAGAATAACAAAAATATCATGCCGGGAGTTAGAGACGTTAGGTTGGTTCATCTTCTCCAGGAGATATGTCTTCTCTCTGATTTTCTCGTGCAGTGCAGAGGCATTCATCGCAGCCTATGCTTCGCACTTGAAGCGTTCTGGAAAACTTGAGGTGCCGACATGGGTGGATATTGTCAAGACTGGTGCATACAAGGAACTTGCTCCCTATGATCCTGATTGGTACTACGTCCGGGCAGGTGCGTCTCTCACTGCCCTAGTTTCCACAATCATCCAATCATCTATATAGCTGCTGTTGCACGGCACATATACCTGCGCAAGGATGTTGGCATTGGCGCCCTAACAAAACTTCACGGAGGCCGCAACAGACGTGGAAACCGTCCCTCTCACCACGGTGACGCCTCTGCTTCTGTCCAGAGAAAAATCTGCCAGTCCCTTGAGAAGATTGGTGTCTTGGAGCAAACTGACAACGGTGGCCGTAGGATTAGCCAGGATGGTCAGCGGGACTTGGACCGAATCGCAACGGCTGTGGTTGAGGCTGCCAAAGAGGAAGAGGAGGAAGAAGAGGAAGAGGAAGAAGAGGAGATTGAGGAGGATGAGGAGTAAATTCTGCTATCCTTTCGGATCCGACGTCCTCCATTTACACCCCTCACCTATGCCACTTGCATGACCCCTCGCATGTTTATTTCTTGTCATGTATGCATGCACACTAAAATATTTTTTTTCGGGATATGACCTCTACGAACATTTACTACGGGCAGCTCCACTCGTTGCGCTCTTAACTTGGTAGTGACAGTGTCGATTCTGTGTATCTCTTGGGACACTGTGTTCAAGGGAACCATGTTGACCTACTGGTCTCCAACTTGGACTTTGAAGGTTGCCAGAGCGATTAATTGTTCTGGCTGTGGCTCAGAGTCGAACTGCTTTACGATTTAAGTCTCAGTGCGTGAGCTTGACTCCTGTTGCGGTAGACGAAGACTCAGCATCTCATGCCGGCGATCCTCGGCATTCATGGACCCGCTGCTTTGATACTGGAAATCCAGTGCTTGATTGCCCATTCAAGCTGAAGCTGAAGACCGGATCGCACGATTTATATTGTAGCTAAGGCTCAGGACCTCATGCATCAAGTTCAAGTCGACCTGCATGGCGGACGAAAGAACGCGCGCGCACTAGAAATTCGTAATACATCCGCTATTCCACCACTAACGTCCATGCAGGTTACTTATAGTGATTGGCTGAGGGTCTTAAGCGACCTGACCACTTACCAGACGTTGGACACTCATCATTTCAAGATGATCATCATATCAAGGTCTGTCAACACCTTGCGTTCACGGTTCAGGGATATCTTTTCGCTCAAGTCTTCCCATGGGGTTGAGCCACGCTGCCATCTGGGTGAGTGAACACCTAAGTGCCGGGTGTACCCTCCTTATGTTCGACAGGGATATTGATGAAATATAGGCATAGGCACAACGTGATGGGCTAGGGGCCAAATTCGTTCTCTGCGCTGCAAGACTGTAAAGATGCCATCGACTAGAAGAGCATACTGCATCTTACGTTGCATGATTGTGGACTGATCGTTCCACTTACTAGGTGTTCGGATTCAGCGTACTTCGCTGTATTGGTACTGACGGACAGACTCTTCTCATTGTTCAACGCGATATCAACGGAGCTCAGTGCTACATACATTGTCCCTGCATAATCCCGGCGATTGTGTTGACGGTGCCATGGCTGGTGCATTTAAGAAGACACCGTCCACGCAGGGGTCAGTAACCCATCTTGTTTCACTCACATTCAGTGCAAGGATCTGTCGTCCAACTCGCGAATCATTCACTGGCTACCCAAAAATACGGATTGATCGTGGATGGAAAACAAATTCTATATGATTATCTGGACCCGTCTGATCTTCAACTTGGTACGTACATGGCGTGGAAGCCTCTGTACAGTGTCTCCCGAGTAGTAGGTTCGCAACATTGTCTCAATCAATATCATTTAGCTCGGCCAATCATACTCGATTCCCTCTACAGACTGCAAGAACCATATCATTCAAGAAAATTCATCCTTGCAATCGTCAGCGCATCATCGTCCCCGGGTAAGCGACCAGAGGGTTGAATGAGCAGCAAACCCATCAGCATGATTTTCCGTCCATATGGTTCTTTCCTTGTGAAAACTTCAAGTTCCATTGGCTTCAACAGACAGCGAGCTCGGGCACATGGTCGATGGGAATTCATACTATTATTGAAATTTTCACCTGCTACGAGTGGTCGATGATTCTCTGAGCAGATTCTGAATGAGCAACTTGCCACCGTGTACAAGTGCTAAGCGCTAAGCGCTTAAATCTTCACCATTGCGTGTCTTTCTACAATGCAACACTTGTGTAGCCGCTTGCCCAGGTTCCTGGCCCGTTTTCATACTCTTGTTCGTAAACCTGTCCTTTCCGTAGAATTTTCATGAATGCAAAACTCGCATCGAGTTCGCTGCCGCCGTGGTAAGCATTCTAAGAAGGTGCTAGATATACACTGTATTATACCCTATGATAAACTATAAGCGGCGTAGAAAGCAGGAGTAGTGGTAATGAGAGGTTATTAGTCCAAGCGAATACTGATAGATTATCACGAGATATCATTAGATTTTTGTGGTTCCCCTGGTACTGACGCTTCGGAATGTGATGTAGAGTCCTCTGACTGTTGCAAGGTGGTTTCGGGGATATGGCTTGTATTAGACCCACTAAGATCCGCAGACGCTTTGAAAGCGCAATGAGCACACGTACAAGAGCGAAATGTACATTCACACTTACTATTGTCTTGTGCTTGCATTACTGGAGCGGAGTCTTCGCCTTCTTTTTCAACGAGTGGTGAAACATCACCTTCGACCATGGCTGGTTTATCCGTATCTTCAACTTCAACAGACGACGGCGTGTCACCCTCGACATCTAGCATCGTCCGTTTTGCAATGCCGCCTTCGACTTCCACAGACGTTGATCCATCCTCGATATCTAGCGTCACCGTTGATAATGCATCGTGTTCAGGAAGGCCTTGAGGCAACGACCCAGGCACTTCCACTTCGTGAAGATCCTCTTCAATAACATCCTGTTCGGCCATTGTCCAAGTTGCGGTATCTGGTGTATCATCCTTCTCAGGCGTGATTGCCTGTATATCCACCTCATCCTGTGACACAGCTTGAGCCGCATCCGTAATATCGTCATGTATATCCTCTAACAACACTGCGCCATCAGGGGAATACCGCGGTTGCATGGAGGGACGCCAGCTACTGAAATCCGAGACCTCTCCGAGAGGCTTGACGTCTGCTGACAGAAGCTCGTCAGATTCTGCCGCTTCTTCCTTTTGTTGTCGAAGTAATTCATCCAGCATCTCCTTTTCTTCGATTGATTTCTTAAGCTCTTCGGCTGCTCGCTTTTGCTCCTCCATCTCCGCCTCAGCCCACGTATCATCCCATTCTACCTCTCCAACACCCAAGACAACCTTCGGTGTTCCACGCTCCTCTAGCGCTAACTTGATGGTGTCTTCCCTACCTTTTTGCGCAAGCCTACGCAGGTCCCGAATTCGTCGATCCGGGTGAATGAAATGCTCTGCCCAAAACGAGTCGGGTTTGCTCGATGACGCAGCAGCAGCGTTTGTCGTATCTTTTCCCGCTACTTCGTTGCCTTCAAGGAGCGCATTTATATCCAGAACCGCATCTTCGCCATCTCCACCTTCAAGTGGAGCCAGTGGCACACTGGTCGTCTTACGAACTCCGCCAAAGTCAAGTCCTTCCCACCATTCTTGTATCTTCTCTGGAGAAACACCGGCAGGTAGAATGAGGGCACGGAATTGTCTTTCTTTTGCGGCGCGGAAAGCAGCTCGGATATCATCATCTCGCCCGGCACCGGAGTTGAGACGTTTAATCGACCAGTACACTGTCCCTGTAGCGAGAGAATGGGAAGTTCAGCTCATACGACCCAAGATAAACGTGCAGTTCACGCACAAGGTTTGTCCATTATTGACACACACTTTGCCCCCTTGGCTGGCGAATTCCCGGAGAAGCTGGACGCACTCACAACGAGTTGTCTGATAGGCCGCAAAATTTCACTGTCGCTGTTTAGACCGGGGGAGGTCGAGGATTCGGAAGATGGCGGAGACCAATCCACAGGTTCAACCCAGACGTTCATATCCTTGGCGCCTCCGTCTTCAGTCTCAAACGTACATCGTACCGACTATTGATTCAAGTTGGAAATCAACAACAGCGAATGGCCCAAAAGAGTGAGACACTGACTTGGCCAGGGAAACATGAAGTGATTTCTTCAGCCACGAGCTCTAGCATTTCGACGCATTTCTGAAAAACTCTATCACCAGTACCCGGTGCTTCACCAAAAAGGCGACAATCCATGTCTTCGAGAGAAACGTATTGGAATCCGAATACACGCGCGGTGTTGTGATACGCGACAAATACTCCATCCATATTTCCGATACGCACTTGAAAAGAATATTTGAGGAAGGCCGAACGAATGAGATCGTAATACTCTCGTTCAAAGCTTTCCAGGAGTCCTTGATTTTGGCGAATGAGATAACCGGAGTTTTCCTAGAAATAAAGTTCAGCCAATGGACACTGGCGCAATCAAATTCATCTAACCTTGAAATTAAGGATGTCCATACGTATAGGAAGGCATGCACGGGTTTTGATATCGAACACACCTGTCCCAGGGAGTCGTTTGTCGTGGCAATCTAATTGAGAGCGCATTACGAATTTATCCGACTATTACACAGGTCAGGGAATTCATTCTCTTATGATACAAACAAAATTGACACACTTTAGAGTATCGATATGCTTCCCTCATAGGCTCCTCCAGCACCTTTGTTTGAGAAGGCTGGGAGCGCATGTAGGTTAAGAATTCTTCCGACGTCATAGTGAGGTATTTTTCCAGAAGTGTGCCCATCCATGTCAAGATATTCTTTTCGGTCATTTCTTGCTTCGTCGGATCGGAATCTATCAAGTAGACGCCATCTTTATAATTGAATACAACAGACGCGGCCATCCGTTGTCCAGGAGTGAAGCTCGTCGACTATGACACAGGGTCAAAAATGAAACAATAATCGGTGAACATAACGTGCCTCTTTGTGATATTGCACGCTCATCGGACTTATATCCACTTGCTTATTGCCGGAAAGTAAGAAATAGATGTGGCAAAGCATGCCTGAAAGAGAAGAAGTCGACCCTGCAAATTTCCGATTTTCTGCATTCGCTAGAGAACACAAATCCTACTGCATGTAAATCAACGATATTCGGGCAAAGTCACAGGACAGGACATACCTGGTCACGCGAACTTCGAATAAATCCGGTAAGACGCTCGAAAGCAAAGTCGAATACTTTTGGGATAATACCCAATGCAGGTGGGTAATTATACACACGGGATCGAGGATCGCGTAGCCAGTGAACTCCAGGGCTATCTCCTGGTCAGATCAAACCGTGATGAAAATATGTTCACTGACTTGAACAAAACACGTTCTAATCCATGTTCAAGGGTAGCAACAGGCTGCTGCTTTGTAGGCGGCGGAAGGTCTTCAAGGACATTCTTTGTTACGTCCTCGAGCAGTCCCTCCACTCGTCTAGAAAAGGCAATTGGCAATCCTTCGTCAAGGTGAGGAGGAGTCGATGTTCTGTAGTTTGCTTCTGAGTTACTCTTCGGAGGTTTCAGTTCTAATCCTCGAGTGAAAAACAGTAAGTATAATTAGAGAAGTTTACTTACTATCTTCACCCCAGTCCTCTTTCCAATCCTCTTTTGTCCACCCTTCCGTCCCGTACAATGACTGAGAACGTTCACCGGCAGCTGCATCGCGACCCTTTTCTGCAAATACAACCTCGAGTTTCTTCTTCTTCTTTTTGATTTTTTTCTCTTCGGGTTGAGACCACAATGCGTTCCTCAGGGAATCTACGACACCTTCGTTTTCTTTCTGAGCTTGATGCAGCACCTCCTCTGATGATTTGACGACCGGTCTTCTTGTCAAAGCTCGTAATTTCAGTGACAGAGGTCTCATCTCTGACTTGGGGAATGTTTTTGCATGTATAGCCGTGGACTCTGCTGCAGTCCTAGCCCGTGGAGGAGCTGTGTACACGGAGCGAGCTAAACGAGAAGACAAGCATACGAGCCGGGTTTGGCTCTGAGGTCTCATTGACCGCCTCGATGCAAGTTGGTAAATATGACAATTCTGATTCACTCGAACGCGCTAGGAAAATAGTCACGTGAGCCACGACCCCACGTGGATCACTGACCACTGGGCACTTTTTGTGAAAGATTCAAGAACTTCTTTAATATCAGATATGCCAGGCTTTTTTGGTTCTATCTTTCAATGGCTCTCCGCGTATGTTCTCATATCTTGTCTAGTTCACTCGAAATATTAATTTTGGCTCACGTTGTAGACTCTTTTTCTCCAAAGCCGCTGAAATAGCCGTCGTCGGTCTTCAGGTCTGAGTGTCATAGCAACTCAAAAAGTCATACTCAAAGGATCACACCCTCATCCAGGCGTCTGGTAAAACTTCTTTTGTCAATGTTATTGGATCTGGGCAGGTGAGTTGTGCATAGCACGTTCAAGTGTTACAAAAACTCAAACCTATCAATGCCTAGTGGAGCGAGGACGTCGTGCCGACGGTCGCATTCAATTTCAGGAAAGTGAGGAAAGGAAACGTTACTCTCAAGATATGGGATGTTGCAGGCATGTGGTGTTATTTCCTCCTTTCTGGCGTCAAACCGATCGTAGTCTGGCATAGGTCAACCCAAGTTCAGGTCGATGTGGGAGAGATACTGCAACGGTGTCGATGCTATAGTGTGCGTGATTGACTTTATCCTTACTGATGACCATACCTAACTGTCCCCAGTTTCGTAGTAGACTCGGCAGATGTGCGTCACGTCTTGGTTGAACTTGATCTCAGACTGAAATTTCGCGAGTAGCAAGAAAAATTCAACACGGCACGCTTTGAGTTACACCAATTGCTCTCACAGTCTAGTTTAACTGGCGTCCCCCTCCTCGTCGTATGGGGTTTTCATCTAATCTATTGGAAAGGACTAACTTGAGTTTCCTCACTCCGTAGTTGGGGAACAAGAATGATGTTGAAGGTCACGCATCGGTAAAAGAACTAATCCCTGCTTTGTACGTGTGTACCTCTCCCCGGCAATACTTCATACAAACCGCTGCAATTTCCAGGCAACTCGACAAGATAAATGATCGACCAGTTTCAGTAAGTGCACCACAGCAGCCTGCAGCGTGACTTGACTTACGGATATTGCCAGTGCTATTCAGTACGTGATGTATCTGTATTCCGGATTATCAAACTCAATTCATGGACAGTGTTCTATGAAGTCTCAACACAATTTGTTCGTTTTTCTACTCACGAACTCAATTAGACCTACGCTAATTACATGGCACACGTTTTCTAGAGACATTGTCATGCAATGGCTATCAGGAAGGAGTCATTAATCAATACTAACTAAACACAGCTTAATATTTTGGAGCATTGTATCATACGTCTTATCAGTATTTATAGCATGCATTATTATACAAGATGAAGGAGACCCAGACGAAGTCAACGGCTCTTCGGAACTTCGAGTGCTCTTCTAAATCATGCTTTTCAGGTAAAGGCATCAAGCACCCTATGCACGACAAGTTCAATGCCAGATCGTGATCAATCTACTCATACTTATAACATTTTTGCGCACACTTGGCGAGGAGCTAATTTTGACGATGTTGATGGAGCTACGAACACGCACTGAACGTCGTGTTCGTCGGAGAAAACTATATCCTAGTCTTGAGCGCCGTCAAGGCATCGTGATTAAAAAAACTTCCTGGGAATGTAAGTACTTATGTATAGTAAACATGGGTATGAAAAGGGTCCTTGCTAGTGGGCTTGTTTGTGAGTTCCGGAAGCATACTCTGCCCGCCACCACTGTGAATGTTATGAGCGCAACTTTACAAAAAAGGACAAGAGAGAAGAAAACACACCTCAATCATTCTCTCCACGCCATCGCGAAGGCCGACTTGAGGCTCATATCCCAGTATCCTCCGCGCTTTCTCAATGTTGTGCCATCGGTCAACACAACTGTAAGTGACCTTAAACTTGGTAAGGGCTGGTTCCTTCCCAATCAACCAACCCCAGCACTCCGCGCCAAAGGCCAGTGCTAACCCGACCGCACGCGGAAGTACAATGTAGCCCCTTTTCCTCCTATGCCCCGGGAACATAGAGTCCAAGCTATGCCACACCAGTCTGGGCAGGTCCCAGAAATAACAAGGCTCTCCATTTGTTATGTAGAACACCTGTCCAGCAACTTGAAGAGGTGAAGTTTCAGGATACGTCAATTTTGCTCTCGCAACGTTTGCTTCTGAAAGGGCGTCGAATCGAGTGCGCACAACAGGTCGGGATTCCAGAGAATCTCCCGGCGCCTCGAAAGCAGCAAGAATTTGATCAGCATCGGAAGGCGGGGTGATGTAAGGTCCCAGCGGTCGGGCTTGAGAGGTGGGGATTCGGTATTTACCGACAGTGAGGTCAATGGGTGGTAGGGGTCGGGTGAGAATATCCATTTCGGCTTCGTTGATCGCTGGCGCCTCGAGAGGCAATTTTTCCAGGAAGCCGAGAGGGGGGGCAGGAGGCGGAGTGTCCAGCTTGTCAGCCGCCAGAAGATGTGCATGGGCAACGTTCTCAACATAAGTCCAGTCGAAGAGGTTGGTATTATCCCCTATCTGGATGTGAGTCTGATTTGCCTCATATACTCGATATAGGCCCGCCATAACTTGACGGTCACCAGGTCTATGGAATACTGTCAGGAAAAAATAACACTCGGGGACTTACAAAACATACCCAAAAATACCTGCTGGTCTGAGGGCGACAGTTAAAAGTCCACCCTTGCCATTAGCCGCAATGACAGCTTCTTCCGCTTTTGCTTTCGATTCATTATATGCATCCATGGGCTGTTTTGGAGGAGGCAGACGTTCGTCCATGTCTGTGAGATTTGCCCCATTGAAGACCACCCCTGCAGAACTGGTAAATACTAATTTTCGAACGCCATTTTCAATAGCTGCAGCAATAACAGCTTTTGTTCCGTCTACGTTCACTTTCCAGTACAGCGCGGGGTCACTGAGTCCAGCCGGAGGTGATGCAGTATGTATTATACATGTAGTGCCGCTCTAAACACATTCCGCATCAGCCAAGAGAGAAAGAAGAAAGAAGTAGTCGTACCCTCCGCAGGGCAGTAGAGACTTGTTCTTGGTCACTTATGTCGCCTGAATAAAAAGGAACATCCTGGTATCGCTGGACTATGTCGAAGACGGATACATTGTCGCCGCGGTTCAGAAGCTGTTGGACAATATGTCTGCCGACAAAACCACTTCCTCCAATGACTAGATAAACGTCTTTGGTAGAGGACATGATGAAAGCAGGCGAAAGAGGCCGTTCGATGGAACTCTGCAAGCTCGTTCCATCGAACCACAATTTTCCTGTCTATAACGCGTAGCACGTGACCTCCCCAGTCCTCACACCGACGACTTCAACAGTGGTGCCGGTGGCGTGGCCTATCGCGTCTTTCAGCCTTTATCGACGATGAGCTCGGTACCAAAGTACAATGAAGAAGAGAAGAAACAGCTTCTAGCAAATTTGGACCTGGAAGGTCAGTACGTTTACTCTGATTTGTGGGCCTGCCCCTCAACCATGGCCTTAGTCGCACATCGCACTCGACAGTTTCAGTCGTGGCTCGTAGATCGACTAGAAAACTTCAAGCTTCATCAAGAGGGACACGTTTCTCGGATACCGAAACAAGTACGAACTATGACTATGAAGGAATTTGGGGAGAAATACAATGGAAATATACAAGCAGCTCTGAGGGGAGTTCAAAGGGAGAGGTTAGCTGCTCAGGGTGCAGAAGATCCAGTCGAGATTGATAAGGCAACGAGGAAGAGGAAATGGGTAGCCAGTCAAGAAGCTGCGGAAGGTGAGATGTTGCACAAGGACGATGAATCCTCAAGAGCCTCGAAGAGTGGTATGTGTTGGCGGCAATTTTCTAATTTGACGAACTGAATCTTCGTGGACAGCTCGACTCACAACAACATTATCGCCTCAAAAGAAGGCGGGGTCGTCTACTGGGCCAGGGACTGCACAGCGGTCAAGACTGCTCGGAATTGGAGAGAAGACCCCTAGCAAGGTATGCTGGTGCTTCATTTGATGTCGGTAGCTCATTCATGTCTAGCCTCGCACAATGCTGGACCGTATACCTGCTTCGCCAAGCCCCCAGAAAACGAAACCTCCCTTTACCACTTCTACCTCTTACACTCCTCGAGCATCATCGCGACCAATCTCTCCTGTGAAACCTTCCTTACACAAACCAGGTAATGCCCCAGTCCCGCGAGCGCGTGTTCCATCTACGTCTACGTTTAATCCCGTGCTACCGTCCAAGACACCCGCGTATCCTCGAAACATTTCCAATCCCCACACGATGCGCTTACCTCGCGAAGATGAACATATGCTCAGTATGAATGGATCTCCGTTAGCCAACCCATTTTGGAAGGGTAAAGAGGAAGATGGCGCAGCGAATGGTCCTCGCACACTCAAACGGACGCAAAGTAACATCTCGATCCGTCGAGATCCTTCCTTCATGTCAGGTTTACCGCCATCTCGAGCAAATTCCCAAGCAAGCTTCTACATTGGGACCTCATCCCAACCTCATTCACGTAATAATTCAGATGCAACTCTTGCTGACTCCACGCACAATTATACTGGACTTCCACAGTCATCCTTCGAAACACCTTACCCTATCACAAGGAAATACGCAGTCACCATTTCTACAAAGGACGGGCATCTATTGGAGTTTGATCCATTACAAACCTCTCCTGGAGCGCTCGATGCACTAGAGGGTATCACTGACAGCGCTAAGAAGCAAGCAAGAGAGGAGATGGGAAGACTCGTTCAGGCAGCGGTCGACAAATGGAAAGTAGGGTGATACTATTGCTACAAGCTACAATCTCCTTGATTCACCGTACATTCGCGTACTTATTGCATCATTTCAATTTTGCATCTCATGTTCAAACCACATCATACACATAATCATCAAGGACTAAAGTAATGTACATTGGGATCGCTTGCACTGTGTAGCTAGTACAGCCAGATACATGGCACGCTCCTATCTTGCATACATCAGTTCTGCAAGACTTGCAGACGTGCAAGCCGGCACTGTTGTCCACCGCGATCTCGAACCTTCACTAATAGCTCCCTTGAACCGGTGTGATCTGCGAATCTGAAAGGAAAAAATGAGATGGAGGCAGCGAATGTGTCTTGTGACTCGTGGACAGGTAATTACCTCTCACTTTGCCGCTGAAGCTCAAGCAACTTGGAAAGGGAAATTGCTCCGATGGCATGCCCTTCGCCGCGAGACAGTGAAAACCCCCCAGTCGTTATATATCCAATTATCAAACTTTGAGAAGGCACGCTATTTCCAAGCTATAGACATCATCGTCAGGGTAAGGTGATAGTCTGGTGAGCATTACTAACTGAAATGGTGGCTTCCTCGCCCACAGAATTCTTCTCCAACACTCCACCTTCTTTCATGCTACGTTGCCAGTCCCTGAATTCATGATCGGGAATAGAGTAAATTATAGCCAGATCCCCCGGAGAACCTTTGAGACACATTGATACTCGAACAGTTACAATAGCGCTTTTCAAGAGATCATCAGGCTTGAAATTAGGGTCCAGAGTTTTCAAAGATCGTTTCCCCCGTAACTCATTGATATCCTGAAGGAGTTTTTGTCCTTGCAAGAATACTTTGGGAATATTTGAGATGATACGGGGGACGTCCGAGCCACGGAGTAACCATGGCTGCGCAACTGTCGTATTGGGGTCCGCACCATCTATGAATACACCATCCTGGTCCTCCGCAAGACCTGCCTCGGCTTGCTCTTCTCGTTGGGTACTGACGAGATCCTCTCCCACTTCGGAATCAAATTCAGGTTGAGATGCTTTGAATCCCAATACAACTTCCCAGTCAGGTGCCCACGGACTACGCGTTCCGAGCTTCTGGTAATTTATTCTCTTTGCCGGCGGTGTACGCATCCACTTGCTTTTTTCTTGCATTCTCCTCTGAGCAGTATGAGTCAGATATGCTCGAGTGGTAGGGTGATCATGAGGAAAATAGGCTGCGCCTGCTTCGAACGCCTGGGTCTTCCGTTCGCGCTGGCCTCCAACACGAGTGCCAGTGAATGTCAATTGAGATAAAAAGGCCATAGACCACCCAGCAGGGAAGATGAAGGTCCAACCATGGATAGCCTCGGTATCGTTCAGCCCTGGTGCTTGCACAGATCTCTGGATGAGGATGACAGGAACACGGTCATCTTTCCGAAGAGGATTCAAAGGAGTGCCAGGTATGAGGTGCTAAACAGAAAAGATCAAGATACAAGCGCAGCAAGTTACTAAAATATGTCACTACCTTTTCCCGTCGTTCGTCTAGATTCTGCTTTGTATATCGGGGTTTCTTCAGCTGATCACGAACATTCTGGTCCCAAACCCGACTTGACGCAAGTGCTGCAGTGGGGAAGACTGGCATAGGCGGCGAAACATTGTCACTTGTAGGTACCTTGACTTTTGTGTCCTTTGGAGGAAACCTACAAAGTAACCTCAGAAATACTGATAGATATCAAGAAAACGGCAATCCACTTCAAGCGAGGGTCATAACAATTAAAACCGACAATCATCCCAGCCGGAACCGAGCCCGAAGATTGAAGACTGCCCAGAGAGGCCCAAAACTAGACAGACGTCAGTCTAGCCAGAAGGCTGGCTGATAAGAATGAAATTACCAACCCTCTTGAAATCCTCCTTTACATCATTCATGACAGGTGAAAGTGCACCTCGAAGTACTTGATTGGACTTTGGTCCCATGACTTCAAACATTCCTATTTGTCCTCTCACGTCCGCGAGTTCAACTTCAACCTCAGGCGATCCAGCTAGCTTCAGGTTGTCTAGTACAAGCGATGTTGAAGTACGGAGAGAATTGAACACCTCATCAAACGCAGCAGGGTGGAACCATAACCAAACAATCCTGTTCTCTTCATCACTTTTAAATACCAGCGCAGGTTGTTTTCCCTTTCCCTGTGCTGTGGAAGTATTATTCTGGGGTCCAGAAGGATCAGCTGGAAGAGGCTTCCACATGATTGACGCGGGGCAAATCAGGTTGAAAGGGTAGTCCCTAGCTCCGTATATGTGTGTACTACATATTCGTGATCCACTCGCGAACCTAGGAGGCGAAGTGAAGAAATTTCTATTCACGAACTAGACATACACACCTCTGAGTACCTGGGCTGGGGCCCTGAGCATCACAGCACATTTCCAAGATCAATCGTAGAACTTTTCCCGGTCCTTTGAGCTCAACAAGCGACTGATAAGAAGCGTCATGAAGGATTGATCCATGTAGCGAAGCACGATGAGAAGGCCTGAATGCCTTTTCTGCAGGTGTTACCGCCTAAATCAGCTTCAGCGTTTCAGGCAACTGCGGAATCAGATCTTCATTTACCAATCGATAACCCCACATATCCTCCATTTTCATTCGCTTCGCATGCCAGATATGAGTTTCAAGCCACCTTTTCTCGCCTTTACCGGATAATATTAGACAGATCACGGGAGATTCATGTCATCCAGCAGACTCACGTTGTCGCCGTCGGAATACTTCAGTTCTAGGTAACCGTTTTGCCTTCCCCAGCTTCGGCATGGAACGACCAAGAGCCTTACGCTTCACAGGATCCATCTATGGAGTAGATTAAGACGGCAACCAATCACATATCAACATACTTTACCTCTGCACGGGCCTTTTCGCGAAGGCGAAGGGGGACTCGACGAACATCATGACTGGCGGCTCGACGACGAAGATGCCGTGGCAACACCTGCCACGCTCTTGTGGTCGAGGCTTGCCTGTGCTAGTTGTCAGGAATGGCATGGACGGGAGTAGCTCTATACGCACCGAGCTGTCTTCATTGCTGTCTGCATCGCGTTGATTTCAAAGGCACGAGCCTTCAATTGTCAATGGTTAGTAACGCGAACAAGGGCCAGCCACTTTCTCCTGAGTTGGTAAACACTGCACCTCTGCAAATCTTTCTACATCGATGGCACCTGGAAGTTGCTTCAAAGCTAAAAGCAAAGTTTTTCACCCATGAGCTCACAGAACTGAGAAGATGCTCATGTCGACATACAATCATTTGCGATCGGACCAAGCCTTGAAGGACCTGCTACTTGGCCGGGAGGAGTGATAGCTTGTACTGAAATTTCACGCGCATCCGCTAGTTTCTGTTTCTTGCGCGTCCGGAAATTTGAGCTTTCGCCATTCTCTGGACCCCGTTTAGCAGGCATATGTATCGAAGTTGTATAAAGAGACGAAGGCAGATGAGCCACCTAGGGTTAGGGCTACTGTACATGTGATCGCGCACTCGGTTCGTACCGCGACCACATTCCACCATGCTCCGTCAATGCTTTACTCGAAATGCGCTTTCACAGCTAAGAGCTCGCTCCTTTTCGACGACACACTCGGCGTGGAATGAAGCCCCTAGTGCTGGCATCCCACCAGTCCAGAAGAAGCCAATTGGCGGCTTCCGTGGCGGGTAATTTATCAATATATTGCATTCTTCGTCTCTTTGAGCTTATGGAAAGCTGAAAACATCAAGGATCGTTGGATTTCTGTTTGGCTTCTCTCTCGCCTCTTCTTTCGCCGCTTATCAGCTTTTGGATGAATACAAGCAAGCTTCTGCTGCTTTGCAGGCAAGCGTCGAGGAACTGAAGCTCAGTACTGAACAAGTAATCTTAGTCTGAGGTCTGTAGCAATGCATGGAACGCGCTAATTTCAGAATCTTACTGTAGGTGACGACACAAGTCAGGCGAATTGAAGCAGTAGAAAAGGATCTTAAAGCCCTCTCGGATGCTTCGGCCTCGAAGGAGGACATATCCCGTGTACGAGCGGAAGTGAAGAAGCTTTACGACGGCCTAAATGTTGGTAAGTGAATGAGTACTCTGTTCATTCGATAATGCTGACAGTCATTCCCAGAATTTCTTGACCTGCGAACGCACGTTTGGGGTATCCGTAAGTGGCTTTGTGAACTGATTCCAGCTTTAACGAGGCCTGATGCGATTCCTACAGAACAAGACGTGCATGCATTGACCAAGAAGGATTCGACTTCAGTCCGAATATAGCAGTCGGTGGCGAGTGCCGGACAAAATAGTCAGACCTCCTGCCTAGAGACGCAGCCCACCTAATCAGTTGCATTATTGTGTCGAATTTACTTGACTCTGTGTCAATAGCGTCAATGCCACGAGGAATCTATTTATGGCTTGGAAATAGAAAATTCCCAAAACACATAGGTCCCAACGCACATTACATTAGGACTCCCTTTGTGAAATCTTCTAATCCAAAATCGGCGATACATACCGAGTTGTGGAGGGTTGGGTATGACGCCGGTCCCCACGGTTTGGATAGACTCAAACTTTTTCAGTACAGAGATGAAGGCCGCGAGGATTTGTTTATCCGTACGAAGCATTCGTGCAAGGTGAACCACCGCACCTTCCAGTCACCCGGCTTCTTCTCATGCTCCTGCGTCTCTTGACTTGTCATGTTCTGTTCTACGACTTACCACACAAACTCCAATGTTTCGGAGCACCCAGTTGCCCGTCATTCGTCTTACCGCATACTTCATAGTATGTTTGCCGTTCTGTCAGATCATGAGTACAAAACTCAGCGCTCGGCTCATGGCCTGCTGGTTACCATCGCAGAGACATGGCTACGTTACAAAAACCGAAGGATGAGCAAAGATCGGTATCATTAAGGAAAAACGTCGGCGTTTCGTGATTTGCTTTTTTTAGAGCGAAGTGCCTAGCCAGCAGACTCGAAAGCCGCATCTCCTTGGTATCTGAATCGCACGACCGCGTATGTACCTGCAAGTAGCTGTCCGGCTCTCGTCTGGACTCTCGTGCCCGTGATGCCATTTCAGGGAAATCTTTCTTGTTTAACCCTGGATACGCAGAATATTCTGCTCGAATGATATTTTAGGCGACCTCAGCATAAAAAGGCCCCAGTGTACATGTCGGCCTTCAGCACTTCCCTTGCCTTCATTTTCTTCTTTTTCTTTCCCTTCACTCGTTGTTTGCCGGTCAAGACAGGTTCTTGTTAGTTTACCTATTTCAAGTTCATTTGTGGTATGTCCAACCTTAACTGCCTCTATCTGTGTCTAATGCATTTTATGTACAGGTCGCAGAGCGTTTTCTTCACCTTGATTTTCGTTCCGCTCAGCTAGATACATAACTGTTTTACCGTTCAAAGAAAATCTTCAGGATGATTTCTTCCAAGACGATCTTGTTGTCTCTCGTTTATTTCTCCCTGTCCTTCGCGGCTCCCATTAGCCGACCCTTGCGTCGTGAGGTGCCTCAGGGTAAGCGCGCATTTCATTAACCCGGCGTTTTAGCTGAAATTTGCCCTTTAGAGCACTCACACGAACCATTCCTCGCCTCCATCAGGACGAGCTTGGCTAGCAGCAACCCCCAAAATCTCGGAGACGCCGTCTTCGGTCTCCTGGGTGATGCAGCCGCCGCGCAGGGACTAGGCGATACCACTGTACGCATCATGTACCAGCATTTTAGGCCATACTGACATTGACTGTAGGATCCTGACTGCCTCCAACAAGCCTTGGCTGATCAAGCATTCACCAATGCCAAGGCCGCTGGTGATACCGATGGCATGGTTGGGGCACTCATTTACCGAGCCCTTGAACGGAACAGTGGTGCAGTTGGCCAAACGAGCGCTGCATGCACCAGTGTCACTGCCGTGAATGCTGAGATTGCCGCCATACAACAACATCAAGTTGGTTTTTGACTTTCGCGTCCTAGTCGCAGTGATTGATTTGAGTGTAGGACCCTGCCTCTGACAATGCTGCCGCTGTCAACAAAGCTATTGTGCTCGAGCTTGCGAAGCAAATTGCGTCAGTCGGTGGAGACCCTCAGGATGCTCTTAAGTCGGGAACTTTCGCCCCTGGTACCATCGGAGACCCTACTGCCAAGGGAAACACATGTGACGACGCGAATGACACTAATGGCTGTATCTTCACCCAGAACCTCCTGGTTGAAGACGCTACGGCAGATGAGATCAATGCTGCTGTGGCAGGTGTCTCGTCTTCGGCTTCAGCTTCGTCTGCGAGTAGTGATACGTAAGCAACAGTCCTGATTCCTTATTGTCCCGACTAACAGTCCGCTTAGATCTGCTGCTGCTACTGCTACTGAAGTTGCTGCCGCCACTTCGACGGCCGCTAGCTCCTCCATCGGTGACTTCGGGTCTTGCAGTGTCCCTCAAATCGAGTTCGGCGTCGGCTTCGACAACCGGAAGGAAACGAGCTTCCAGCCCGTCGACCAGAGTGGGTGCAACCTTTAGTCTGTGTATCGCAAGAAGTTAATGGCTTGACCTTGATAGCGTCTTATGATCACGGTTCCGCGGACAACATCGATATTATCACCCAGTTCATGTGTGACCAGTTGGTAAACACATGCGGTGCTGATGCCACTGCCCAAGCTACTTGTGCATCTGCGAAGACAGCGGCGGACACTGCGACAGCCAAGACTGGTATGCTTGAATCTGCTCCAGGGGTTCTTCAATGATTTATTTTCAATAGGTGCGCAGGCTGATGCATTCAATGCTGTCTTCGGTATCACGACAGTCAGTCAATTCTTGCTGTTCGTCTATAAGTGTTGCCTGATCTATCTCACATAGGACTTCGCTTCCGTGACCGAGGTTGATGACCAAGGAAACGTTGTTGCTGGGACTGGT
>JH814820.1:311877-343547 GCA_000296255.1 Omphalotus olearius VT 653.13 | reverse complement strand
CAGCCCTTCTCACGTTCATTTGAATTCAGATTTGGATTCTACTATATATTACCGCTCACCGCGCCCAACGTACTTTCCACTCTAGATACCGATGTTCCTCCCACAAACATAACTGCAGATATCAGGGATATATGCATCGTTACTTTTGGTGACTATAACGTAAGTCGACCGGTGTGGTCCATGACATTCTCTGGTTGATTCTGTTATCAGGTTGAGAATCTGTATCCGACTGTTGCGCACCTCCCTGTTGTTGCCAACCATATTGCAACACATCTATTAACCCCCGACATCATGTTCCTTCAAGAGATCCAAGACAACTCTGGACCCACGGATGATGGTGTAGTCGACGGAAATTTAACGCTTTCGACCTTAGTGGATGCAATAGCCTCTGCCAGTGGTGTAACGTACGAGTTTCTCGAAATTGCACCTGAGAATGACCAAGACGGAGGACAACCAGGTGGCAATATTCGTCAAGCCTATTTGTGAGTGTCAAGATCAGCTATTCTTCTCTGTTGGCACCTCAAAACTCAAAATCTTTCAGATATCGCTCTGAGAAACTTGCTCTTGTTCCAGGATCACCGGCGGGAGGAGCACTCGACCAAGTTGAGGTGATCAATAGCTCCGGTACACCGACATTAAAGTGTGTCTATCCGGGATTCGGAGTTAGTTGTGACTAAACTGAATTTTCCTTTTGCCTAGCTTCAATCCTGGTCGCATTGATCCTGAAAACAGTGCATGGGTTGATTCTCGAAAGCCTTTGGTGGCGGAATGGCAAACCACAGGTGGTGCAACGCTCTTCACAATAAATGTTCATCTAGAATCGAAAGGCGGGAGCTCTTCTACTCAAGGGAATGCGAGACCTCCCGTGAATTCTCCCGTCGCCAAGCGCACCAATCAAGTAGAACTAGTTTCGGTATCAGTGCTTACTTCGTCAACTCTTGTGCAGCTACTCATTTATACGACCAGGATCTCGTTCAGTCCATACTTGATGTCGACAGTAAAGCCAACGTTCTAATTGCCGGAGATTTCAACGAGTACACACAGACACGCTCCGTGTTCGCCTCATGGACAAACGTTACAACCGAGCTAGATGAACTTGCTAATGTCGATCCTGTTGAGAGATACACATATGTCTTTGATCAGAACAGCGAGCAACTAGATCATGCATTCGTTTCGCCCGCACTCGCAAGTAGGCAACACGCTGTGCAGCACATACATGTGAGTTTCTTCTTTGCTAGTTTACTTTTTGAGCATAGGATGATTAACGCAATAAACACCAAGGTGAACAATTGGGCAGCATCCTTGGCCGACCGCGCAAGCGACCATGACCCCACTATTGGAAAGATCCGATTATGCTGACACCACGCTAAAGGCAGATAAGGATCCCTGGTGGAAAGATGGGCAGAACTAGTTTTCATAATGTACCATTCACATTACACCACCCTCGCATTTATACAGACTGATTCAACGCATCACGCATCATTCTCGAAGATCGACACGAACTGGTCAAAAACTTTCATACGCTCACTCAGCGCACGCTGCTGGTGACACTCACGAATAGTGCGTCTGCGATGAACGTCTCAGTTATGGTCTTTAGAGTAAAGGATTGGTAGCACCTCTGTTTCTGACCATTCTGATCCGTGAACTCTGCCCATTCTTCATCTACATCGATATCCAGAATATCGCCATCCAGAAACATCAACCTATATCGTCCACCTTGAGATATTTTCGAGTTGTGTCTGATGCACCAACCAGCAGACGGAATAAACCGGGTTTGGAGTGACTCTTTTGATGGTAGTTCTACTGTATTGAGATCGTCGCGAAAAGAGGAAAAAGAGGGTGTAGGACCAAATAATGACCTTGCTTCGTTGCTCAGTTGGTAGGAGTAGTATTCCGCGTCATGCGCATGTTGCTTTGAGATTGGCCAGAAATTGTCTTCGATATCTGCTAGAACTTGTTGTCTCTGGGATGGAGAAGAAAACTTTCGAGGCCGGGGCGGAACATCAATAGAGGAGAGAGATCTGCCGATGGTACGCGAACTGCTGAATATTCTGTTTGCGGTGTAGCCAGTAAGACTGTTCTTGTTTGAAGATGTTGAAATCCCTGTAATTGCCATACGAACTCCGTGAGTATGCTCTTCTGCAGAGGTGTGAAAGGTCTTTGTCGGGTTCACAGAACCTTCGATGACTTCAGCTGCTTCACAGATTCGCAAGAATTGTAGTAGTCGTGAGAGACCTTCCTGCTCTTGGGGTGTAAGGTTGTGGGACCCATCTTGCATGGAGTCGAGATTCGGTGTATGAAGTACTTTCTTTGTCCATTCTTCACCTCTTTCTCCAGCGATATACTCGGCAATTTCTAGTGTCCGTGCTTGTCTAGAGTATCGCAGGCGCATCTTGGGCTTGTGTATGTCCGTGCTCTTGTCAATAGAAGCGCGCGCCTTGAAAGAATGATGTTTGAATCCTGTAGTTGACTTCGCATGTTCGGAGAATAATAATTCAATGTCGCCTTGAGGAGTGTTGGCCATCAGCGTATATTTGACGTCGAATCCGTGTAGTACCATCTGCCACAGAACAAGGGTAAATCACAGCCACTTGCAGAGCAGCACGTCAACGACACCTTGGGAGTTCGCTGTTTAAGTCGGGTTACTAAAAGACTTGCATCGTTGTATTGTTTCCAATATGGGCGTGGTAACGTGTTGATGTTGTAGGTGACAATGGGCTCAGTGAGACAACAAGGTGAACTTAGATGAGGTGCACTATATATCGAGACCTTCCATGAATCAGATCGGGGTAACTGGAAGCGTTCTGGAAAGACCCTCCTACCTTGAGGCCATCGGGGGCAATCACGAAAACCTCGCTCCCTTCGTTGCCTTTGCGTCGCTCGCCCTCTCGAAAGTCAACTAACAGTGAGCGCGACGGTAGCACTGTCACTTGACCATTCACCGTTTTGTGTGTACGCGACGAAAGAAGTGAAGTGGTGAACGGGGCAGGGCGAGCGGTGCCTATTGGCAAACAATCTGTGCGTATGTCCTGGATTAAGCATAATTTAGAGTGTGAGCGATCTAGTAGGTGATCGAAATTGTACCAATTCGGAATCATCACCGCTATCATCAGAATTCAAAGCTACCCTGGCATCTTCGGGACTTTCTACATTGCATTGTGATAATGGCACGTTGTTGCTAGGCTTGTTCGATGTCCTTGGTACCGACAAGCGAGCCATTGGCGATAATGGTCGTAGGTGGAAATTGATTGAATTAGGTTCATGGGTCTCGGATTTCGCCCTTCCTAATGTCAAAGGCAATTTATCCCTAGGGCATTGCCTGGGGAATGGATCCGAAGCTGTTCTTCGTTCACTCGAGATTTCGTCGCTCAATAATCTTCTAAGGTTGACGTTTTGAGCATCTTGAAGCGGACTTCTGTTTGAGTTGCCGTTAGCGAGAAGGCGGCTCTCTTTGATGGAGGAGGGAGCACGAAATGGAAGGGGGGTTGGCTTAGCCTTCTTGAGTGTCTTCGGAATTTGAGGAGATTTAGGAAGGACTTCTTGTTCCATTGTGGCACCACGGGGAGTGACCTGAACCGGCCCTGAGGAGATTAAGAAGGGATCATAGGAAATAGTTGTTATACTTTGTCGGCGAGCGGGGTCCTGTAGATGTAATCAGGGGATTCAACACTTCCAGTGCGGAGAACTTACGATCTGTAGAAGGCTTTCGATGAAATTTGCGGCAGGAATAGATACGTTTTCTGGAAATGAGTATTTAACTTTCGCGATGCTTTCGAGCACATCATTTTTGGAAGATCCCTGGAGCTACCTCAATGACACGTACTTGCAGACCGACACACCGCTTACTTGAAATGGAGGTTTGCCCGCAAGACATGCGAATGCAACGCACCCTAACGACCACAAGTCTGCACTACAATCGTAGCGACGGTGCGAAAGAATCTCTCTGGACAATAACTTAGCGACCATGTCGGTCAGAGAGGTCAGCACTCACGGTGAAACGTAGCCTATGCAATGAGAGGGCATCACAGTAAAATCTTGAGACGGAAGGCGTGTCGCTAAATCGAAGTTTGACAGTTTCTGAATCTAAAATTTAGACTCATTCCAGAAAGCAATAGGGCCACTTACAATTCTCCGTTCTTCTGTTATTAGTATGTTTTCTGGATTTATTTTTCGGTGTACGATGGATTCTCTTTTCAGAAACGACAGCGCATCGACGAGCGATTTCAAAACCGGGCGAGACTCTCCTTCGTTGA
Source organism: Omphalotus olearius VT 653.13 (assembly GCA_000296255.1). Lineage (NCBI taxonomy): Eukaryota > Fungi > Basidiomycota > Agaricomycetes > Agaricales > Omphalotaceae > Omphalotus > Omphalotus olearius. The sequence continues at coordinate 339,294 of JH814820.1, read as the reverse complement.
GAACCTCGCCCTTATGGGCTGCGAGGAAGGCTGCGAGAGATCCTCCAGAGCACAGTTCCAGTATTTGAAACCGATGGCTTGGACTGGAAAATACAGAAAACAAGGAAACGATGCTGGGGTGATACAGAGATTGATGCAAATTTGAGGTCGAAGTAGCTGTACAACTGTGCTCAACCTAAGCAGGGAAGGTCATGCATTTTTGGACAATTTCTTCTAACAACTCAGCGTACCCTTTTTAATGCGACGAGCCTGTTCTTGAGACGGCCTCGCTTGCACCTCGCGCGGAACACAGACGAAGTAGAACCGGATGCAATTTTCTCGATAATATCATAATTCTGGACAGTACATCCGTCAGTCGAGCTCTGAACGTTAACATAGGAAGGCGCTATACTTCTGATCCGTCTGATGATAAATCCTCTCCTACGTTCTGCACAGGCATTATACTTGGAGGGAGATCAAGGGTGTCACAGCGTGGAATGAGGACCTGAGTAAGGATAGTTTTCAATTTGAGCGATGAGAAGGAGCTTGCTTGCCAGTGAGAGTGTGAGATAATTAAAATAGCGCCCTACCGATCAACGTTTGATTTCACAAATTTGGATCAGGGCCGGCGACGACCATGCTAGTTCGTGGACGACCACAACGGCTCGCGCCAGTTTTTCGACATAAAAAGGTGCTCGGATGGGGCAGCGCCCTTGCTGTTGGTCTCGCAGCTAGCCTAAGATCGATATCTACTGGAGATATCCGAAATGTCACGCTCTATTCCATTAGAGAATCTATTCGTGCACGGACCTTTGCAACCGTCAACAGACCTCTATCTCTCTTTTCATCTGTATCTTCGTCAATGTCTATAAAGCCCCCTCAGCCACCACCCTCGTGGAACCACTCTGCCGACGAAATCACGAGTCTCGTCAAGGACCTCATCAGCAAGGATCGCGCGGTGCAGGACAAGATTGGTGCTTTATCCCCCAAGGACTGCAACTATGAATCGGTGAGTAGTACTCAGCTCTCTATGAGCTCAGATCAATGCTAACTATTGATAGGTTTTCGTGAGTGCGACAGCGCTGTTCCGCCACGCTACTACTTACAGCCTCCGTTTAGCTCGCTCTTTCTGTAGCAGAGACCCACTTTGACTCCGTTGCTGAACCTCTATCATTCTACCAAAATGTCTCTCCCACTAAGGAGCTGAGAGATGCGTCTAACGATGCGGAATCACTTGTCCGCGAATTCGGTGTGGAATCCTCCATGCGACTAGACGTCTACCAGGCCAAGGTGGCTGCAGAAAAGAACATAAAGGAATCCGGAGCATGGGAGAAGCTTAGCCCAGAAGATAGGCGTCTCGTTGAAAAGATGGTATGTTTTATGATGTTCGACTGAGTGCCTGCGATTCAATATTGCGTCAGATTCTCGATGGCACCCGTGCCGGCCTTGCTCTCCCTGAAGAGAAGCGGAATGAATTGATGAAGCTCAAGAAGGAACTCTCACAAGTCTGTCTAGAATTCAGCGTAAGTTGATCTCGATTAACCTGCCGATGCAACCGATGATGATGTTGCTCTTCACAGAAAAACTTCAACGAGGAAGACGTACGAATCCTGTTGGCCTCTGTGGCTAAAACCTAATTCTGACTTACGAACTAGGGGAGAATAATTTTTACTGCCAAGGAACTTGACGGTGTCCCTCAGGACGTGATTTCTGGCTACACCAAGCGCACTGAAGGCTCGGACGAAATTTACGATGTGACATTCAAGACACCAGACATCTTTCCGATTGTGCGTATCATTGTCATCTTGTGTTGGTTTCCTAAATTCTTGTCAACCCTAGTTTAAATTCGCAAAGAGCCCTGAAACCCGTCGCAGAGCGTATGAAGGCCACGAGTCTCGCTTAGAAATCAACGTTCCTCTGCTCAGTAAAGCACTGGATCTGCGGCGCAAAATTGCAAGCCTTCTTGGTTACAACACCTGGTCAGTGAATATTGTATTTGCACGCTCATTTAGTGAATCAGATCTTACAGGGCTGACTATGTCACCGAAGTCAAAATGATCAACAACGCTAAAGGTGTTAATGATGTGAGTTCTTCAACGCAGATGGCTTAAATCCGTGTCCTGAAAATCAACTTTTGCCATTCAGTTCTTGGACGACCTTGAGAACAAACTCCGTCCAGTTGGGATCAAAGACCGAGAAACTTTACTCGCGCTGAAGAAGAAGGAGCACGAAGAATTTGGCCTTCCCTTCGACGGCGAATTCTATATCTGGGACTACCGCTACTATGACCGCAAGTACATAGAGTCCTCTCTCGATCTGGATGACATGCTTGTCAAAGAGTACTTCCCCGTCTTAGCTGTTGTACCTACCATTTTGCAGATCTATCAAGATCTCCTTAGTGTTAAGTTTGAAGAAATCAAAGGTTCAACGTGGCACCCTGGTACGTGATGATTTTCCCAATAATGCGCTTGACATGTCATTTGCTCTCTTAGATGTCCAGCAATTTGCTGTCTGGGAAAAGGATGCAAAAGACGAATCTGGCTTCGTAGGCTATTGTTACCTTGATCTTTATCCTCGATGTAAGCTTGATTGCAGTAACTGAAGCCCCTCTAAACTGTTCACGCTCTAGCCGGTAAATACTCGCATGCCGCAGTGTGGCCCTTACTCTCCGGCTATAATCGTCTTGATGGCAAACGCAGCTATCCTATCGCTGCTATGGTTGCAAATCTTGCCAAACCCACCCCCGGCAAACCAGCTTTGATGAGGCATGATGATGTAGTGACCTTCTTCCACGAGATGGGTCATGTCTTCCATGGTCTATTGAGTCATACAAAGTTTGCGAGGTTCCATGGTACCAGGTTTGTTTTGTCACCCCTTAACCTTTAGACTGCTCACGACATGTCTATTCCAGTGTAGCTAGAGATTTCGTCGAGGCACCTTCTCAAATGCTGGAGAACTGGTGAGAAGGTTTCCTGAAACTCCTATGTGTGCGCTAAAATGCCATCGGAAACGAAGGTGCTGGGAGCCCAAGGTCTTGGAAAAGATGTCCAGCCACTACGAAACCAAAAAACCTCTCTCTCCAGAGCTGATCACAAAATTGGTGAAAAGGTTAGCGCGTATTTTGTTGTACATGGAAAACCACTCACCTCATTACTTAGTCGATACGTCAACGTCGGATTATTCTACCTGCGTCAAATCTTCTTCGCCAAGTACGATATAAAAGTACACACAGATTCGGGTGCGTGCGAGTTCATCTGCTACTTTTCCGTTTTATTCTCACCTCCAGTGATCAGAGGAAACCGATTACACTTTGCTATGGAACGATCTAAGGGAATCTATTTCATTGGTGAAGTCTGGAAAGCCATGTCCCGGCCAAGGTGTGCTATTTCTCCAACTATGCATGTCGTACAAAACCCGGTCTCTAAGTCCCGGTTTGTAGGATCCTTTGGGCACATTACCGGTGGTTATGATGCTGGTTACTATGGGTGAGCGAAGAACGCAAGTATCAGGAGCAATGACCTGACCTTTGGTTTAGATACACCTATTCCCTCGTCTTCGCTGCGGATATGTACGGTGGGTATCATTTACGTGTCCTGAACATGTGCCTTTACTGACTCAATGCAGCCACGGTATTCAAAGCTGACCCCTTGGATCCTCAGCGGGGTCAGAGATACCGGGATAGGATTCTCGCGCCAGGTGGAAGCCGTGAGGAGATGGATTCACTCAAGGTGAGGAGTGGCTGTCTTTTGCTACCATATATGTCTAAAACAGTTGAATTCTAGGATTTCTTGGGCAGGGAGCCAGACAGCAACGCTTTCTTAAACGAAGTATTTGGAACTACTAAGGCGGCAAATCTTTGATAAAGATTGCATAGCATGGACCTGATATACTATGAACGGACATAAACAGTCATATACCACCAGATATCACCGCGTGACATTGAGAACTGACATATAACTGTTGATTGAGATCGGCATGCCACAATTTCCAATCAGTTTCACAAAGCTGAATATCTTCACGTCGCACGATCAACATTGTTGTGGTACATACATACAAATCAACCAACGGACCTACTGAGCTGGGATGAAATAATTACTCTGACGGAGCAGGGAAAAGGGGAAGTAAAAAGACGGCAGGTAGTTTACAAGTCCGGTCAGTGCACTGTCCTAGTCGAAAATATTCGCAGGGGTAGTCGTAACACGAAGGAAGTGGAAAATATCGTCTAAGCAGTGGGAGCGTACTTGTTGAACTTCCCACTGAGTTCCGCCTGCACCTGCAGAGCACGGGGCGCATCATGCATGGGCATCATGACTTCTACAAGTTGCATGACCTCTGTATTGGCGAACGATGCATCATCCAACAATTGCGACAATTCGGTCTTGTTGTTCACCGTGTACGATTTTGACTTGGTGCCTTCTGCATCGCCAAGGACATTCAGCAACGCTGTCCATTTCCAGTTGACAATGTCGTTGTATTTCCTGTGTGAAAAAGATTAAGCAGGTTTCCAGGTACACATCGTGAGTAGCACGTACCGATGCTTGCCGTGTAAATAGCGTTCTATAGTATAACCGCTGTTGTTGAGGACAAAAACGATGGGTTTTAAATCTTTTCTAAGCATTGTTGAAAGCTCTTGAACAGTAAGTTGTCTAAAAGATATAATTCCGATGAGTCGAGAAACAATAAAATCAGTGGATTTGACTGACAAGCTACCGTCACCGACGAATAAGATGGTCCGTCCGAGACCAATGTCCCTTGCAGCCAATGCTGCTCCCAAAGTACTCCCTACATTTACCATATATCAGTTCCCACCGACCTTCCACTCCATCAGAGGGAAGACATACCGACAGCCCAGCCAATACTGCCCCAAAGAATCTGGCTCACAAAAACAGCATCCTTTGGTAACGGAACGTCAAGAATACCAAAGCTAGAAGTACCGGTCTCCGCAACGACGACGTCCTTTGGTTTGAAGAACTTTCCCACACGCGGCCAGAACCAATTGTGCGAAATAACATCGTCGGCCTCGTTGGGGACGACTGCGGTGAAAGCCGGTACTTCGATTTTTCGAGCTGCTTCATTGAACTCGTGGAGTCTCGCGGTCAGCTTGGGTATGAGTTGCTTCATCCCGATTCCTGGGAAGTCAGCAAACTTGACTTTGGTCCATGCAGAATGAAGCTATGTTTAGAACGATATGAGACCGGCTAACATTCAGCTGAAAAAGGGTAACGCACCTCGACGGTACGACCGGTAGGGATACTATACGTGAAGTTCCCGCTGTTGAAGTCACTCCTGAGACCGCCAACGGAAAGAATTAACTTGGCGGATTCCACCTTCTCTTTGATTTCCGGGTGGCTGATGGAACCAACATAGATCTATCGGACATACGTCAGTACGGGCGTAACTGGCGAAGGAGATACATACACCACCATAGCGCTCATAAGTCTCGTCCACCGCGCTCTTACCCATAGGTGCTGCATATACCGGGAAACCAGATTTCGCAATCAGTTCGTTCATCTCTGCACGAGCATCATGACGAATAGCGCAGGCGTCGACCAGGACGATGACGTCGCCGTCAGCTTCGTTGACCATCTTTTCAATCTCGTCCAATACGAAAGCTTCCGTATCTGGGTCATTCTTAGCAGGTAGGCGAGACAAAGGAATTTTGAGTCGCTCAGAAGATATTTTCGTGTAGACCAGGTCGGTAGGAAGCATAAGATAAGCGGGGCGAGCCTGTCATGAGCGATGAATATGAATACCGGGACTATCAGTTGGAAGTCACAAACATGAAGTATGCATTCTGTAAGAACTCGGTCAATTTCGGCCGCGGCAGAGGAAGCGCTAGTCAGATTCGCTTGAGAAATTGTAAAGTGTTCTGAGGCTTTATTGTAAGCATCAAACCTACAGAAGCGTTGAGCCGGTGCTAGAAATGCAGAGTAATCAGAGGGACTTACCGACCATCGCCCAACGTATGATGCAACATGGGCTTGGATTTTTGTTGAGCAGTACTCGGTACACCGGCGATATGTAGTACAGGCACCATTTCGGAAAAGGCTTCATGAAGATGTCCAGTGAGGCAGTGAAATAGAATAGTGGTTCTTTTGGCTCACCTCCTGCGATTCCATTCATGGCAGAGAGTTCTCCGACCCCAAAACTAGATAGCATGACGATAAATTGCTGACCAAACCAACGCTCGTTAAGAAGAACGCGCACGTAGTCAGAACAACTCCGATGCTGTGGTCCTTAACTCGAGCATATCCATCAGCCGCATAAGAGGCATTGAGCTCGTTACTGGTGATGTGACGTCACTAATCCGATACGGCTCAGAGGAATTCTTTGCATACCAGTTGCCGACCCAATCAATAGTGGGGTGATCTTCCACGAGATCCTGCGCAAAGAATTACTTACGATACCAACTTCAAATCGCGAACATAGTGCATACCAAAAATCCAAGATTAAAGTCTCCTGGAACGCCAAACATTGACTAGATGGGGTCTGAGTGTGAGCCTATGCTCGACTGAGAGAAACATACCGATACGCCCAGTTGTTCGAGCCTTGTCAAAAGATAGTCTCCGACGTAGACTTGCACAGAGCCATCTTCAACTTTGAGGGAATGAACCTCAAGCTTGAGACGGTTAACCTCTGCTTGAAGTGCTTGACTGCCAGGCGTCGATGTCATGCTTTGATAGAGGTAAGAAGCGAAGAAAGCTGGCGATAGTATTGAAACTCGAAGGGTTTTATAGCGCAGGCGCAGGAAAGATGATGCGGACCGATAAAGTGTGACGCGCTGAGGTCTCGAAAGCACCGGACACCACCGGACGATTCAAGATTATCATTATGTAATCTATCTAGACACATGACACAAGTCTCGACCGAGCGCACAATTGCCCAGACCCAATGAGTTTCCCCTGTTCTTCCATGAGCCAGGCACCTGTGAGATGCCAGAATGTCCTCAGTAAAATTACAGCACAGCAAGGGTCTCGCAGACGGGATGCATTTATATGGGGTTGTAAAGGTAGAACCATAGCACTAGATGCTCTCACACACCCAGAAGTCTTTCAAGTTCGCGAATGATTAATGAATTCTAGTCTCGTCATACCCATACGAAAAAAGCAGCGAACGTTACACACCTGATCTATCTTATCCCATCCACAGGAACAATTTTCGTTGGGCATGGAGAAGGCGATGTGTCGTAAGAAAGGCCAGGTGTCCGGTACGAACTCTGGAATTGACCAGGAAAACTTCAAAGCTGGCTGCTGATCATACTTATTTGGCACTATTGAAAGTGAAAGCTAAAGACTTTACCTCGCGTAGATCACGTGACCGACGCGTTTCTCCTCCGTCCCCCCGCATTCGAATAACCGCGTACATCCTTGCTCCCGTCCCTAACACGGATGGGTTCATAACCTCTTACATCATCTAATACTCAATCAGCAGGTCAATACTCTATCACCGTGACGGTTTCGTTGTCCGCTTTCAAATCGATACAATCTGAATCTATCTTCAAGAACCTACGCGCGGCTGTTCTCCATCTCATAAGGGCTGTCTTGTTACATATCGAAGTATGCCTCAAGAATCTATACCCCGATTTATTGGGAACTGGCGGCTAGAAGACTGCCTTGGTTCTGGTTACTCGGGTTTGCGTCTCGTAATAACACTCGATAGTCTAAATTTTGATCGCAGCACTAGGTTCAATATTCAAAGCACGTCACATTCATACAGCTCAAATTGCTGCGATCAAAATTCAGCATGTGAACCATGAATGTCCAACGAATCTCTACGAACGCCACTTCTATCCATCCTTGCAAGGTGGGGAGGGTATGCCCACTCTATGGGCTGCAGGAGTCGAAGGGATGTGGGATTATTTAGTTATTGATCTGCTGGGTGCAAGCTTGGATAGTCTGTATAAGAAGAGTGGAAAGGAAACCATGGACTTGAGGAGTGTATGTTGTATTGCGATGCAAGTGGTAAGCTCACCGTTGTGATTAGTGTGATATCTTTCAACTCATCGCGTCACAGATTTCGAGATTGGAGTTCATGCATTCAAAAGGGATTTTGCATCGAGATATTCAGCTGGGTAATTGTACTATAGGGCTCCCGCCCCACGAGAAGACCGTCTACATGATCGATTTTGGCTTTTCCAAGCGTTATATTGATCCCTACACACATCGACATATCCCTGACAGTAAAGCCAAGCGGGACTTTATCGGAAACTACTGGTTCAGGTTTGTAGTTCGCTATTCAGTTGCGCTTCGAATTTTGATATATTTTCCGCAGCTCCGTGGGCGTGCACTGCAGGGGCAAAGGTGAACATCATGGCCACAGCTAGTACTTCTTCGACTAAACGCCGCCACAGTGCCATCCCGACGCGATGACTTGGAAGCGGTCGCGCTAATGCTGATTCATCTGCTCACTCCTCGCGGTCTGCCTTGGACACGAAACGGAGTTCCAAAAACCGATGCAGACCACGATATTCTTAAACAAGAGAAGCGTTCGGCGCGACCTGATATTCTATGTGAAGGCTTGCCGGCCGAGTTTGAAGAGTTTTTGAGATATTGCAGAAGATTGAAATTTCAGGAATGCCCCGATTACAAGAAATGGGTAGAAGAGTTCCGCGAGCTGGCAGTTTCTCAAGGATATCCGTCCAGCGATGCATTCATATGGCCACCGCCGCAACCGGTACTCATGTTTTTCATGTTTCTGGGAATTTTCTTGGAAGACCTCTGATTCATGATTATAGGCTGCCACGAGAGCGAGAAGTACAGCACCTCCGCCTGAGGATCTGGACAAGATCCTGAATGACCTGAAGAATCTCAACCTTGGTGAACGGCAAACTCTAGCGGATCGTACCAACGTCGCACAGGCTGTACGCCTAGCGGAAGAAGAGGCCCAGAAGGACTCTGGCAAGCTTGTCATCACCGTCAGTAGCGGCTCCGAGTCCGACGGCGAACATAATGGATCTATACCTCCACCTTTCATGACGCTCAAGGCATACAAGCTTGCGAAGCTGACATCAAAGGTTTCTCAAGCAACAGATAATTTGGCGCTATCGGGGCTGGTTACAGAGTTCATTGCAGTTATGAAATCAAACACATCCAGGACCTTGACAAAAGATGGATTTGCGTTCTTGGATGCGCTCAATAAACAACTAGAAGATCCGTCGGTGTTTGTACTTCCAATGCGGTGCGTGTTATGACAGATCATATTGTCTTTTTGTTGATCTGGTTCAATCAAACGATGTTCAGAACCCGCTCGTCTGTGTTGTCCGATGCCGATGCCGGCCATTCAAACGCGAAGCTTGGGGTTGTGGCACGACTTCGAAGAGAAGTTGGAGGAGCTCGCAATAACAGACAGCTTGCAGCGATGGTGCAGGACTTTGGTAAAGTAACGAACCGAAGTAGTGGCCGAACAATCACAAAGGTATGTCGAGTGATCAGAATAAAAGGCCTTTGAACTTAGACCCTGACAGGACGGGTTTGCGTTTTTAGAGGGGCTAGGACGACAACTGCAATCATTACACTAAGTACGTAGAAGACATATCGGACGATTCCCCTAGTGTATATTTAATCTTCAGGCTGAAAAAACGTCTTACCGAGATGGCCAGAAAGGCCAGGAAAGGCCTCGCTGAGGGTCTGGAGAAATGAGTGGGCGGGCAACCCCAAGGATAGGATTGGCTCGGGAATTGCCGGATCTCCATAAATATATAATTTATTCGATTTTATTCAAAAAGCGACCCCTCCTTGTTGCTCGGTTGCCCTTAGACTTTGACTAGAGTTTCCTAGACCAGTTGCCTCTTCTTTTCTTGTCTCTCCTTAGAAATGACTCCAGACGCTGCCGACACCGTTGTCGAGCAAGAGATCTATGTCGTTCCCGACTTCTCAGTGAAGGATTTGCTTAGTGCTATTCCGTATGTTCTCCTTTCTGTCTCTTCACTGTATCTCTGATTTGTTGAGCGAGTTCAGTCCTCATTGCACAAAGCGTTCTGCCTTCAGGTCCTCGCTCTACATGTATGCACTTTGTTTCATTCATCTTCACGCGCTGGATATTAATATTGTCAATCAAAGTGTGATGGATGTCGCTGTCATCGCCGCTATCTACGAAACTGCGACTTTTGCAGACTCTTTCGTGAATCCTGAGTCACTTGCCCTTCCTCACCCGCTATTGTACCCATTCGCTCGACTATCTATATGGGCTCTGTACGGGTTTTGGACAGGCTTGTTCGCCACTGGTCTGTGGGTCGTAGCTCATGAATGCGGTCACCAAGCGTTCTCCGAGTCGAAAACTATCAACAACGCCGTTGGATGGGTTCTTCATTCCGCGTATGTACACAGCATCTCTCGTTGAAAGCGAAAATTTTTCGCGTTCTTCGACATGTGATATCGCGTCTCACGCCTTTCCCCTTTTCATTTAGGCTCGGTGTTCCATATCATTCTTGGCGTATCACCCACGGCAAGCATCATGCCTCCACTGGCCATATGACCCAAGATCAGGTCTTTGTACCTTCAACCCGTTCTGACTTGGGATTGAAGCCTTTGGATCCTTTGAGAGAGGACCGCCTAGGTGCTAGAGTCACAGAGGAGGTCAAGAGGGAGCTATGGGAAGCTTTGGGTGACTCTCCCATTGGTGCTACTCTTGGAGCAGCCTCATATCTGGTAGGCGGCACGTTCTGTACCGCAGATGAGATGCTCATATTGTGCATATCAATAGATCGGTGGATGGCCTTCATACATTCTCTTTAATGCCTCTGGACAAAGACGGTATCCCGAGGGCACTAATCGTGCGTGTAGTACAACTCCGTCAATTGGCCTGCTTTAATACTGTTTTTTTCTTAGATTTCAACCCGAATGCAGTCATGTTCTCTCCCCACCACTATGGTCAAATCGTAATGTCCGATGTCGGCATCTTCCTTTGGCTCGCCGGTGTAATCGGTGCTATCTACCTCAACGGGTTTGCGGATGTTTTCCGTCTCTATCTTGTCCCGTACCTTTGGTAAGTCAACTTGCATGCTTGCGTGAGTTCGATGTCTTGATCTTGTCGTCCGCAGGGTCAACCACTGGCTGGTCTTGATCACGTTCCTTCAGCACACTGACCCTCTCTTACCTCATTATCGTGCCCCTGAATTCACTTTCCCCCGTGGTGCTCTTTCCACTCTGGACCGTAGTCTGCTCGGTGATCTGGGCAGCTTCATGGGATGGATAGGAGCAGTAGCCACCCATGGTATCTCAGAGACGCACATTCTTCATCACGTCTCTAGCAAGATTCCTCACTACCACGCGTTAGTAGCTCTGCATTATCTATCTGACGAACATGTCTGACCATTGTGATCCTTCTATAGCTGGGAAGCTAGTGCTGCTCTCAAGAAGAAGCTTCATGCCGCTGGCATGCGCACCCAAGGTAATCCTGGTGGGTGGGCCGAAGTCTACCGTGTTTACAAGGAGTGCAAGGTACGTCCGTTCTTCGTGGCGCGTTGAGACCGTTGCTTAAATGTGAATCACTTTCAGTTTGTTGAAGACGAAGGAGATGTTGTCTTCTTCAAAAATGCTCACGGCCTCGCCAAATCGCGTCCCGTTTTCAATACCGACTCACCCAGTGACTCTGGTATCGAAATCGAAAAGTAGTCTGATCTAGAGGTTCTAGACATGAATTTGGTGCCTTTTAATAGGTATAATCTATGTTGTGCGACGGGCTGTATGGTATGCCAGCCTGTCATTTGAATGCTTTGTTCCTTATTGGCTGCAGTAACTACTTAAGATACATTAGACGAAAAGAATGGTTACAGTAATGAATATCAGAACGACTCATGAATTTACCACAGCGCGACTTGAGCAACTAAGTTCACAATTCAACTCTTCGGATGAGCTGGGGCGTTGCCTGCACCTAAGCTTGCCAAACTATAGTTGTATGGTCTGCGTACATCAGAGCATTAATTGAGACGGAGCCTTGTAAACGTTCAGTCTCAGAGTTAGGACCTGGGCTCACAAAAAGGCAAGGGGCCTGCCTAATTTGGAATGGACCTCGCGCACCCAATGCGAAGCTGCGATGTTCACGCAGAACCACGGCCTAAGGCCTAAGGACCGGTCTTGTTCTAAATGGATTTCTTCTTTAGGGAGAAGTATACATGATTAGAATTCATAATTCATAGATCCAGAGGCCATTCCGAGGTGCCCACAGGCTCTGAAGTGACCCTGATCACAGGTTTATCGAATCCCTTTTCCCATCTCTCGTACACACGATGCTGATCAAGAGCATGGGTATGTACCTGTATCTCAATGGATTCCAAGCTCTCAGAGTCAGAAAATAGCTGAGAAGCACACCCTGTACGATCTTCGACGGGCATCCTAAGATTAGAGCACCCGTAATGCGCGGATATCCTCAACGCTCTGAGACAGAAAAGTCGCGAAACGAAATAGAGATCGTCTTCCTGCAAGCCGTCGTATCTTTAGTGAGGTACGAATATGAGCAAAGGTTTCCGCACTTACACAGAGACCTATCAGCTCCAGAAAAACAAGGTTTTTCAAATACGGATAAATGAGAGTGAGACTGGGACGTTTGTAAAACCCTCCGAAATGCAGAAAGCGCACATTGCGTAAGGACTGTGCGAAAGGGTCGATATCAAACTCGTTTGGGTCGCGATCGTCAGGATGCCAACGCAAATGGGTGACCTGGGGGCTTGCCTGGAGGAAGAGACGTAAAAGTCCATAATGTCCTTCCAGGCAGGTGAGTTTCTCCATGGAGAGGGGTGACGGTGAAACCTTCTTATCTGAAGGAAAATGACTAACATCCAGGACTCGCAATTCGTGCTGAGTGTGTAGGAATGCCCGCACATCTCTTTCAGTTAGCAGAGGGGTCCGCCATTCCAGTGTCTCGAGCTGAAAGTTGCAGCGACATAGGATGGACATCCTTGCCTTCCTATCCATCGTGACAAATACCAAGTGTTTCAAATTTGCCATCGCGTGTAATGCTTTGGGGAAGAGTGTCCAGTACTCTTCGTCGTGAGGAACACGCTCCCGCAACCTGTATGACTGTACAAGGAGCGCCACCCTAGGGCAATCAGTTATTCGCCGCAGGAATGCCACTTGAGTGTTTCGTTTGTAGACGTGATCAAATTCACGATATAAAACCCTCTCCGCCTCGATGTTCAGAATACGAGAGGATAATAGTAACGATCGCAGAGTACGACGATCGTTGGAGTTGATGCACTCCACAATTGAGCGACAGAGTTCTATGGGTAGAGAGGTCATGGAAGAAGGTGGAAGATCGACTTGAATGATTGCCAAACATTATAAGGAATGAGCGAACACCTATACATATGTTGTTCACACGAACTGTTTTCATCGGATCGCTTGGTCGAATATTTTACGTTACCAGATGCGGAAACATGGCTTCGACAACCTCCGACTTTTATGCAACCGCGTTTTTCTGCCCAGAAAAGCGTGCTATCATAGAACAACTCCGCTGAGTTGTAACCACATACCACGTGAATCGGAAAACTCCAGACTCTCTCTTTCACCAGCTCCAGAAAGATAATGACTGCAGATGTATCAAGACATGCGGCCCTCAGACAAACTACATCGGTAGTAGAGCTGATCCTGTTTCCAAATGCTTTGGAATGGCGAAATGGATTCTACTCATCAGAAGCAATCAGAAAAGCGGGAGTGCTACAAGACTATTCATATTGCACTGACCTTTGTGAGAGTTCTGCGTGAATAGACCATGATAGCCGTATACCAACAATACACTAGAACGCCTGGGAAAGGGCCCAGATGACTATACACATTCAGCGATATAGGAATACAGTGTGCCAAAGTTGCAACTAATTATCCGCTGCTATCGAGATGGTGATCGATGCACAATCAGTGTACCAACACACTCACTTTGAACCCCGGGTACACCTTTAATAAATGAATTTTACAACATACAGCAGCCATCTGGTACCTTCAGTCTAGACCAAACGAAATCAATTAAAGCCGTAGCATTAGAAAAGACGAAGCAGACGACGACCCTTTCAAGTTCATTCCAACGTCAAGGAAATGACATGACCGATTAGCGGCTAGACTAAGAGGCCACAGGGGAGAGTTACCGTCCGCCGTACCCAAGTATACAGTACAGACGAACAATCTTAAGAACGCAGTCTTAACAGATAAGGAGCGATTCAGATTCTGTTATCAGGTGATTGAGCACACATTTCGAAGCTCAGAAGCAGAGCGACGCACCATATAATACTATTCTCGCTAACGCATGGCGATATTGGTCCCTATTATGTACTGCAGCCAGCCGAAAGTCGTTTGTCGTCAGATTACATGTGCACCGAGCATTTGCGATAGATCTGTAACGAATACCATTGGAGCGATTGCGGGATCGTTAAACACCTCGGGTGACGCTATTCAGTCAGAGCACTTTAGTCGCTCGATGGACCCTGGTAGCTCCCGAATTCATCATCTCCGACCGAGAAGACGGGTAGGGATAAGAACATCAGGTACGGTCTATAATATGCTAGTCGATGCATCATGATACCTCAACAAGGCATTACAATAAAAGAATGACTGCACAGAATCGGCATTTGTTGTGGCAACTTGTAGAATACAGCATCAAGGCCGAAAGAGGGTTCGAGGGCATTGTTATTGTCCAGCATTCCAGAAAGAAAATGAATGCATCATCGACGTTTTGCCATTTGGACAGTCAAATTATCGATGTACATCTGAAGAGTCTCGTTGCCCGAAGTTAGTTTATCAACCTCCTTCTGCACCGTCTGTACACGAGTGAAGAGAGCTGGACAGCAACCATTGAGATGATGATCTGCCTCTGGACTTGTAACGTACCCTTCAAGTCCTCTTGAGAGGCGGCTATTTCTCTATGAATCTAGACACTCAGCCATACGTCAAACGGAAGGAAAGAAGTGAGAGCGTACTTGAGAATCTTCTCTTTCTTGATAGCCTCAGTGACGAGATCCTTGGTCTGCGGAGATGGTAGCGTCCAAGCTGAGGGCTCGTCAAATTCACTGAAGGACATGCGGAAGACTGCTATTACATAAGCACTACTTATAATAGTCAGCCGGAGTTTAAATATCCTTCCTATTTTGGACGGACACTGACGCGTCGCGCGTCTGCCTCGAGGACTGCTTACGATTTGCTCTGAATTTGCCGCAAATATCTTGCTTGCTATCTCATGGCTGACGCTGATGTACTACTCGCTTTTAAGGCAGGCAGGGCTTTCAAGAGAGGCTCGACTAACTTTGTCGATCCGAATCCCACAAAAGGTGCCATTTTACTGAAGAAAGAGGATGACTTGTTGCACTTTATGTGGAGGAACCGGGTCACTGGTGATATTGAGGAGGTGAAGCTTTCCTTCATCATAATCCCAACAACTTACTGATATAGCTTCGCTCGGTGTGCAGGATCTGATTTTATTCCCTTCGGACGCCACTTTCATAAAAGTATCGCAGTCATCTGGAAGGGTCTATGTTTTGAAGTTCTCCTCCTCTGATCAAAGACATTTCGTAAATATTCTCTGCTGTTCTGAGTTCCCTTGATTAACGAATCTTATCCAGTTCTGGATGCAGGTATAGTACACCAAAACACTGTCACACGAAATAATGCAGTAACGTCTACACAGGATGCCTCCTCAGGTCGCGACGATGAATTCGTCAGGAATGTCAATGGCTTCCTCCAAGATCCTGATTACGAACCCGAGTGGGGAACCACATCCCAGTCTGAAGCATCTACCTCCACCGCAGGCGCTTCATCTTCGTATGTCATCTGATTGTCGTGCTTGGCCCACACCTTTTCATTTTTGATGACAGATCAACGGCTTCCTCAGGCTTCCAAGCAACACCTGAACAGCTGGCTCAACTTCAAGAAATTTTGACCTCCGCCGTGAGTGGAAGGAGCAGAGCGTCGGCAATGCCAGGTTCGTGGAAAGCTACCTGCTTTAATTTACATTATCTGAAAGAACACCTTGTAGAGTTGTCCCTCACCGACATTCTTACACCCGCCAATATCACACCGTTGTTTGCGTCTCATCCTGACCTCATTCCGACACTCTTCCCTCACCTTCCGCCCGATCTCCCAATGCCACCCTCACCTGAGGTCCTACAGCGTATCATCAGGTGCGGATCTCCTTGCCTTTGTTTCATACGAAGTCTTGACTTTTGGTATTGTAGCTCTCCGCAGTTCCGTGCTGCAGTGTCAAACTTTGATCAAGCACTTCGAACCGGGTTACTGGGTGGTCTTGTCCGTGGACTGGGTTTGCCAGACGACGCAGGGACTGGCATTGAACCATTTTTGAGAGCTATACAGGAGCAGGCGGACCGGGAACGTGGGGACGATAGTATGGACACGGACTAAAGCACGTAATTTCTCGGTATGACTTGCTCAGTCCTCAGTGAATATTCTACATAACTGGCTCTTGCCACGTCCAACATCGAACTTATGATTGAAGAAGGGTTGATAAACAACAAAACGACGTTTTCAACTGTACAAACTCGGGTACAGGTGGTCAGTATGAAATTATAGAATAATACGCATATCATTATCCAGAGTAAAGGACGAGAGAACTAGCAAGCAATTTTTAGTCGACGACCTCTTCGACATCCATCTCTTCTTCCAATCTTCTGAGTCGCCTCTGCTGAAGTTTGATTCTCTTGGCAAGCTCCTTGTCGGGTTTACAATCGTTGAGTGTAAATGATGCTCTGCACCCCGACGCCGGACACTTTTTGGCACCCCTGTCATTCCGGAACATCTCACGAATGGCGTCTTGAGAAAACGAGTGATTGCAGACTTTGCTGTAGTCACAAACGACAGTAGGTCAGTTATGACAAAGGAGTTGGATGGTCGATAAAAACACTAACGAAGTAACGGGGTTTTCAAGAGGTCTTAAAGTGATAGGACACTTGTAGACCTGAGTGACAGCGCCCATTTCCAGTTCGTCGTCATCATCGCTGGCATCTCCATTCTCTTGGAGTCAGGGATATGATTGAGAACGGCGGTACCTTTAGCACGCGACAAAAGCTTACCTCTGGGTATAAATTCAGTTACGGGAGGCATTGCTTCATTCGGATGATCTACTTCCTACACAGACGCGAGGGATATTAACTCGCGCTGGAGAAGACTCGGAAGTGCACGTACATATAAATTCTGCTTAAACTTCTTGAATGATTCAATCTTTGCATACTTTTGCCTTGTCGTTTTCGTTTTGTACACAGACTTCTGTTCTTCGACATCTGCGCCATAGCGGTCTACTACATCGCTCTGATTCCAGACGCATTAGAGAGTAAATTTGTGTAATGACGAACTGGTACCAGCTCACAATTTCTTCCCCTTGAGCGATTATCTGCCCAAAGTTCTCAATCACATCAGCATTGATTTTCATTTCAGCCTCAATGTCAATAAAGTTCTTCAAGAGATTTTCCAATTCGAGTAAACCCTGAAAAAAGACAGTCATTCAACACTAGGACTTCCATAACGCGAAAAGACTTTCAAACCTTTTGTGCACCATCACCGTCCGACGCGTCTGCCAACGCAACCGCGACGTCAGAAACCATGCTGGTTGACCTGCGGATAGTTCCTAACATAGTGTGCCAATCTTTCGACAACCCAGCCATCTTCGCGACATCGCTTTTCAGAAGCGTTTGATTGGTAAAGTTCTCTACATCAATTCGCTCGTCCTCATCGTCGTCGGCTTCGTTGACAGCCACGGCGCGACCTTTGCCTTTCGCCGAAGCATGGGCCCTGTTTGATCTTTGCGGTTGCTCCTCATCTTCATCAACGTCCTCACGAGGTTCCCTGTCGTTACGACCATCTTCGATGTCAGAAGAGTTTTGACGATGAGTATTAGATCGCCGACGCGACGGGGGCATGATAGTGATTACGAGAAGCGAGAAAGCGGTCCAAATACTGACGCGCTTTACTTGTCGCCTGAGTGGCGTGGGAAATAATTTCAAACAAGTAACAACGCGTTTTGCGCCTGGCAGAGCGGCGCAAGTTCACTCTCTAAAATTATAATCCATCCATCCTATTGAAGTAATGCTAACTAAGATCATGGGGAGCACAAAGGCACATATATTCTAATAGATTTTCGTCTCACTCATGCAAAAAGGAAAGCAGCAAAAAACAAAAAGTCCATGATGTCAATCACACTATAGTTTCGATGAGAACTGCGATTCTGTAACACCAGCACCCATTGCTGCCGTTGATGAGACACCGCCTGTGACAGTCTTGATCAAGTTGTCGGCGTAGTCAGCTCCACTCCACTATATACGATTGGTGATGAGCCAAGGGGGCGAGCAACGTAGCAGGAATCAATCTTACCTTCTGGTGAGTGAGGACGTCCGTGCCAATCTCCCTTTCTTTACGCTGGACAAGCTCAACATAGGCTTTCATTCCTGTCTTGGCATACTCCTTCGCAAACAGATCAGAAATGTAGGCATTCGAATGTAGACCTGCGAGCTAAAGAGATCGACGCGTCAATAAGAAACCAGACTGCGGCCCAAATCAAATTTCGCACCGTAATGAATTGCCACACAAATCCTAGTTTACCCAACTGCCAGACGTAAGACTGCATGTCTTTCTCACCCAGACCAGCCGCATCCCAATTGAACGAAGGACTAAGGTTGTACGCCAACCAATGTCCAGGACGTGCGGCATGAACACCGGCAGCAAACTCCTGCGCCTGTACCAAGATCGGTTTCTTGGTCTCCATCCATAACAGATCAGCGTACGGTGCGAACGCGATAGCACGGTTAATCGCACACTGTGTACCGCCCTGGTACCTGTAGTAACCCTCACGAGTACGGGGGCTGTCCCAGTCCCAGTAAGGAACAGTTTTTAGTCCAAACTCCTTTTGGGCGATAGCGACAGCATCGGGGTACGAGGTATGCGCGACGCGAGCAACGAAGTTTTTCACAGTTGTAGTGCTTGCGCCTTGCTTCGTCAAAGCATTCGCCAAGGTTGTTGAGAAAAGCTGTAGGTTAGCAGCCGCAATCCATTGGTCCTCGACGGCTTGAAGTTCTTCGTTGACCTTTCCGGCAGCCTCAGCATCAACCATGACCTTGTTCAAAGGAGGAAGTGAAGAGTTGGTGCTACCAAGGATGAAGGCGTGATCCCGATCGTCAATGTTGGAAGTAATGAGGGTAGCAGCTTCCGAGTCTGTTCTAGCAATAGCCAAATTCTCCACACCCATGATATCATACTGCAAACGGATGGCTACAAGCCTGTTGATGTGCTCGGATATGGGAACGAGGACCTTTCCAGCCATGTGTCCACACTTTTTCGTTCCAGGGGCCTGGTCCTCGATGTGAATTCCAGCGGCACCTTTCTCGACAAACATCTTGGTGAGCTTGAGGATAGCGGTAAGACCACCATGACCAGTATCAGCGTCAGCAACAATCGGGCGAAGGTAGTCGATGTAAGGAGTTTGCGCGCGCTGGGTATCAGTTAGATTAGTTCGCGCTTCATGTTGTTTACGGTCGTGGAACAGCTGCGCCATGAACAGATGCTCGACTTTGTTCGGCACGGTGTTTGAGGGGTAATCTATACCAATGGCAGCGTCAAGACAATTTCGTCAGACGAACATTTGAAAAGAGGGCGTGTTTCTTACCGGCGAGATCCGGACCAGGTTCGTTTGTGCTGGAAGCAGTGCTAGACGATTGCCAGCCCGAAACATATATGGTCTCGAGATACTTTGCCATCTGTGTGACCTGCACTGGGTCAAGGCTAGCGGTAGACTATGAGGTTGAAGGCGAGGAGGCAAAAGACAAAGATGACTCACGCTCCATAGGTATGCGAGGGGGTACCGTTCTTCGCGTGCTCACTGAGCAAAGACCATAGCTTCTTGCCTTGGATGTTCGACGGATATTCAATCTTTATAGTTCCCCGCTTTGCGACAACCTCAGCGGCGGTGTAGGGACGTTTGACTTTAGCAAATCGGGGACTCTGTTACAAAAGTGTTTAGCCTTTGAAAGAGATAACAAAACAAGAAGAAGTAGATACCTTCCACCACTCCTCAACCTGCTTCACCTCAGCAAGAAACGCAGCTCGTTCGTTGGACATGATGGTGGTAATAAAGAAAGAGGGACGAAGAGTGCTATACCCCACATTTCAGTGAAATCGAAAGAAACCCCCTGTCCCGGTCCCACCCCGTGCATGTGATTCGACTACCCAAAAGGGGAAATCGACTTTTTGTTATCCGACGGAACTCCTCCCAACTCCCCTCCATATCGCCTTACGTAATCATGTTTGGCACATGTGACCGTGCTCAGTAAAGCCGCAGCTGCGAGGCTACGCTTTATGTCCACGTTCAATTTCTACAGCAGAGTGAGAGGGAACACCTTATTCCATGCGGTCAAAGAAGCCATGAAATGCGGGGTTGAGGTATACGTACATATCCAATTTCCATTATCACAAATTATGAAAAAGAGAACACGATCTCCGTTCAGAGCAATCACCCACCGGTTACCCGCATGTCGCACTCATGTCGCGGATGTCCGCATTTGCCCGAACGTGATTCGTGCTTCAGAGCTCTTTGTATACCATCCCGTGTCGAGCTATCGACGAGGAGAAGCAGGCCCTCTAGGCCAGGAATCTGGACCAGACTTCAATACACTCCTAGTCTTCGTGCATCCTCCATCATCTTCGATCCCCGTCATACACCAACCCCGCTAACCCGTAACGAATCACAAACGCCACAACACTCCCGGCAACCTATGCCGAGAATCGGTATATGATTAACCCCTCCAGACTCTTCAAAGAAACTGACGCCAATTCTCACCTGGGAGCACATCAAGACCTGGACGAGCCTCTTCTCGCTCATCGGACCCAATCTGAGCAAGAAAAAGTTCAGAATCGTTAGGTTAGTCGTTTCTAATATCACCCCAGTCTTCGGGTGGACAGTGAGTCCGACCAGGCCCAACGTGTTCAGGAGGCGGAGTATTAACGACGATAAATTTGATGGGGGTCGTTCAAACAACGCTTTCGACGGGTGGAGTAAATTCTTGTCAGGGTCGAACCTGTTGAAGTGAAGTGGAGAAGCCGAACGGCATTCAACAAGGAATAAAGTTCTACCTACCTCGGCACACGATGGCGCGGGCACGGCACCAATCCAAACAGTTGCGGACACGAAAGCAGAAAGTTGAAGATCTGCGGCATAAAGAACAACAACAAAGTCTTGGAGAAATGCGCTTGGATGCCGACGACTGCAAACGCCATTCCGGTAACGTAACAGAGCGTGTCGCCTGGGAAGGCGCGAGCTGGGTACCTACATCCGCTCCATTAGAGAACTCCGGCAAACTCTGGGTACACAGAGCTGACCAGTTGTGGTACATAAACCCCGCACAGACCGCTACGAGCGGCGTCATGAAATATAAGCTAAAGAGATGTCTCTCCACTAGCTCTTTGCTACCATAAGCCATCCCGGCGCTCCACACTCCGCCAAATTCTACCTCGGCTTTGCTCCCTAGCAGGTGCACTGGAATCCGAAAGTCTATTGGCCAGGGTAGGTACAGCAGGTCATTTATTATTACCGAGAGGGCGATGATAAGTGCTTGGCTGACTTCGGAGCCGTTGATTCCGGCAAGGATGTTGAAGCTGTTGGTTGCAAAGGTGGATAGGAGAGACATGTAGATGTAATATAGTGGACCTAGGGAGTGGAGAAATGAATGGGTGTGCCGACACCCACTGGCTAAGAAACCTACCTAGATTCACCAAGGACCCGAGCAAGAATCTGAGAGGAATGGGGACAACCACATGTGTGTTTCCCCTCTCAGCAAAGTAGACCATGAGAAGTGGTATCGACGCGATGATGGGGATAGGCAGCTTATGCCTCCATCTTATATCGAACACGTCGTCTAGAAAACCAAGCATCGTCGCGATGAGTAGAGACAGCAGAGAAGACAAGAACACGGATAGCTTGCATTGAGCAGTTCAGCAAACGCATATAAATGAAATTGACGCGTACTTACTTGATAATGTGGAAACTCGGTGACAGTGATACCCTGTAGCGTATTGCTCGGTTTCATACTGAGAGCATTCGAGAACGCGAACGGGATGAATAGTATCAAAGAGAGGATATAAATCGATGCGCAGACAAGACCCATACTCTCTGGTCTATGAAAGAGTCACTATCAGTCATCAACTAGGAACCTCAAGCAACTCACATAGGTGTCTGATACGTCTTCAACAAATCCCTCCCCTTGAGATTAGCTCGTATAAACGTCTTCCCGAGAGCAGGGACGAGGTATATCGTAGCAAGCAAAGCAAATATGGAGAATCCAAAAGAGACATAAAGTGCAGGGAGAGACGGAACGGGGTCTAAGAAAGGACGAAGGATGAACCAGCCACCAACGGGAAGAAGAGCGAAGAGGAGAACGGGAGGCAGAGGGCGGGGTTTTACTGGAGTGGTGGATGGTGGCATTGTTGAGGAGACGTGTCGTGTCTCTTTCGGAGATAACCTCAGTGATGAGATGTCACCCGATGCTGACCATGGCGTACTCGACGAACATTCTCTGGTAGAAGATGATTCACTCCCGTTTATACGCATCAAGCCCCCTCCTGAAGAGGAAGAACTCGAGACAATTAGAACAGGCGAGTTCGTTGAACACGCATGCAGCTTTTTCTGATTCACCATTCAGTTCCAGCATGGGTCGTCGATATCCCAGAATCTCGACATATCACAACCTTACTCAAGTACCCAAGTCACCTTTTCTCGAAATCCAAGTCTAATCTCTGTCAGATGGCTCAAAACAACAGGTCTAGACGACCCCGCCTTGGGACACCTGAAAAGAATCCGAAAACAAAATGACAAGACCACGCTACTGCTAACAATCTCACCGACACCACCTATACTACCTGACGACCTGAACCTGCCTGATCCAGTGCAAGAACTGGTACCGACGAGTGCAGCGCTTACGCTGACGTCTCTTGATCTTAAATGCACATTTTGGCCTACGTTCTATGCCCCGCGGAGGAAAGGGGAGTCGGAGGCTTGGACGGTAGGACAGGTAAGATGGGCAAGGGAGATGATGAAAACCGTTGTAGAGGAGGCGTTGAGTGCGCAGAAGAAAGGAGAGGTCAGTAGTTTACTTGTCGGTTTTCAGCACATATTGATAATTTTATCTAGCTTCCAATCGCAGCCTGTGTTGCCACTCCAAACATGCTCGCCATCGCACACGACACAAGAAAATCAACCGGACACCCATTGCGCCACGCAGTTCTCGCACTTATCCGGCAAATGGCAGACAACGCGGTGACTGGATCATCAAACTACCTGCTCACATCACAGACCGTGTTCATAACTCACGAGCCGTGTATTATGTGCAGCATGGCATTGTTGCATTCACGAGTGAAACAAGTATTCTACTTGGTCCCGATGAGAAAGACGGGAGGATGCGGAGGGCTGGCTTGTCTGCCTAATTTGCCTGGTGTGAACCATCGGTTTGAGATATGTAGTTGGAAGGAAAAAGTTGGAGTTGTATTAGATGATAATATAGATGCGTGACTGCACGAAAAATGAGATTCCATACTAGGTGAAGATGAGAGTCAAGACCTACAAAATCACCAATACGACCGTCTCTTATTGCGAATAGCAACGACCACAGACCTCTTTTCGCTCCACTTGTCCCTGTCTGCCTGATGCAACGCGTCTCTGCGAGCGACAAGAGCCTTGCGGGTAGATTTCCTGGTCGCAGCAACGAGACCAACGAAATTCTGGGTGCAACCGAACCGCTTGGCTAGCACACCACGGGTGAATTTGAGCGGGTTGAGCGCACGCAGACGACGTATTTCAGCAATCTGCTCTGGAGTCGCAGGAGATGGAAGCTCTGTTTCTGTTTTGTTTGCCGAAGGACGAATGGGAGGCGGAAGAGCAGGAGAAGACTGAGACTGAGTTGGGGGACGGAGAAGAGGCGAAAGAGGATTTGTGGTGTAGGAGACTGGTGAGGGTGCTGTCGGTGGTGGACGATGAACAAAAGACAAACCGTCTGGGAGATCGGTAGAAGATTTGTTCTGAAGAGGATCAGGAGCATAATAAGGTGGTCTCTCTGAGGTGCCAGGCTTTGGACGAGGCCATTTCGTGGCGTACCCTCGTACAAGTGCTCGTCCAAGCATACTTTTTTAGTCACACAAGTCACATTGGTCACATATGCTCCCAAGGGCGTTCACAGTGTTGGCTCTCGAATCTTCCGCAGACGACACTTGTGCTGCCATCGTCACCTCTGCTCGCCGTATCCTTTCTAATGTCGTCATCAATCAACACCACGTTCACGAACAATTTGGCGGCATACATCCAGCCGCAGCTGTTCTCGCTCACCAGCGTAATATGCCCACCGCAGTCAAACGCGCGCTCGACGACGCCGCTCTTGACATGTCCGCCATCGACGGCATAGCGTTCACCAGAGGCCCTGGAATTGGTGGCTGTCTTGGTGTCTGCTCAAATGCAGCCAAGTCTCTCGCAGCTGCGCTCAACAAGCCTCTCGTCGGTGTACACCACATGGTGGCGCACGCGTTGACTCCGTTGCTGACCTCTCCAGAGAACTCACTGCGCTTTCCCTTTCTCACTCTCCTTGTCTCCGGTGGCCACACTCTACTTCTCCTCGCAAAATCTGAAACTTCTTTCCGCATTCTCGCAACGACAAGAGACGAATCCATCGGACGCACTTTTGACAAAGTCTCTCGTCTCCTTCAGCTTCCATGGTCAGGCAGAGGCCCAGGTCCTGCTCTAGAGCAATTCTGTGCAGATCCAACACCTGGTGAACTCCCACTCCAGTTTACAGCGTTCCCGAGACCTCTACACGCCCAGCTTGCGTTCTCCTACTCTTCTTTTCATTCCCACCTCGAGCGTTATCTCTTCCATACCGGTGGTATACAGAATCTCTCTTTGCCTCACAAGCTTGCGATCGGAAGAGATTTCCAGCGCTCCGCGTTTCGTCAACTAGAAGACAAACTCATGCTTGCTCTTGAGGACTGTGAACGCAATGACATTCAAATCCGTCATCTTGTTGTAAGTGGTGGCGTAGCCAGCAACATGCTTCTACGTGAAAGGTGACGGTCGCATTATGTGTACTAGCAACTATTTCTCATCTCCTTTCTGTAGGCTATCCGCCTGTTTAAATAACACATCAATCCAGGTAGTCTTTCCCCCAGCACATCTCTGCACTGGTACGCACTCTCACTCCTCTGCTCGCATATTTCACTCACCTCACTACAGACAACGCCGCAATGATCGCCTGGGCCTCTATGCGGCGGTTCCTTGCTGCAGATCATGATCCATATACCATCAGTCCCAGAACAAAAT
This sequence comes from Omphalotus olearius VT 653.13, assembly GCA_000296255.1. Taxonomy (NCBI): domain Eukaryota; kingdom Fungi; phylum Basidiomycota; class Agaricomycetes; order Agaricales; family Omphalotaceae; genus Omphalotus; species Omphalotus olearius. The sequence continues at coordinate 314,040 of JH814820.1, read as the reverse complement.
GGAGCATCGAGGATTTGCATCTCGTAGATGATTAAAAAGTACACATACTCACTATTTTAGTAATACCACTTTCAATAACGAATCTAAACCTAATCTTCACTTCATCAAATCAGATTCAGATATGTTGTGGCTGGGACGTTCGGCGTTTTTGAAATTGCGCCGCAACTGAAAGTATATAGTAGAGTACGAAAACTGCCTAAGATCCCGAACATGCCGAAGAATCCGAATCAAAAAGGAAGGTCGGGGTCCCCAAGGGCTTTTTATACTGAGTTTCCCTATGTAAGACAAAAGGAGGAGGTAAAAAAAACTGATCGTACATTTCAAGCATTAAAAGTACACATATATCACGCAGAGAATGTGGTATGAAACGAGTGTAGTCCATTTTCAAACGAAGAAGGAGAAGAGGAGAAGATCGCTAAACGGTGAATGGAAAGAACATAATGCGGAAACGAGGGAAGGAGAGACAGAGCAAAAGCAGCAGACGGCGAGAATGGAAGAAAGAAGTTCACGAACAGGAAGATAAGTAGGCATGCAGAACTGACGAACGGATCGAGAACGAGTAATTATAAACGAGAAGTGGTAAAGACAGGAGTGGACTCGGCAAAGACTCCTGTGGTTTAAGTAAAAAAAATGGTAAGCGGTGCCGAAGAGCGAGGTCGAGGGTAGAATATATCGCGAGTGGTGTGAAGAGGTAAAACGCCAAAGGGTAGACAATAAGCGGCGGTCGAATAAATACTTGAGCTTCAGGATTCTCGATCGTCCATCGCACTCTCAGATATGGAGTCTCTTCTACTATCTTCCCGTCGAGGAGGCGACGAAGCGGATGGTTCTGCAGATCCAGATATACGAGGACTCGATTGCTGTCGAGTCAGCCCCGGACGCCCTCCTGCCCCTCCTCTTGATAGCTTACTTGACGGCGCTACCAATGCCCCGCCAGGTCCCTCTCGAAGAGGAATAGGTGGAGACGGAATAGCAAACCCTCGCGATTGAGCCCCTTCCATCCCTTGAGACCTCGGCGGATCCAGCCTCGACGCAGAGATCGAAAGCCTCCTCGAATCAAACGGGGCCGGAGATCCAATATCAGCTTCCTGACTCTGACTATCCCTCAGATCTCTATCTCTATCCTGCACCCACCCCGGCGACGTCCTTCTCTCTGACTCTGCTCGTATTCGGTCTCGATCTAGAGGAGCTTTCGGCGGGAAGGTGTAGCCCTCTGCGATCGCTGGAGTGCTCGACATGCCATTTCTCAGCGGTTGTTTGCCTTTGCCTTTGCTGGTACTACTACTACCGGGGCCTTCAATGCTCGGCCGCCGACTAGATGTAGCGACGCGCAACGCATCTTCAAGCTCCTCCACTCGTCGATGTAAATTGCTAATCTCACTCCTCATTCCGCTGACTTTCTTCTCTACCAAGCTATCCACGAGCTCATTCAGCTTGTCCTGTTGTTGAGTCAAAGTCTGGAGCAGAGTATTCGATCTTTGCATCTGTTCCCCAAGCCAGGTCTTGAGTTGCTTGGAATCGTTTAGTGCATCATAAAACATCTCAAATGGAGCTAAAAATGCCGACTTTTCCCCCGTGTACCCGGGATGGTGGAGAGAGCTTGGTGTTGGTGGAACAAGTGTGGAGGAAATAGCAACAGATGCATTGGGCGGTGATCGTCCCGCAATAGCTGGTATCGCATGTGTCACCCGCTGTGTATCAGAACTTCGCTGGGCAGCGAACCTCGTCTGAGTCGGGGTCGGTGGTACATTCCCACCCATCGTACGTCGCATATTTTCCCCGGAGCCCATGACAGATGGTAACCGAGGCAACGTCATAGGAAACCGTCCCGCAAAACTATTGCTTTGCTGGCCGGCATGGGGTATCGGAGGTGCGCTTTGAATAGATGGCGCAAGTTGATCTTGTGTGTGCGCTTCCCGTGGACTTATTACGATATCAGCAGGCTTCTTCTTCCCCGCGCCGCCCAACTGGTTCGCCCTTCGACGTGCGAAACTTATAGGCGGAGGAGGTAGAGAATGTGGTGGGATAGAGGTTGCAGGCGCCTGAGAGGGCAGTTGGCTAGATACCACGGCCGGAATCGGGCTAGGTGGTCCGTTCACACCACCCGGGTGGGCAGCAGCAACCACCGTATGGCGCCGGTTCCCAGTTCCAGAATTGGGACTG
>JH814820.1:196083-311867 GCA_000296255.1 Omphalotus olearius VT 653.13 | reverse complement strand
GCGGCAGGTGTCTTCAATGGTGCATCAGCAGAAGAAGAACTTGAAGCGACAGCTGGAGGTGTGATGCCTGCCGCGCTGCCCCTGCGCTGCTCGATAAGAGCCTGCTGTTTTTGCTTGACTGTAATCATTGAACGTACTTGTTCCAACGCAGAAGGCTGGACAGTGAATCCTATGACCACGGGAGAGATAGGGGTAGAGTTGGTCTGATCTGGAGGCACCCTCACATCGGTATTTAGAGCAGGAGCACCACTGATCGTGACGCGCCGTCTTTTATGTGGAGAACGTCCGATACTGGACGGAGGGGGCGCGCCGGAAGTATCATAAGTGTTATTCTCAATCTCCCTGCTTGGCGGCGGCGGAGACGGATCGAGCATGTCCTGCTCTGGTTCTTCCTTGACTCGGGCAAAACCAGGTGAACCGCGGCTAATTTTTCATAAGAGTTTTTAATAAAAGTAGAACAAGGGCCAATGAGTAATTGCCTGCGAGGGAGAAGCAAAGTCTAAAAAGTGGTGCCAGGAGGTACTCACTCTGAACTGGAATGGTCATCCTCGTTTCTACTGCCAGAAGCATCTGCACGAGACCGCTTTCTCCCAGCTGGCTGAGCAGAGTCCTCTTCGCTGCGGTGTCGCGACAAAACGGGTAGAGAGGAAGGTTCGACGCGACGAAAATCGGACGCGGTGGATCGTGATTGAATCGGAGGAAGAGAATTGTCATCAGGAGTAAAAGAGCTCAAAGATTTCGAGCTGAAAGTGGAAGCGAAAGAGGGGAGAGACGGTGGGATATGTGCAGCAACATTCCCAGGTTTGACGGACATGGTTGTGGAAGTGGGAGGGAATAAAGAGAGACTGGGGTCGTGGACGACGAGATAGACGACGACAAGGCGAAAGAAAAGACGCTTCGTCGCTGTCGTGTACGACGGCGAAAGGATGCAAGTTGCGCACCTTGTTTGAGGATGGAAACAACTGCCAAGATGGGACTCGAGCTCGGATGGGATAATTAAAAGAAGTTCGGTATGGAAAGGACCCTTTTTGCGTAATCCGATCATCAACCCTTGAAACAAACCAACTCTGTTCAACTGTTGCAATTCTGTTATTCCGCTGTTCTATACTTTCTATACTTTCTTCTTCTTTTTGTACTCTTTCTATTCTACTTTCTATTCTACTTTCTATTCTACTCTACTTTCTACTCTCCTACTCCCCCTTCCATTCACACTCCCTCCAAACATTCCTCTCTCTATTCCCAATCCCCTTCCAGAAAGCTCTGGACGTCGCTTCTGGCCAATCACTGCTCTCTGGGAAGCATCACCCCAAGTAAATTATTCGTCAAGATAACAAATGTGATTCCGCGATGCCATCGAACTCTCGCATTGGGTCATCTGCCAGTGCCACCGCGAACGCATCTTCGGTTTACGCTATCTCAATATACGACAGAGAAGGTTTTTGTCTTCTGGCCCCATCGGCTGCCTCGTTTGTTGCTGTCGATAAGTTCATGACTCTTCACTTTTCCACCCTGCCGATTCAACTTATCGTCGAGCACTCCACCCTTGGCAATCCATCAGCCTGCTATCATCTCTCTTTAGATGGGAATACTTCACTGGCAATGCCCATCAGTCTGAGTCACTTGCAGGTGGATGCTGAGCACACATTCGCGGCAGAAATCCAACTTCATCACCGCACAGATCAGACAAAGTCCACAATGTACAACAATGTAGCTTACGAGCAGTTTTATACGGTCCGACAAGTAACGCAAACCACAAATATAGTTAGCTCAAGTCCTGTATATATCTCCAAGTTCTGTAAGCGAAAGTGCACGTTTTGTTTTAAAAAAAAGAAAACAACTTCATTTCATACTGTTCTGAAATATATTGTCATTCGGTTCTTTTCTTCTTCCTCCGGACAGGCAATACCGTCACGGGAGGTCCAGATGTTGCTTCGGCTTTGTTCTCTTTCGAGCCGCTGTTGTTTTCTGACCCTGCATTGCTAACGCATATCGACCCATAGATATATGAGTTGTATGTCTCTAGTGAAGCTTCAGGCTCAGGGAAAGGATTCGGAGAAACATCTGGTACATTCCCTTTTCCTGTCCTCGGCCGAGGAGAGGGTGTACGAGGCGGAGCGAGGAGAGATGAGGAGGATTTTTGCTCAAGAGTTTGTCGGCCGCCATCACTTCCACTGGGAACTCGGGGACGGGGTGCGTGTATAACAGGAACTGGGACAGCCGAGATGCCTTCACACAAACCCCTAACAGTGTTTTCCAGCGTCTCCGTCGCGCGAATTGCGCGCTCCCTGGTGGAGAACTCAACGCCAGTCATGAGTAGCGTAATGATGCGTTTATTCATCGTTGAAGACACCTGTCCAGCTTGAAGGGCAAGGGGCGAGACTGCGGAACTGGCCGCAGCATTTTTGGGTGGCTCTGCGTCTGGCTGAAGTGATGAGCTGATCCCTAGGGTGAAAAAACCGGTCATAGCACCTGCGACGCACTCCTGGCGGAAAGACATCCTCTCCCAAAATTCATCGGGCGAAACCTTACCCAACTCTCCGAGCGGTCGATCATCCTTCCCATTCCGGCTGTCACTCTTCTCTTCAGCGCCTTCCAAAGGCACCGGAGATAATACACTTTTGCTAGCCTCACTATGGGTAGCTGATGATGATATCGTCCGTGGACGCTTCCGCGAAGGAGACTTGATCCCATCTGCCTCCGTGGTATAAGCAAGTTCATCCATGAAGCGCGATTTAGGATCATCGTCAAAGGAGGGGATAAAGTTCCCTAAATTTCGAGTCGCAGAGAGGTCAGCCGCGTCCCGAAAACAAGGTAATGGGATGTCAGTCTGAGAGTATGGGTGTCCGTATGTCCATTGATGGGTGTGAGTCACCGACACAGACACGGCACTGTTATGCGTCAAGTGTTCAGCCTCGAATTCACTGTAGCCCGGAAGTATATAAAACAACTTCACAAGTGTTTTCTTGCTCAGCTCCGTGGCGACATCGGTGAAAACTCGTTTCCACCAGCCACACAGCTTCACGTCCGTCAATGGACGTTTGCCAGAATAATCCGCAGAGTTCGGGAAAAGGTACTGGCTCTGAGCTCGGGCAAAGAGTTGGACCCAGAGATGTTCAGCAGAGACCGGCCTTGTGGTGAGATCAGCATGATACAGTATGAAAGACCGCACAAGGGCAGCGGTGGGTGAGGGCGAAGAGCATTGCCCTGTAGAGTCGACTTTGGAGATATACAATATCGCACAATTTGTCGACGGAATGTTGTACAAAGAAGCTTCAATGGCAGTGACGAGTATCCGAGGCGAATCGGGAGTAGTTTGCTCGGACAAAAGGACTAAAATGTCTTGCAGATATGTGCGACATCGGGGCTTGGCGAAGGGGAATACAGCAAGATGCTTCCTAGGCGAAGAAACAAGAGTATGAAGGTGGAATTCGCGAACGCCTGGCAATGTTTTCAGGCCGTTCAACAAAGCGTCACGGAGGTTACTCGACACCATTGACCGTGGGAACTCACATCTTTTCCTAGCCAGAGGCGCGAATCCTACACCTTACTTACATACTGACATAACTGCGAAGCATTCTCTGCCCAATGATATTTATTAGAGTGCACATACATGGCTGGTATCAAAGGCCGATAGCAATTGAACATTCGTTACGTTGTCCTCAAGAAAATTTAGTGTTCCAAGAAAAACTCATACACTATACTATCTCCAGGCCATCAAAACACCAAATGCGGAGGCCAGACTAGAGGTAGTGAACAACACTCGATGGAGATGCTAAGCTTGACGGCTTCGTTCTGACCGTTCCATCAATTCACGAGGTCACAATACACCATTCACCCATTCACCCACTCACTGACCCCACTTGTGTCAGTGTGGATGGTGACTGCAAGAGGAGATACATCCGGCTAAGAATCAAATTCTCATGCAACTAAACAACACTCACTCTAGAACGAAAAGGAGAGTAGGGTTCCACTCGACTGTCAGTGATCACGATTGACGGGGAAATTGCAGAGAGCTGTAGAAAACTTCCATCGTGAGCTTTACCCCGTAGGTGTTCCCGGCTATTGAGTCTAAAGCATATATCAGATCCTATCAAAGAAGGTATCCAAGCGGGTCGACTCAACGCAGCGAGGAGAGAGTTGACATAGCCTATGGAATCAAAATGAATTTCAACCGTTGAAGAATACGATTGAAGTGAATGATGACTTACATCTGCCATCTATCCAAAAGAAGGCGAGCCACACATAGTTGCTAGGCATAGTGGCGAACTACATGAACGTAGTCATTTGTTCAGACTTATACCGGGGAAAGCGTTGAGACAACGTACAGTTACGACAATTGCTAATCCAAAGAAACTGAAGAAACGAAAGAAACGTCAATCGTCAATGCCTGTGGCTCCTGTGTTCGGAAGCACACAGACCTCGTAAGCAGGCCAGTACTCAGGCTGTATATCATGAGCGTATAAATGAGAGAGTCGGTCCTAGATAGGCAAGAACACTACTCAGTAAATCTGTGTTATAGCAGGATGCAATAACAGACAATGAACACCTTTTGTATCCGGTTCTACTTTTGGCAAGATAGTAACAGAGAGAAATTGCGATGAGGAGATCGGCGGCTAAAGCGCTCCCAATTCCCGCGCTAGTTACCCACTTCAGGAGGCAGATATATTTGAATTCCTAGGCTGGCTGAGAAATATTGACCACAGCGACTCACCACAAGCTTTGTAAAGTCCGCGATGGTGTTAAAACGGAAGCTGGTGAGAATTCTCAATGAATTGATAGGTCTCGTGAGTCTTCTCGAAACAGGGCCCGCACCTTTCAACAGTAAATACTGGGACAAGGTATTAGAAAAGATTAGAAGAGAACATTGTTGGCAAACAACACACCTATTCCAAACCCTAGAATTGGTGAGAAAATGTCAGCACACGTGGAGACGAGACCTTGAGCTTCGGTACCAAAATGAGCACATGCTAGTAGAACCTAGGTAGAGAAAGGTCAGGCGGCGGGAATCTGGGGATGGATCCGACCATACGATGACGCTAGTGAGGTATACGTTTGAAGACACTAGACCAATAAGTCAAAGTCCATCGCCTCCTGTTCCAAGCAAGACTTACTGATCCACACTCGACGAGCAAAAAAGCTGATGGAAGGTCATGAGAGAACTTCTAATCCCACGACAAAGCGAACGGACCATTCCACCAATAGAGCAATGAGACCCTGTCAATCGTTAAGTAATTAGTTATTAGCTCCCTGTGAAAGGTTTGGACAACGGTCTCACGTTGAGGTCAGTTTGAAGCTGGTACAAAGAGATTAATGTCTTAACACCAATATGAAAAATTAACGGACTTCCATACTCCTGCATGCGAGAAAATGTATAGAGTGAGTAGTCCAATCCTGGTACAGTCGAACAAAGACACACCATGTTAGGCGTGATAAAGCGTCCAGGTGCGAGAAATTCGTAATTAGATACCTACAACACGAGGGTGGATGCTTCCCGCGGAACAAATTGCTTCAAGCTCACCAGTACATAGCGATTGTACACAGTGCCAGATGCGCAGTATCAAGAATCCTGACGCGACGTTACCGATGAGGAAAAGTCTGAAGAGTCCAAATTTACCATAGTGCGAAAACCTGTCAAATACTTTAGTAAATGACGAAAGGGAGGAATGATTCTTACCAAGATCTTGATGAGAGCACGATCCTTGGGGTAATGTCTGCCAAAGTAGCTTGAATGAACTCTTTTGGCAATTAAAAGGTATGATGGTCGTTTCATACCGGTAATAAAAGTAGCTATGTGGAAGTAAGTAACATGCGAGAATATGAAGTTCAAGGCTCACGTTTGCAGAATTGTCGCGCCATACAAACTGCTCTCGAGAAGGTTACGACATGAGAATCTAAGATAGAGAAACGCGACGTACGTAGCGCTAGCAACGAGGCCAATGAGCGCACTACCGTAGGTGTTATGGATTGTGGGTTGAATCATCTTCCCTCCGCACTCGCAGAGACACTTGTCAAGAACGGCAGCAGTGTAAGATTCTTGAAAGGAACATCCATGCCTTATAAGCTCTTGGATTGGACCTTTCTACGTGTGAGTGAGTCTGGGAAGGTTTGAGCTCAAGCGGGCGGGTTCTACCGAGAACTCTAAGAGAAGGCCAGTCACAAGCAATGCAGTTTTCCCGTCAAATTCCATGCCGCCCATACCTCTCCAAAGGCGTAGGTAGTTGCCACCGATTCCGAATCGATGGAACAATTCATTTTCATTTTGACCATTTTGACCTGGGAGTTGTAATGTCAGAAAGTCGCAAGAATGAAAAGGGAAGAGACTTACCATGGTGGTGAGCCTCTTGTGTGAACGCTTGTTGTCGTCGTCATGCCAAACCCAACTCGAAAAATCGATTCTTAATTCAATAAGTGAGACTTGAAGAGAAAGCTGGAAGGGAAGGTGCAGTGCGAGAATTTATATAAGCAGTGTGTTATAGTAAAATCGTGAAAATAATACAACAAGGGCTGTGTTTGTGAACGAAATGAGAAACTTGGCAAGTGGAGTCATGATCATGGATGAATCAGAATAAAATAAGGTGCGAGATGTGATTACGCAATGTACGCAAAAGTATCTCTTGTACCATCGACACGTTCAATGTAATCCTTCTCAAGAAGTGTATCAATTGCCTAGAACAACAGAATTTAGTACATGCAGAAACTCGTACAAAAAAACCACCCTCATCGTACCTTTTTGATGTCCGGTATCTTTGGCGCAAAGCGCTGAGATATCTGAGATATTACTTCCTGAATCAGAGGTTGATTCTTCATCGATTTGCGAGCTTTCATGATCCTATTTCAACAACACAGGGCATTTTGACACGGCGTCAATCAGTAAAGGCCCATAATTGGGAGAGGTAGGACACACCTGACGATCGTGGCTTGTATCACATACTTCCGGTCCTCATCGACAGTTCTAAGGACCTCCGAGGACTCGGCCCTTACTTCAGCCTTGATTGGCTGGTTAAGGCTGACACGAATTTTCTTCGACTTGAAGCCTAAGGACATCCCGATGAACATAGCAGTCACTTGGGAAATCCCTACTACTCACTTGGATTCAGATCGTACTGATCTGTCTCTTCGTTAATGAGAATCTTCGCTTTCACTAACAATGCAAGAACTTGGGTCATCAATTCCTTCGGGATAGAAGTCGCAGTTATGAGTTCTGCCAGAGACAGTGTATCGATCTTGTTGTATTGTACCAGAACTGCCATCTGGTACGAGCTTGTCACCAAGATGTACTTCTGATTCAGGTAATTTGTGCGCAATTCGTTCTTGGAGTAATTCCAAAGCCATGTGAGTTTCCGGCCAGAATGTTTTTGTTGATAGTATTTCTGGAACCGGTCATATGTCGGTAAAATCTCTGCCGGAATGACAAATTCATGACTAGGAGGATTTAGAGGCCAAAAATTGGTCCCGAGAACCATGATACTGAAAGTGAGGTCCACATCATCATAATTCTGTTGCATTCGTTCTTTGAAGGCATCGGTAAGATCTTTGCTTAGGCTCATATCTGGAGCAGCCAATCTCAGAAAGGAGGACACAGTGGGATGGAATGGCGTACCGGTGAACATTCGCTGGAGCTTGTTGGTATACTCGAATCCACAAGCTTCCTTCAATTTGGCGATCATACTGGCCTCACTCTCATCGGATGCAGAGACGCCATGAATAAGCCGCTTAGAAAGCTTCGTGGTGTAAAACGTCTGGAATACGTCCTTGTCTTCAATGTATTTGAAGAGAATCATCTATGTCCAGCAACGTCAGAACATTCGACATAGGTTTAGAAGAGAACTAGACATACTACTCGATTTAGAGCACCTTCCAAATCATCTTCTTCCGCGAGCTTGTTATTCTTTCTCAGAAGGAGGTCGGTATGCTTCGCCAACAGCTCCGGAGACTTTGAGTTAGAAGAGCCAGTCGCGGCGTTGCGATTAACAAATTCTCTACAGGCTTTGTCGAGACTCGCCACGAAGCCAGCTTCCCCCCTGAAGCTTCTAGTGACCGTCTCAGAATTTTTCCGATGCACTTCAAGCAGCGCATCGACGTAAGCTTTAGAGTCCAAAGAATCCACAGATGAGTCCTGTCCTGCAAGTTTGGAGACAGCCGCTAAACCCGCTTTCTTGACATGTTCCTCGAACCTCCTTCGCAGAGGCTCAAGTCCTTCGGGAATTCGAGATAGTAGCGCATACATCCTTTGTAAGTCTTCATCCTTATCATAGTCAAGGAGCTTTTGAAAGCTGTCCCACATGAGGTCTGCATGTTCGCGAATAAGGACGTGTTCGCATTTGCTGATGAGTACCTTGCGAGTTTGCGTGTTCAGATAACGTTCTACCCTGTCTTCTTCTTCTTTAAGGCGTTCCTCAGCCTTCTTCAAGTATTCGGAGACACTGTACTCCGCCAGGAATGATTCCGACTCTTTCTTGTAGTATTGCTCTGTTGCCTCAATGAAGGGAACTTCGAAGTGCTCTTTGTAGACATCGAGACACGCTTTGTTCGTGTCGACCTCGTCCAGGCCTAGCAAAACAAAAGAATCCACTACCTTCTTTAACAATCCTTGATCAATGGTTTCTCCATTGCGTTGTTGTTCAATCAGACGCAAGATCGCACCCGCCAGTTTGGCGTGTTTCTGCTGAACAGGAACGAATAGATTATTCCTCCATTGAACAAGAGCAAGCTATACATATTATGTGAGTTGATTTGGCAAGAACTCCGACCATGATGCGTACTGTATAGACAGGGTAAACGTTCTTTCGACCTTCGTCCCTCTCTCGCTTCACCCAATGCCGGTTCAGATAGGTGAAGAGCCGGTTAATGTAATTGGCACCTGTAGTATATCGATCCCATTCTGCAGCGTAATATCGCAATAGTGCTTCTTCTTGCAACGTCTCACTTCGCTGAATCGATCACCATATCAGCGAAATAGGGTCTAGTAGTAGGACTCGGCTCACATCGCGAAGAGTTTTGAGATGTACAACAAAGTATCGAATAAGATGATTGTAAAGATCAGAACCCATAAGATTTGCGCCCGCTAGAAGATCTATATGTTGAGACCATGTCCGAGAAAATCATATTACAACTCACTTCGATTGCTGTTGCCCACATTTTCTGTCATCGACGTGCTTACTTTTGACGACGTACAGTAGTTGTAAGCTACAGTGTAGAGCGACATATACTTTCGCGATTTCGACATTTCAGAACACTGTACGAGCGCCCTGGAAGAATATCATTCACCTTCGAGTAGGAGACGCCAGTTTGAAGTTTGGTCATGATGTGATCGACACCTTCTTCTAAGAAGGCCCATGTTGTTGCCAGATCTGCCGTAGCAGCTGGAATAGACGATTCTCTGGTGGTGGACATAGTCAGGGCGACGACTTATTGTCGAGGCCACAACTCAGACCTGCGCCGTCACCAATTATGCGTGACGTCCTGTGACTTATGGCGACAATTGTAGTCGCGTGATGGTCACGTGCTACTGCTAACTCGTTGAATGATCATGAATTGGATCCAATATACTGCTTCTATATGACGGTCTTACTACATCCTTGGCAAGAAGGCTCGATTAGAGCTTGACACCGGTATGTATACATGCTACACCACCCCACAAGTCTGTCCAAGCGCCACCATCTACATCTTTCCCCGTAGAAAACCCTGCATCTCGTATCATCTGTGCGAACTCGGGTTGAGGTGGAAACTTTCGGATAGATTCCACCAGGTACTGGTACGATGCTCGATCTCCAGCGAGTATAGTTCCAAGGAGCGGAATTATCGAAAAGGAATAGTGATCATACGCCCTATCAGAGGTATGTCAACAACCGTATAGGTATAGTAAAAAGTTTTAGCAACTTACATGCTTAACAAGGGATTGTTCACTTTGCTGAATTCAAGACAAGCGAAAGTCCCTCCTGGTTTCAGTACACGGTATGCTTCCCTAAGAACGGCCGGAATGGATGTACAATTTCGGATACCGAATGCAATCGTGTAAATGTCGTAGGAATTATCCGGAAACTTGGAAATTGGCAGTTCTTGAGCGTTGGCTTCATGGAATGACACCTGCGGAGCTGTGCCTGGTGAAGAGAATGTATACCCCGATGACGATAGACTCACTGTTGTGATACATAGTCTTTTTGAACCTTCGAAATCCTTCGCTCAGCATCTGGGCATTTATATCCACTATTTCCACAGTAGTTTCCCTGTCCGCGTAGTTCTCTCGCGCGTAGTCAAGAATACGAAGGGCAATGTCTCCAGTTCCTCCCGCTACATCAATACATTTCAATGGTCCTTTCCTTCCAGGTTTGAGTGAAGAGACAAATTCATCTTTCCAGAGTCTGTGAACACCCAAGGAGCTGGCATCATTCATCAAGTCATATTTTGAGGCCACAGAGTCAAAGACGCCCTTGACCATGGATTCTTTGGCATCCTCCGGAACTGTCTGAAAGCCAAAGGAAGTGGTCTTTGGCTGGTTAGATGAAGTGTCAGAAGATGCCTGAGAATTAATGCGCCGAAGAAAAGATTTCATTCCAGTTGTTCGGCATAGTGAGCGCCTAAGAGTGCCTGTCAACGACATCGACGTAGGTGAGGTTGTGAAGAGAAGTGTTGCCAATGCGAGACGTCGACCGCGACCTCGGACGAGCTTGCACACGTGACCGGCGACCGAAATTTTTCTGTTCTGTTCTTCTCGCTATGTCCGTCACCACAACTTCGAACGGGAAGGAACGAGTTATAGGTATCTTCGTGTTTCTTTCAAAGGCTTAAAGATTAACAGTGTCAGATGTAATTGACAGCATTGGAACCTCTGATTCGGATTCAGCCGACAGTGTCTCCTCAGGTTCAGGGAGCGACTCAGATGACGACGAAGCCATCACTCAGGAATACCTAGACTCTCTCTTAGAGAAAGCCCGAAGAAATGCAGCGCTTGCTATCTCTTCCCACAGTGCCACGACAAGTGGGCAGAAGGAAGACATTTTAATTCTTGAAGACGAGTCAAAACCGTATGCGGTAGCTTTCACCGAAAGAGCTGCTACCCTCTAACTTGATATTTAGGTCAATACCGACCTTAAACCCCGGAAAACTTCCCCCTTCTTACTTCAATCTCAATAGCAATCAAGCCGACAGTTCATCTTCCTCTCTATTGCGAGATCCTGATGCTGAACGGGCAAGAATAGCATCTTCATCGCTAGCTACACCTGCTCCCCCTACCCCTCCTCCAGAGATTATGAAATCTGGAAAGCCTCTAACGAAGAGGCAGAAGAAAGAGGTGGGAACTCAAGCATTTGGCATTCTAGATCTCCTCTCATTGACCTATTCAGCTTAAAAATAACACCGCCGGTCCTGATTGGTTTGATCTCCCTGCTCCCTCAGAGGCTGATCTTCCGAGACTGTACCGCGAGGTAGAAGCGCTACGATTGAGAAATCAACTGGACCCTAAACGGTTCTATCGAAAAGAAGAGGGGGAAGGAAAAGGCGTCAAAGGCTTGCCAAAACATTTTGCTGTGTGGCCTCTTCATGTCATGCTTAACTTCGAATACTGATACTGTCCTTTTCTTCAGATTGGTACTGTTGTCGCCACGAAGAATCCTTTCGGGGCACCTACTGCTGAGAATCTTACACGCGCAGAACGCAAACGAACTCTAGTAGATGAATTGGTTGACGATGCAGAGGCCAAGCGGTATGCCAAGAAGAAATTCGAGGAGTTGCAAAGTGATAGAGGAGCAAAGGGAAGGAATACTTTAGCAGCAAAAAAAGCTGCCAGGATGAGGAAATGGTGACCGATAGAACGCGAGTTCATCTCAATCTTGAAGGTCACGAACTCTCAACCTTCGCATACAACTCTGCCTTGTCGGAACTCTGGTCGACTAGAGAACGAAACCATCCCTTTGCATTTTGCAGCAACTTGAAGGGCGAGTCGAATTCAACCTGCATGAAGAATGAGGACATGATCTTGTGTATGCACTGCAGCTTACAATGTGTCCTTCGTGGAGAACCATCTTTATGCGACGTCAGCAGACAGCTTCACAAGAGCAAGAGTGGCCTGTAACTTACAATGCGATCATAATCCATGATTGTATTCAATCTGTGGGCAATTGTGATGAGAGTTGTGTCCTTCAACTCATTTCGCAGTGTCGATTGAATCACAGCATCGGTCTTAAAGTCTGGAAAAGTAGGGTAAGCTGACTACAGAAGAGACTAGTGTTCAAAGACTCACCGATCGACGAAGTAGCTGCGAATACACATTCAACCAAGCATGAGGTATATGAACAGACTAGTCCCTCACCTTCGTCCAAAATGAGTAATTTACTCTGTCTGATTATGGCCCTTGCGAGGGCAATAATTTGGCGTTCACCCAGTGATAGGTTGCCGCCTCCGCTGGCGATCTCACTCTCCAGTTTCAACGTTTCTGTATTCTCTTCGTTCGTTGCATTGTATAACCCAGCTGATCGCAGCGCGCCGTTAAGCATTTCGTCATCGTACTCTTCGAACGGATCCAGATTCATTCGAAGAGTCCCGCTCAACAATTCAGGCTAGCATGATTGTAGCTTGAGGACTCGATGCATGGATGTACCCAGTAAGAAGTAAGAAAACTTACTATTTGAGGAATGATGGTTATTTGGGAGCGCAGGGCATCAAGATTGATTCTGCTTATCCGCATATCATCATAGTATATCTCCCCTTCGGTTGGGATAGTGCGAAGGAGTGCGAGTGCCAATGAGCTCTGAGAAGAGGTCAGGATACGTTTGGGGGGAAGATAGTTCTATACTACCTTGCCAGATCCGGTGCGACCCACTGATGCACATGAAGTTCAATACAAGTCTCTTTGAGCTCAGTGTCACACTGACCTATGCCTACATGTTCTCCAGGTCTGATATTGAACGATATCTTATGTAAGATCTCTGGACTGCCCTATCGTGAAGAATGAGCGAAAGCATCTCTGATCTTGAGTATGATCCTGACCTTTGAATATCGCGCTGAGAGATTCTCCGCACGGACAGCACCACTGGATGGCCAATATGCAGGAGGAATACCATCTGCTGTAGCTTTATCCTCTTGTTCAATGCCCAGATAGCCATGTATACGTTCAAGGCTGGTTCGACGATCAGCCTGACATTCAACATACTGATATCTAGATTTACCTGTTGGCTTCGACTTCCGTGCTGTTGAAGACCCTTACCCATGTAAGGATGAGCGAGGTAAAGCCAACTTATTTGAACACACAAACATTAGTATGACGTTCTATAAGGGAGCAGCAAAATCTCACCAGCCATAGTAAGCGAAAACCCGGTATTAGCTGCACTTATATTTCTGTCTCCATAAACAAGGTATGCACCTAAACCAGCAGTGAAGAAACCCGCCAATGTGTCGGAACGAATGGCAATCCAGCTATTCTGAGGTGAGAAGAGAAAATGAAAGGATTGCATGAGATTGACTCGCCGATTAAGGTTGTAAAAAGGTATTGAAGGGCGAAACCAGTTATCTATACGTTGCTTCGACTCCTGAAGAAAAGCTTCTTGAGCACCATACGCTCGGATTGACACTACCGTCTTCAGTCTTGATGTTCTGCCAAACCAAGGAAACCTTACCTAAACCAGACATAGCTGCTGAGAAGCTTGAATATTCGGCATCAGCAGAAACTTTAACAATTTCGAGAATAAAAACATACTGTCCCATAATAGGCGATTTTGCATTTGACATGATTCTTCGCAACGGAAGTTGGCACGCTATGTATACTTGACCAAAACCGCCACCGAGAATCGCAATAATCACTCCAGGTAGGAAGAAAACAGGAGAAAACAGCACAATTGCGCCAAGCTTCACCAGCATTGAAATGGTGAGTTCGCTCAATCGCCAGAACGCTAAGGACAGGGTATCGTCCACGATTCGCATGTCCACTGTAGCTCGAGTGATAACTCTTGAAGTGGGAGTAATGTCCAACCATCTTATACGGCATGAGACCAGAGAATCCTTAGGTAATTTACTAGTCAGATCCAGCGTACCTGAGAGTTGTTCCCAAAATTGACTCGATAAAGCGCAAATGGATGGTCTTTCCGGCTCTTATGGATCCATAAGTCCACACGGTAAAACCAGCTGAATATAAACTCATGGAAACCAGGATCAAGAAACTGTACATCGAGAGGAAACTACAGTCATATCAGCCCAAGTTCGATGTTCTCCTGAGAACATAGGAACGTACAATGGGACCTGAACTTCAGATGCAGGATGAGTTTCGTATTGGCTTGACCAGTAGCCCAGAAACCATGATTGAGATGCAGAGGATGTCTCGTTCAGGAGAATCAAACCAAGGAAGCAGGTACAGAATAACACCGGGTATGAACTCAAGCTACTGAAATAAAGCCTGACTGTATGGGGAATATTCACGATTGAATGAGCAGCGTGTGCCAGAAAGAAAGAAGGCGTACAAGATGGCCAACTGATGTGTCCTTCCCGGACTTCCTCAGCAACAATGATTTTAGAAGATCCTCCTCTTTTCGTGTTGACCGCTACTGCCACAGGGAAATGATCCCTACCATGCCAACCACTTTTCAGATACTCAGTCGGTTCAACTATCTCAGTGCTCAGACCCCTGTCAACCGGGAGCACCTCAGCCAGGGAGCCATGCGTTATCTTTCCGTCAAGGTCCAAGATCACAGCATATTGTGCTAAAGGTTTCATCAACGCAACGTTGTGAGTCTGAAAGCCAGTTAACACAAAAACGGGTCCTGAATTCATGAATCATTTGTACCCACGACAAGAAGAACAGTACGTCCTCGCATAAGATCTCCGGCTAGGCACTTCTTCGCAATCCAATTTGCAGTATGGACATCCAGTGCTGCGAGGACATCGTCCAAAAGCACGATGTCGGCAGTCGAATACACTGCTCGCGCTAAAGTCACCCGAGCCTGCGTAAACTTTAGACCCTCAAACTGTGCTTTATTATTCTTCCAGATACCTTTTGGCCCCCACTGTAATTGATATATACTTCAAGCCAAATTAGGAGACACTAAAATGACTCGCACCTGAGCGTCAATCCTTTCTCTCCTATTTCAGTCTGGTCTCCCGCTTCAAACTGGCTTAAATCTTGTAATAGACCGCACTGATATAATACTGATTGGGGCACATCAGTAACGCTTCGCACAATGACTAAACATAACTACCAGAGTTATAACGCTGCTCGTTGAAGGACGAACCGAATAAAATATTGTTCTTGACATCCAAATTCAAAAAGATATCATTGACGTTCCATTATCGAGATGCAACGTACTTTGATCGTGTCATTCTGTACCCAAGATTCCTGTGCCGCATAAGAAACACCGCCTTGGCGGGGTAGACTGTAATAGGACACTGAATTGGTCGGACCATACTTCATTTCACCTGTATGAAAATCATGACCTGGCGGATTTTATTTACCAGAACATCACATTTACCTAACAACGCCAGAAGAAGAGAGGTCTTTCCTGCAAGATCGGTTCAGTGCAAGTGGACGAGGACAAAAGAATCAATCTATCTACCTGAACCCGTTGGGCCCAAGATCAAATTGATACATCGGGGCCGGAAGTAGACTTCTCCTTCAAAGCGCAATTTGAAGGGTCTGTCGCCCTGAATGCTCCAATAGAACTCGGCATCTCGAAATCCAATCACGTTCCCGTCATCAGGTATTCTCGGGGCGGCATTCTCCAGACAATCTAGTAAGTCCGCCTAACGATCCACAATTAGTCTGAAACCGAGTATGTACGCGGAGTGGTGTTGGCTTTGTATTACATTTTTCAAAAAATCATCCACGCGATCCATAGCCACTTTTCCTTTTCAAGAGGTATCAGTGATGAAGTTGCAGCAACTGTATCGCAAGCTCACCCGCGACTAGGTTGGGTATACTGATCACTATTTGCCTGAGCTGACCACGAAACATTTCAAAGACCGCCAAAGAGGAAAAAACGGCGGATGCTGTGCGTAAGTAAGCAAGCTAGCAACATATTTACACTGATCATATCCATATTCACCGGTAAGCTCTTTCCGCAAAAGTAGAGCCTATGGAGTACATTCAGTAGAAAGAACTGCCGCGAATATACAAACTTACATATGTTGCATAGGTAACGACCATAGTGCACAGGGGTATTAAGAGACTAGACACTCTGAGATTTGGCGTTGACCTAATCGCGATAAAAAGATATGCACGCACTTTACATGCGAGTTAATGAGATCAAGGATTTTACTCTTTTGGACAAATGATAATTCCTCTTCGCGCTTTTTTGCGATTTGAAGGCGGAGGGGTATCTCCCAACCAAATAGCTTGATCATCCTGAGAACACCTAACGCTGAACGTTGCTCAGTTGAATGTCTCAAAATATACAGATTGTGTCTTACCTTCAGTTACGCTTTGTACCCGGGAGTCTGTCTGTGATTTGTAGGTGACTTAGTAAAAGGCAGCATACACAGTCGGCGATCTACCTTGCGCTTCTTGACATTGTGGACACCCTGCATCATGTTGGCAATGTATCCCGGCACAGGAAGACAAATCTTTTCGCTTCGTTAGTACCACGTCATCAAGCGTTCAAAACAGAGGACATACGAGCATGAACAATAGGCCTGCAAAAGCACTGAGAAGGTTTCAGATGATGGTCCATACATCTATACATTTGATAAGCACAGCACCTCCATCCCAATATTCTGTAGAGAAACCAGATAGACAAGGCGACCTGAAAAGGAAAACACAGGACCACAATCCAAAATTCGTTCACTGAAGATATTTCAGTGACATCTGAGGCAGCGAGATTATTTATCCTTCCAATTGTATCCTTCTTCATCTGGCTATTTACCGTGGGACTGTCCCAAGCAAGGCGGGTACGAAGGGCGTGCTTGAAAAGAAGCTGGGTTAAAATACCGGACACTTGTATATTGTTTCGACACTAGGATACCTTAGTTTTTGAGAGTTTGGGAATGAGTGATGGACTTACAGCGATGTATGTATATAGCTGGGACAGGGTTGCCTTCAAGACGGGTCCAAGGAAGAGCCACAAAATCCAGACCCATGGTTGAATGGTCGCACCCTCTCCATTCTGTTCGACGTACCTGGGTGCAGGATTAAAATCTGTTAATGAGTAGCTGAGTTTATTCTCTTACTTGAGCAGTTGATTGATGCCAATTGGAGCAACAAATGACATTGCAATCTGAGAGAGACAACAGTTCTTCGTTCAGCTCCGGCACGAGGTAAATGACAATGGCTGCACCTGTGATAACTGAAGTCCGATAAGCATAAGGACACGAGTTCCTTATCCCAGAACGGTTGCGTCAAGGCGAACGTGCGGAACCAATGTGTACAAGTCACTCACTAAAGACCTTGATTAAGCTCCAGAACAGGTATCGCTGCTTTCCTCCACCGACGGGGTCGAACACTGGAAGTACTTCTTTCATCACATTTTCGCTCCTGTCTTGGTTTGCGAGAGGTGGGAGATCATCCTCAGTAAGCTTGGACTTTCGATACACACTAAAAATGAACGCGTCGAGATAGCTGTGTGTGAGGAGCGAGAATAAGGAAGCTGTTTGCTCGGCATTAAGGCCTGTAGTTGTAGTAGATCCCTAATCGAATTAGTTCTTGAACCGGTCTGTTCACACAGATAAAAGGCTCTTACTTGATCCTCCAATTTAGAGTTTTCCCTGGGTGTAATCAAAGGAATGACCACCGATGATATAGCTAGAAGCCCGATCTTGTACCAAAGAATCCATCCCTCGTGAGCATCTTTGGGCAATGCATAGAATGTCATCAAGGGCCAGACATCTCTATACACGTATATTCCAAACAGAACCAAGAGATTAAAATTCAAATGGGTGTCTGCAGCTTCAAGGCTCGTCCACAAATAAAACTTCCGCAGCACGGAAAGCGAAGCGAGGAAAACTGCGTAACTCTAAGTATTAACAAGTTAGTGACTTGCGCTTTTTTACAAGTATGTTAGGCACTCACGAACGATGCTATTGTAACTCGAGACCATTTCGAGCGCTCGTCGTCGTCGCGCTTAAATGCAATTATAGCCAAAGCCAGCAGCGTCAAGCATGCCAAGAATCGAAACAAGCGGTGTTTGAAGACCGAGTCTATGCGGAGAATCGGAGGCCTGACACTGTCGAATCGGCGCAACCAGGCTAACTCCCTTCGATGAGCAGGTGCTGTCCAATGTAAGAGTGCTTGCAATGCGAGCAATATGGCCGAGAGGAGATTGAGATAGCTTGCAATAAGCCACGGGTTCAGGGGACTATAAATTTAGGATTACGTTCAATTACGCAGCGGGGCACTGGCAGGCGGACATACTTACTCCATATAACACGCCAGATGAAGCCAAGTAGGGTACGCTTTCCAGCTACAGCTTGAAATCTATTTGTACTGTAAATCTACTGTAATTACTTACTAAAATATCTGGAATCATTGGCTTAGGCTACATTTGACCGTCTTCAGCATATGTATCATATCAACGGCGTCCATGACCGTTGTTCAACAGTGACATGATGTACATGAGATCGAGTCCTATCACTACTGCATCATGGCCCCCTACACAGAGAAGGATTTAACTCAAACGAACGCTCTTGACCACCTTCGTTATCCCAGATTTCTCTCCTTCGTATCGGCCACCCGTAGTACTGACTCCACCCTTATACACCGCTTTCTGTGAGGCAACTTTCTTTTTCGCTTTCTCGAACCTTTGGCGTTTCTTCACACGGGGATTGCGTACGCTCTTCGGCCTGTGGGGTGTAAGGCCTTTATTGACCAAGATTGCGCGTGTCAAAGATCGCGGACCGAAAGTGGCTTCCTCGTCAGCCACCATGCTATAAGGAACAGGAAGGCGATCAGCAAGACTGTGACCGACGCGTGTTCGGGAAAAACATACCGTTCTACACGTGCAGCGTCGTATTCTGCTTTCTTGCTCGCCTTCTTCTCTTTAGTCTGTCTTTTCACCAGTTCGTAATAGCCATCCTCGTCTTCTGCATCATCATCATCCACCTGTCTCCGGGGCTCAGGCTCCACATCATCCAAGTCCATACCTCCTTGCGATTGAACTCGTGCCTTTGCCTCTCTGGCGAGCCGATCCTCCTTCTCCTTCTGCCTCTCCCGATATGGTATGTCATCATCACCTCCCAAGAGACTCCTGGCTCCTTGCCGTTTCGCACTCGTACTTTCGATTCGAGAGGTATGGAACCGGAGACTCTTCCGTCGAGCGCTCTTGTCTGCTGCATCAGCATGCTGTAGCGTAGTTGCTTCGCCAAACGCATCGGCGGAAGCGACCTGAGAACGGGATGACGGCGATTTTGAGGATATCGTGAACTCTGGTTCCACGAGATCAAATACGGGAAGTGTACTTTTCCCAGATTCTGACACCGTTTTCCGTTTCTTTTTAGGAGGAGCAGTGACGATATCGGGATTCTTCGTTCTTGGCTTGACTTTGATTGTGATCTTCGAGCCTGATTGCGCGTCAGCTAGTAAGTCATCCAATTCGTCCGAATCGACCCCTTCCATATCCTCATTGTTGATATTCCATAGCTGTTCTGCGTCTATCATCATGGCACTTGGGTCCAGGTCATCATCATCCCCGAAACTTTCGTCATCTTCATCAGCAAAGACCAATTCTTCCAAGGTTATGAGGGATTGCTTCAAAGTCAGCAACCGTTCCATAATAGGATGCAACTTCAGCATTTCGGGTTTTTGTGCGTACTTCTTCGATGCCCTGAGATGGAGGAAAAAAGCGAGTGTAGTAGCGTATGTCAAGAGGGTCTCTAGTAGTCGATGAGTAAATGAGATACTTCAACTTTCAGATTAGGACTTACGGTAATGAAGATGCGTCAATCCCTGTACGAGTGCCTCTTCGCTCTCTAGTCTGCATTGTAAACGTACATTAGTGGAAGAACTTAACTCCCTTCTGAGCCTCACCTTTCAAGTTTTTGCTTAGTATTAATGAGAGCTTGAGCTGTATCTGTCCAGTCGCGAGCCAGAGCTAGGCTCTCCGGATCTGTTTTTTCGAGGTGACGGATGATTGTTGCCTCGTCTTGAGGTAGAGACCGAATCACTGGAGCCACTGGTTCCTCTAGAGCGCTGCGAGATGTTAGAATGAGCCAATGCTTTGAATTCGTTTTGCGCACTCACTCTCTGTCATGTGTCTCCCCGACTTCAATGGGATCATTCAAGCCGAAGTCGTCGTCCTGCATGTCATCTCTAGACTTCTTTTGGATTTTGTTGGCTTCCTGTTCCTCAAGTCGATTGCCTTCCTCATCGTCCGACTCCAATTGAGCAGCGTTGGAGGAGTAGTAAGCTGACTTGCTTCGTCCCCAGGTTTCTTCTTCGGACTCTTCAGAAGATTCCGACCGTGCTTTTCCACCTCGCTTTCGAGTCTGCGTGAAGCTCTCATTTGGGTTCACCTCCTCTTCCTCCTCTTCCTCCTCTTCCTCTTCCTCCTCTTCCTCATCCTCTTCCTCATCCTCGGGCAGGCCTTTCAAAGCGAATACTTCATCGTCTTCCATATCCTCATCCTCATATTCATGGTGCCCATCGAGTAAAATTTCATCTCTAGATGCATGGACTTTCAAAATGTGAGCAGCCAAGTCGGAAACAGTCGTGAGTAGCTTACATTCGTCCTCTTCGTCCAAAGGGATATCCGACCTGTCATTCCATGTTTTTATTTTCGCCTCAGATCGGTTCACTCCACGAGGTTTTCCTTTAGATTTCTTTGAAGGTCTACGAGGCATCTGGTGAGGTTTTATCCTGACTTAGCTACAGTCGGAAAAGGGTCGGGTTTAGGGCTGGGTGAGAAATTCATAACATGTAAATACATAACATTTATTACACGAGAGGTCCCAAAGTTGCATGTAATGAATTGTAATAAATCTATTTCACTAAGAAGGCAGTCTAGTCAGTTCTATGTAGAAGAAATTGCACGTCCACCCTTCCAATTTTGACCTGCTTTTGAGTTTTGACCGTGCTGGCTTCGTTTGCCAGGATAATTCATTATATAATTATCTGAATATAAAAATTTCTGACTAATTTTCTGATGGTAAACACTGGTCATTGAGCTCGATATCTAAATTTCCTCCCTCTCTCCTCTGGCTGTCTGTCCTCTGTGTTAGCGACCTTACATGCAGTCTCAGGCTCACAAGTTGAGACTCAAAGGAAACAAAATTGAGATGATTGCTAATTATTACACTTCCAAACATGTAAACAATTACATGTTTCTTACAAAAAATGTGTTTTTTACTTGCATGTAAAAAACATGAAATACATGCGATTTGTTTCTAACTTGGACCCCCTAGAATATCTTACGTTTACGTGTAACAACCTCAAAATAGTTTCTACCCCAGCCCTAGTCGGGTGCAAGCTTTCGACGAGCGCTAGTCGTCGAGTTTCCGGAAAGCGATATTAGCGCCCGTCGGAGGAGGATCGCACTTTCCATCTTTGTCTCTGCCCCGTTAATCAATGTCTAACCTAACAATCTGAATTGTTTAAAAAGTAATCGAGTAATTAGAGGAGCCCGTCTCTGGCCTATCCTTCAATCATTGATTCATAGGTAGAATGCTTTGACACGAGAGTGGAAAGGAGTCAAAGTAAAAAAGGACATTCACTGTCTTCACACGTCTTGACAACCGATATGACTCGGTGTTGACATTGACGTTGAGGCAAGGCTCGGACAATAGAACCAAAAGACATAGACCCAGTACTGTACTTCTTTGCCCAAGATATCCAATGAAGACACCGTGCACCGCTGACACAGAGACGGTGAAACATCCCAAGGGTTCAATACAATAAGCCCGAAAGAAGAGGAAGGTGCATCTGTTGATGCAGCACACGGTCTAGACTGCGTCAAACAGCTCCCATAGAGACTGTCAACGACTGAGCGTTCACTTCTTTTCAGTGATTGAGCTAGATCTGGCCGGTGAACTGGGGGTCAGCACATATAAGGAATGAAAGATGAGTGAACTTACGGTTCAAGAGCGCTGTTCTTCATGATCGTCAACTTTCCCCCGGAGGCGGCAGACACCATTTGCTGCTCAATCGACTTGTTTATTTTTGCAGTAAGGTTCTAACTCGGGAAGATGAAGTGATTTCCAGTACAATCAGGCAAATGAGAAACCTTTTGCATGGCAGCTTGCTTCACGAGAACAGCCTTTTTCGGGGGCATGTATCGCTTTCCTTTCTTTGTGTTGGCAGCTGCTTTTGCTGCATGTCTTTGCGACGGGGCCTTGACTTGTAAACCTTTCGTCTTTCCTTGTGCCATGGCGGACGAAGGTTGAGTAAAAAGTGAGGGTATCTTCGTGACAACGTGACACAAGGTCACACCTGGAAGTTCTCGGCACGAAACCTTGCAAGTGCGTTCAACGCTTTAGACGAGGAGCTATGCCTACCTCATCCAACTTGCTGCGTTTGCAGCGCGCTATACATCATCGAGGAAAGGTATGTGCTTTTTCTCTATGGTCAAAAGTTGCTGAATATGCTGATATGTCGCATAGCGGCCCTACCATGATCTGCTAACACTCCCTACAAAGAAAGCTGTCGTCTCGAATGGACCACCTGGGTACAGCGCAGTCTCTGGACATGTTGTGACTGTTTTTGGTTGTACCGGATTTCTTGGAAGGTATCTCGTGTCTAAGCTTGGTGGGTATCGAGCTAGTTTTTACGTTTCCGCTACATCTAATGTTCACATTTCTCACTCAACAGCGCGAATGGGCACACAAGTGATTATTCCTTATCGTGACGAAGATGAGAAGAGACACTTGAAGCCCATGGGTGATCTGGGTCAGATTGTTTCAATGGTGCGCAATCAGTTGGACTAACCTCCCTTTCTAACTCTCTCCGTATACGCGTAGGAGTGGGACCTTCGAAATGAGAATCAAATAGCGGAATGTGTCAGGCATTCTGACATCGTATTCAACCTTGTTGGTAGGGATTACGAGACCAAGTGCGTGTCTCATGAATTTACTGAACCGTGTTATCCGGGGTGACCGTTTATGTCGATATTTTCACTTCTTCCAGGAATTTCGATTTTGCTTCCGTCCACGTTGAGGGCGCTGAGAGAATAGCCAAGGTTGCTGCGCAATCCGGCGTCCCCAGACTTGTTCATGTGTCGCACCTTAACGCCTCGGCCACTTCTCCATCCAAACTATACCAGGTCAAAGCGGAGGGAGAGGAGCGTGTGAAGGCTGCATTTGAAGGTGCCAGTATCATTAGGCCCGGTCCTTTATACGGCTACGAAGACAAATTCTTGAACAACATGGCCAGTGAGTGTGGATCTGTCCCAGTTTATTTGTGATTTAACTCAGGTCATACTAGTTTGGCCCATCTGGTGGAAGTTGAATCACGCCAAGACCAAGACACGACCTGTCCATGTATGTTCAGTTTGGCGTATCCTAAATGTTCCTTTCACACGTTAAGGCTTACAGGTTATGGATGTTGCGCAAGCTCTTGCTAATCTTGTCCATAGCCCGCAGCTGCCTCGCACAGTTGCCCTACCGGGCCCGTCAACTCTCACAACCGAATATTTACTTGACATGGTATCTTCGCTGACATTCCAGCCTTCCTCGCGTGCCCCTGTGGTACCCAAACCTGTGGCTCTGGCTATCGCAAAGGCTGCGCAAGCGGCGTGGTGGCCCTTGCTTAGTCCAGACGAAGTCGTAAGGCGCTATATTGACGATGCTGATACCCCAGGAGATTGGGACTTGGTTGGCGTTACCCCAGCTGAGATCGAGCATCATGCAATTACATACGTTAGACGCTACCGTTCTGCGGAGAACTTCTCAAGGCCTAATGTCTTGCCGCCGAGACCATCTGTAAGCCGCGAATTCCTACAGGTAACTCAAATCACTAACGAAGCCGTTGACTAGATTACCGTGGAGGATGTAGGCCTGGGTATCTAAGTTGATAGATACATTTTAGTAATAAGACATTTTCGATTTGAGCATTAATACCCGTATCTGGCTGTAATTCATGCAGTACTTACCGGCACCGATACTTGACTCACAAGTTTAACGAGTCTCTGCATAAGAGTATGTCATATGTTGCTGGAACGGAAACTATGTAGATATCGTGCACACGACTGAGTAGTGGTGGGGAATGAATTAATGACAACTCATAGTTGCATTAGCAGCCGGAAGGGAAAATATATCGAGATGATCAAGCATGCCCGACACTGTGGATGTGGGTATCGACCCGACAATAAGTATCCATACTAGAGATATCCCGCTACCCTCCGACATCATTTTAAAAGCCCGGTGGCACCAAGGGCTTTGGCTGAGACGGCGTTGGATACATAGACGGGGACAGCATCTACCATGTAAGATGAGTATCAGACAAAGACTAGGGCGCGCGCGAATAAACCAACCTGCTGTCCGGCTTGTTGCTCCTGCATCTCCTTTTCTTGTGCCACTACTTTGGCTTCGTCCTCTAAGCTTACAGCTAGCGGTAGACCAACCAATAGAGCAGAGGTAGTGACAATCCAGACAATATTCCCGACGATTTTTCCAGTGGTCTTCAAGACGCTTCCGGTGGCTGCAAGACGAGAAGAAATTTTATGACGTGTTGTAGGAGGCACAATGTCGACGAGTGCAGTTAAACGGTCGAAGAAAGTCTCGTCTGAAGAGATGTCAGAATCGACAGAAGAGAGAGACTCTGAAGAAGAGCTGGCAGCAGAAGATGCATAAGGAGAACTGGACTCTTTCTCGTCGACAATCTCGACCTTGACCATGGTGACAGTGTCTGCAGGGAATAGCTTAGTCGTAGAGAGTTACATAATACAATTTTTTTCGGAGCCGTAGTAAGAGGAGGACCCCGGAGACTCAGCCGATGATGTATGCGTTTCCTAACGCGGCAGGACTTAGATTCAAGATTCATCGGTTATAAAGGCTCGTCTCTTCTTCCTCTCATCACCCTCTTCTCTCGCATTGCCATATCCTTTCATACTCGGCGACTAAATCTCCTCCTTTAATGTCGCAACAAGGTTCATATTCTCTCTTATTTCTCTCTTCTGTCCCCTCAATCTCATCCTGAATAAGTAGGTCTTGTGTTACCTACCCCGTCGATGCAGAGTCAGATGCACGAGCTCGCGAAGACTCTCCCCCCACCGAGGAAGCAAAATACTGCATGCGACGCTTGTAGATCGAGGAAAGTTAAATGTCATCGAATTCCGGGCCAGGACAAGGTCTGTATTCTATCATCTCCAGTGCAGGACCGACCAAGTTGTTTATGTTTTGTTCGTGTTGCAGTGTCAGGTGAATCTCATTCTTGTACCGCCAGAAGCTCTTTCTGAATTGGCTGTTGATTCAAAGCATTGCATGTCAAAAAACTATCCCTGCACGTTCGTTTCATTTCTCCTTCGTTCTCTTCCACTGAGTATTGAGACGATCATCAGACATTTCGTGCAACAAGCTACGAGTGAGAAAAAGCGCAGTTCTTCTACCGCCAGAAGACCCCGAAATCTTTCGTCAGCATCCAGGTGCGTATCTTCAATCATTGCGCGCACATCTGGCATTTCCCGAACGAGACTCGGAATTTCTATTCTATTCCAAATCGCTCCGTCATAGTCGTAATCATTAATCCCCCTTCTAACCCGCTATTATCCCTCTAGCCCTATCTCACCTGCCGGCCCGTCGAATCTGTATGTCTAAACTATAGTACGATATGGGCGCTTCTGATTCAATCCTGGTAGCTCCCCTATATCGGACAACGGCATTCATATTCCCCCTTATTTACTGCAGCCAGGACCCAATTTCCCACTTGTCGTCAAATATGGCTTTTATCCACCCATTACCCTCGACACCCCCACTATAGAGGTGCTCGCTTATCTGTTCTCACCTCCAGATACTCCAGCCAGGTTGGTGGTGCCTCATGCTTCTTATGTAATGCACTGCATTATCAGGAACCTCTGATATAACTATTCTACAGCGATCCTATTCCATTCAACCAGAACAAGATCAAATCTCAATATGCGCCTTGGGGTGAGCTAGCCGTCAAGCTAGAGGACGACGCTTTC
Organism: Omphalotus olearius VT 653.13; assembly: GCA_000296255.1. Lineage (NCBI taxonomy): Eukaryota > Fungi > Basidiomycota > Agaricomycetes > Agaricales > Omphalotaceae > Omphalotus > Omphalotus olearius. The sequence goes on along the minus strand of JH814820.1, from coordinate 285,849 downwards.
AAATCCGAGTACGTCCATGTTCTGATTCACTTTTTCTCGTCATGCGAAAGCATTGCGATTTCGGTCAGTGTGTCTTATACACCTGATTCCAAGTGCAAATAACTTATTGAATGTTGTTCAGGCTTTTTCTCACCCCTTCATTTCCCGTGTACATGCTGACATTCTGTTGTTGTTTTTTTCTCCTGCATATTGACAGACTTGCGTTCGACCTCGTGGAAATTTATTTTCAGATTGTGCACTCGCGCCTTCCCCTTCTCAATCCCACTCAATTTCGTAATCGCCTTCGCTTGTCGCTTTCACCCAACCCAGGTTCCGAGAAACCACTCCATCCTGCTCTTGTAGCGACTGTGATTGCGTGGGGTACCAAGTTCTCCGAACATGCTCTTCTGAACGCGGACCGTCAATGTCACAATGGGCAAAGTCTAATGTCAAAAATGATGATTGATCGAACGAGAGACCTTGCTGAGGCATTGAAGGTTCATCGAATACCGTCCCCAGACCATGTAGTCATTGGTCTACTTATTGAGACGCTCCAGAGTCGTATGTGTCAAGGTGTGCTTTTGTATACCTGGTCAATTCTGATGTTGCTTCTCAGAGACCCCTGAGGACCCAAGCGGTAGGAAAGCAGATTGCTCTGTGCATGCTTTATGCTGACTGTTTCTTCTTTCTTTTCGTCATTCAGCATTCCATGGCTTTTGGTTGACGGCGGCAACGCGTCACCTGCTAGACCTGCAAGTGGGTATAGTGCCTAATCTATCCCTATCGCGGTTCTCTTCATTTCATTTTAATTGATGACTGTTCTGGAATTCTCTAGATCAACCACAAGTCTGTCGCTGCCCAGATACCAGACACTGAAGCCAGGGGGACCATGATATTTGCTTGGTGGATGGCATGTATTTGTGATGCATATAGCTCACTCTACTATCGACATAAGCCTGTCCTTGATGATGACGACTATGATATCGACTTCTACACTGCAGACCCTATCAACTCGGACGGTGCACCGTCTCCCAGAGAACAATTAGAGGTATGTTAGCCGCTGATTTCATTGATAGCGAATCGAACCTGATGAATCCGACTATCGGCTGTCATTTCTGCTGTAACTGCTACTTTTCTCAGTTTTTGGTACGGATCTTAGTCGCTTCCAACATTCTTATTCTTACACCCAAACCCATAGGGCTATTATCGAGCCGCACACTCACTAGCAAGGACTGCAAGACAGATGTCACGGCAACTTTGGAGGCCAATAACTGATGCAGATGGAATACCGTTCGAGACACTCCGTACTTTTGCTTCTGCCTTACGATTGTGGAGAGACGAGTATCTTGCCCGTGTAGGCGTGCCCAAGACTTACAACGAGGGCTGGGATTTCGTAACAGTATGTATTCTCATACCTCACCGAAATGAAATATGCGAATAGTGTGCTAAAATTGCCCTTTGAATTTGCAGACAGTCTCGTGTTTTGCAAGCGATGCCCAATATCATGTCATGTGGATCGTATTATTCAATGCATTAGATGATTTTGGCGTCAAGGAGATTAACGAGAATACACGGACGGGGACGCCTCCTGGCACCGTGAAACATCGTGCGTATATTGAAGACGCCATGCGAAAAATTGCTGAGGAAGCGGTGAATGGTGCCCTCCGCATCGCAGCTCTTGTAAGTGACCATAACCTGATCTCGAACCGAGTTGACCCTGACGAACGGACGTCTTGGACGTCTTTCTCTGCCAGATCGCTGTATTGACTGCAAATGAATATTTGGTCGGTCTCACATCTAAACAGAGTTCATTCGTATTCTCACCTTTTCGCGATTTTTCAGAAACTGGATCCAGCCGTAGTAGAGTATCATTGCATCGCCGCCGGACATCTGCTTGCGCGTTTGGGTCGGCCCGAAGTCACTACATGCATTGTTGGGCTCGAACAATACAGTCATTCATATGAAGAGGCTGGGGACCACGCGCAAGAGATACGAAGAACCTACGAGCACGTTCGCAATAGTGCTGGAGGGAATGGAGAGTTCAACCATATGACGTCCCTTGTGAAGCAGGTGCCCGCCTTCCCTAGTGCCACGTCCGACTCGGAGATACCTCCCGATGCAGAGCAGCCCATGTCGTTTTCAATGTTAAACTCTTTCCAAAGGAGTGGTCTGGAGTCGATGGGCGCTGTGGGCGCTATGATGGATGTCGATGAGGTGGCTATGTCATTGGCAGCAAAGAGCGAGGTTCGGTGTTCTGTGCATTCATGTCGTACCTAGGCTGACAGTTGATTTCAGCGGTCATCAATAGCTCCAACCTCTCCGTAGGGATCAAAGTTGATACATAATCATTCCATTTATCGCTATATCTTTAACTCATATAGACTGTCCTTTTTTCACGACTTGGTTTGGCGCTGTTAGCTATCTCGAATGCATCTTCAACCCGTTGTATCATCACCTCCCCCACCTCTCCGTTTCGGATATATATTGGAAGTATCGTTATATTGTTAAACCCGTTGTTACAGATGATGTTGTTATAAGCCCCCGGGCTACTTTTCCCATTTTCTTAGTCTTACCTCCGGACTTAGCATCCTGTCTGGACGGACTAGCTCTGTGCATATGTAGACCAAATATGTCTCTGTAAACTTCGACTGATCCCGAAGTCGTGGTCTTGTTCAGAGCGCTGCACGAGGTCGCGTCCAAGCGGTACATCTCTCACTAAGCGACCACCGCCATGAAGAACAGGTTTCAGAGCGCACGCTGAATTAACTTCCCGAACTGCGAACAATAAAATGTCATTTCTGTACTACACACCTGCCAAAAAAGATTTCTTTACTTCATGTCTAGCCACATATGAATTCAAAACTTGAACGTGTTTAAGTGACATTTTGCACCGTCAGCGGATTCAGGGTCAAATGCTTGTAATTGTGGTGCTCACACCAAGTCCTTGAAGGCCGTCGGTGCAAATGGCAAAGGGGCTAACCACTGCCAGTCTTCATTCCCTACCGTGCCACCGGGGGTGCGCCAATGAAAGGTCCCGGTCAACAGACTCGAGGAGTGCAACTACCATGCTGTAGAATTTCAGGACATCCATCGTATTTTCGGAGCAATTGCTTTTTGATTGAAGGTCGGCGTTAGGACCGACTAGGATGCTGAAAAAACCGCGTTGCCGCAGGCTCTGAGGTCGTGATAATCCTCAGCATATGTATCCACAATTAAAAAAGGAAGATCTTGGCTGGAAGATGGCCAAATTACCTTGATGTCTTGTCACCATGAAAGTGAGTCCCCTTGCCACATACTGCACTTGATTGGTGCACAAAGTTCTGTGTTTCAACATGGCGTCCTTCAACAAGCCTCATCGGGATCGAAGCTCGCACAATGTTAAGCCCCATGTCAAGACCCTAATAGAGCCATTTTGGTATTGTCTACAACTTTTCCAATGGAAACACGTACATCGTTCCATCAGAACTTCAAGGGATTGCTTCCTCTTTGACGGGCTTTGTGGCAGACCTTGAAGCTTGAAGACCGACTCAGGGCAAGAAATATCCCGGACTTCAGATAACTATCCCAAGCGATCTGCCATCGATATCTGGTATCTTGACCTCGCGCACTCGTGCTAGGTTAAAGTAGATTCCGCCTCGACGATAATGTAAGGCATCCGCGTGTGCACTGTGAGGCTTGTGGGACTCTGGGCAAACTCTGGGAGTACATATGAAGGACAAATAGATATGCCGGTAGATTGAGAAAAGAACGCCTGTGTATGGTGGGAAGTCAGTACTTTGTGGCACGATGCACGACTGCCTAATCCAGCCCTTCGGCGCTTCAGCTCGGGCGCGTGGCAGCGTGGTACAGCTTGAGCAGTCTCAAAATGGAACCTACTACTAGCGCTCGGAGGAGTCGTACAAACTTTTGCTCTTGTCACATACAACCAAGCACATCTATCTAATCTCTTGTCATATCCAGCGATGGCATTCTCTCTAGCCGAGTATCGTTCACCGGGAGCAATTTGCCTTCAGTGAAGCAAACCGAAGCCTAAGATCGCACATTGCAGTTGATCAAGTCCTTTTGCAAGTAACTGCAACTAATAAGCTAAATAACTAGTAAAACTCGAACTAAGCTTTTTTTGCAGCTAAATCGGAGAAACTAAAATTGTATCTGTACGACCTGCATTAACTATACGCGTATGCTCAAGGCGAGAAAGAAATCGTAAGTAAACTCGTCAAAGGGTGTATACACAGAAAACGATAACAGATTCTTTTTTTTTCTTGCTCGAGCGGCAGACAGAATATGGAATCGCTAGGGATTCTGGTCACAGATGGAACGTAAAAGGGAGATAGGACAGGGAAGACGATAGAGAGGTTGAAGAAAAACCCAAACCGAGACAAGCGAGAACATGAAAAAAATTATTGAGTAAATGATTGCATGCATGAGATGAAGTGAACAATGCGATGATGAAACGATGTGATGCTTGGGATTGTAAATTGTAACATGATGTTGAGTGATGAGTTGCGATGCGATGAAGATAATTGCGACCAAGAGGAAGAGGGGAAAACCAAACAAGAAAGTCACTAGTAACTATGCATGGGAGGAAAGCACAGCGTCGAGGCGGGTAAAGATAAGGTGATTGTACGCCAGCGTGGAATGACCCAAAGAATAATCGAGTTCAAGAACTGAGAAGAGAGGGAAAACCAGTATGAACATCAGCATTATTGACCACGTCAAAGTCAAAAAAAGATTCAAAACCATCATGACACCAAGACCAAAAACACACATTCCCTCTGCCTTTGAAAAGAAAAGTCCAAGAAGGTAGAACAACATCAAGTTGAAAGTTGCAATGAAGACGAGAAAAGGTTTTTTCAATGGGTCACCCCAGCTGTCCTGACCGAAGAGCAGGTATTGTCCATGAATGGGGTACGCACGAGTACGAGGAAGAAGCTTCCTATTATCGTCTGCATGCCTATAGTGGAATTCCAGCTCCGAGTTTGAACAAGATACACTTGACTTCGTGTAGCACATCTCTCTGGGACTGCGACAACAAACCACCACCCGCACCCGGGGTATCTAGGTATAACAATAATCTGTTGATGGCAGCCTCGGCATCGGGGAGCGAAGGAGGAGAGATATCAGGTAAAGGCGGCGTGGGCAGAAGGGGGGGTAGCAGCTCAACGTTCGGTAATGCCGAAAGTGAAGCTACTGAGGAAGAAGAAGGCTGTTGCGAGAGCATGGGAGGCTGTTGAGGAAGCGAGGGATATGGGTTGCTTGATACCGGAGGGTAGGTGTACATTGCCTGTTGAGATTGTTGATCTTGATTTTGGTTCCGTGAGTCGGTAGGAGATAAGGCTGATTGTGAGACGAGATGTCCATTAGCATCGTAACTAGCTTGAGCCTGCTGCGGATGTTGATGTTGGTGGTGTTGTGAATCATCAGCTGGATGCTGAGAAGAGAGGTATTCGTGTTGTGGATGGGGCGATGCATGAGACGAGTGAGGCTGCGAGTGAGGGTACGACAGCTCGTGCTCATGAGAAGAGTGACCCTGACTAATGGGCGTGGCAGGATGTGAACCATGTCCTTGATCATGCTCAGTGGACCAAGGCTGTCGGTGATAACCATGAGATGAACTGGATGTGGAATCGACACTCGTCATAGAAGAGGCGCTAGCTGAGGTAGCTGAAGAGTCTGTCGACCATGGAGGTCGGGGTGCAAACGGCTGCGAACGCAGAGGATGTGGATGATATTCGTTATCAGCCGTATCATCGCGATCACCTTCGTCGTCTTCGTCATCATGCTCTTCGTCTTTACTCATGCTCAAGGGAGGAACAGCACCAACGCCGAGGGCTCGAGCGATACTGGCGTTTCTTCCATCGCCGTACCAGGCGCCATTTCTTATGCCATGACGGTGCTTGAAGTTCTCGACCCAGCCTGAACTGGCCTTGAAGCGATCCTCTGGGATGTCGAGTGCTTTAGCAAGGGCACGAGCCTTCTCGCGCAGACGCGTGTCAGAAAGAGGTTTCGTACGCGAGTTCATGGCTTGGATAGTGGAGGGCTGGGAAAGCCAAGAGACCATGGCTGACTCGATCTCAGGGAATTTTGAGGGACTGCCGAACGTGAAGATAAGGCACTGAAGAGGAGACGCAGATGAAAAGAGACGCATACCGATGCTTGGCTACTCTCATGCCCTCCTCTTTGCTGACGCTCAGCCACTTGTGCTTGTGTTTGAGAATCTTGGAGATGGTGCTCCGCTCAACGCCGTAGCGGGCAGCAATGTCTTCCTGGCGCGCAGTGGGGTTGTCGATATGGTACTGGCAGATAGCCTGCCTATCGACATTGAAAAGACGCTGCTTGCGCTGCTTTGGCCTCGGAGGATGGGCAGAAAGCACAGGTGGCTGAGAGAGAGTGGGAAGAACGGAAGGCTGTGCGAGCATGGACGGATAAGACTGCGCCTGATACACATCCTGGGGCGAAAAGGGACTCATTGCAGAAGAGACAGAAGTATTGGTACTCAAAGCAGGAGAGACTGCACGACGAGACGAATGAGGATACGCGTAAGGCGAATAGGACTCTGGGGAGAGCGGGTAGAGAGGAGTCTGAGCACGACTTGACTGTATCGGAGAAAGAGAAGTGAATGGGATTGAAATGAAGAAAAGCAGAAATACATACGTGACCCTGCATGGCAGCAGCTCTTCTCTGGCCCCTTGTCATGACCCGACTGGGACCAATGCTAGACTCTATCTGGTGATTATTGTCAGAAGTATAGGCAGTCGGCGAGGCAGCAGTTGAAGGAGAAGGGGAAGGATAATCCTGCATTTGGTGATGGACGAAGGCAGAGTCGAGCCAGGGAGGAGGAGGAGGAGGAGCGTCGTACTGGTTATACGACATTGCGGACACACCTCACGGCTCGAAAAAACTTGGTTATACCTTTTTCGGCGCTCAGAGGCAAACACAGGTCAATACGCTTCCCTAATCGATGATCGTGCTCTCTCCCTCTTTCCTCCCACCTGACTTGATGTATTCCTTCTTCTTATCCGAAGGTCGACATAGAACTTCCAGGTGTGTTCTCAGCATGTTCTTCTCTGCTCGTTCCATTCTCTCCAACTTTCTCCAGCTAATACTTACAACCGCATTCCATTGCTTCCGCGGCGGTCAACATTGTCTTATTTATGGTCCCTACCATACTCAGTTCGCTTTCTCTTCATGATAGTTCATTCAGACTCCAATAACGGCACTTCTTCTACTTCTCTTCACGAGAGCCAGTATGTTACCATCTTGTTCCGTTTCTCAGGCTTCAGTTTTCTCCACTTTCGCGGGAGTATCCTCCAGTTGGCTCCCTCTTTTTTCGTCCCAAATATACACTTCTACTTCTCTTCTTTCCTCGAAGTACTCCTGGTCGTCGTCTTGTTTAGCCCCTGTTTAGTTCAACGATCAATAGTCTCGCCGTTCAACTGACAAACAGGTTCAAACTTTCGTGAAATTACCTTCAAGGGACAATACACTCGGAGTTAATGCCCTTCTCCTGACTTCCTACCTTCCGAAGCGGGGGACATGTAAAAAGATAGTTCTGTTCTTGATCTTCGCCTACCGCAGTAAGCCAAGGCCGGCCTGCAGCGACAAAAGAAGAATAACGAGCTTAAACGCTCGAATAGCGAGCCTGTTAACCAACTTGCTAGCATGCGTGTTAGCAACGTGTTCGCGACAAACAGAGAGATTGATATCGGACTTCCCAACAGCTTCCGAGCTCTAAGGTCGCCTGACAACCCCATGCAAGCTGAACTAGAGTCTTGTGCGGAACGACAGTTTTGAATTTCTTGCTTCGAGTCCAGTATGCAGAGTTTTGTTGGGCAACGCGGGACTGTGATACAGAGGGTAGGGCTGAGCCTCACAGAGCTCTTTGTGCAAGTGGCGTCCGTCAGCGGCCCGTGTAAGCTCCATGCGCAGCGAGCGTGGACTGTGCCGGTATATGATATGCATAGCTGACAGACATTCGATATCCGGAACGTTCAAGCTAGCTTAATTCTAGCCAGGGCGCCGTCACCCTTGTGCGAACGTTTTAATATACGGCCAAGGCCGATGTGTAAAGGTTACCCCAAGTTGGCTTGCAGAAGGCGTATATCAGGAGAACACTAGTTATATCGGGAAGACAGCTCACAAGAGTATTGTGAAGCATCGTGATCATTTGTTTGTTTGATAAACCCATCATATCAATGCATGCCAAGGGGTCCTGTACATATTTCCAGAAGACTGTCAATCTTGCGCGTCCCGGTTTTGCGTGATGATTAGGCTCACTTACCCCAAAGCCGACCTTGCTGCACCATGACAATAGCTCATGAACGACGTGCGTACTATGCCATCCGCAGATGTTCTGCCAGTAGTAGTTGCGCGCCGGCTGGACACCTAAGCGTCAGCAAAGAATCCGGGTTGTTCTTCATTTGACCGCAGGGGATTCCTATATCTCGATTCTCGGACGATCGGCTGGAACCCGAGGCAGACCGAGGCATAGGGGAATTCCGCATTATGCAAAGCTCGATTATTTGAACCATAATCTCGCTAGTGTGCAATATAAAAGATCACGAATGAATAGCTAAAGCCACTCTGTCAGATATCAATAAAACAACTATAAACTAAAGGAAGACATGCCTGATGTATGAGCCAAGTATGGCATCGAGTTTTATCTTCAGAACCGAGGACACTGAAATCCATGGCTACAGTTCGGCCACCAACATACTCCCCATTACTGAACATCCTTCGAACTACTATATCTCCTTCCAAGACATGAATCTTCATTTTTCCTGATCAGCTGTCGTGCAAGGGCCAGAATAACCTGTACATACCGTGACTAGACAGAAACGCGATATGTCACAAGCCATGCGCGTAATAAGCATTGTGACATGACGTCATCGGCGTCCCCCACTGGGCTGCAAGGGGTTGGCACGGCTATTAGTATATTCTCCTATTAGATAGGCATCATGTTTAAATCATTCCCTGAAAACATACATGTTCTTCTTGACATTCTTGCTGTTGTTATTGCTTCTGTCAGTCGAGTCTGACTGGGAGCTAGAGCCTGGCTGACATGTTGTAGCTCAAGCCGACGTATACTGCGCGGCAATCCCTTCTTCTATTTAAAATGAGAGCATCCAGATACTGCGATGAATGATAGAATTCATGGAAGTCGATCTGCCGTGTCATTCTTGGGGTCGTTCTGGGTTGCCCTGGAAGAAGAGGACGGTAAGCGCCCTCTTTACATCAACGGCGCCTCGCCCCGTTGGAGTCTGAACTTCCGCGTCTTTCATTTCGGTGCGAGGATTGCCAGTCAATGTATAGAGAGCTTGCTGAGGAGCCTAGACTTCGTCCGAAGCGCCAATCGACAGCATGAGGGCAAGAGAACTGAACGGGCAGTATATAAACCGTTCACCCGCACGAAACGGTTGAAGTGCCAATGATCTTCGCAGCGAAAAAGAAGGAGCATGATATGATGAGAACTGTTATCTATACGATAGGGTAAGTGAAGAAATACAGGATCAAATATTGGACTTTCCTGGACCTCAAGGCCTCAGTATGTGATTATCTCGAGACTCGGGTGAGCAGAAAATTGTTGAATTCGTAAGACTGTGTAGCGAAGAACACTAACCATTATGCATGGTTCAAATAATATCTTGTCGGGCCCACAAGTAGTAGCATGAAGAGATTCTTTACCACACAAAAGCGCTTTCGCCGTTCAGAGTTCTCGCGAAACTCCAAGTCGCCCTAAGGATGCATAATCAAGCTGACGTTGTGGGACAATACTTCCGTATTAGGTAAGTGCATGAGGTCGAGACCAGAGGCAAACGTCGTGCTCGTTCTGACCTTGTGCCCGCTCAGAACTACTTTGCACTTGCACTGCAAGCTCAGACGTGCTGAATATCGGGATTCTACTTGTTCCCAACTGAAACACTTGATTTCGGTTTGACCCGGGTGACGACCGGAACGAGACGGACGGTCTGACGCAGGCGATCGTGACTTCCCCCTAGCCAGAACAAATCGTATAAAAAGGCGAAGTTTCCGGGATGCTATTCAGCCATATTTTGTAGACTATACCTAGTCTTGTCCGCTATCTTCCAGCTGGACTATCGCAAAACTTCAATCTTATCCAACTACAGTACTCTTGATCTACTTCATACCTCCCCTACTATCATGTTGCAAAGCTCTATTGTGCGAATGGCCCCTCCGGTCAGTCGACACGTCGGATCTATGATGGCCGTTGGCTCGCTCAGACTTGTCGCGTCTCCTCATATGTCACTCATAGGCCATCGTACTATTTCTTCGAGTGTCGACTCGCTGAGAGATGACAAGGCACAAGCTGCATCTGTCTCGACTCATATCAGTGAGCCGCTTCCTACCGCTTTGATATGAACGTCTGCTGATTGGCCCCTACTGTCTATAGAGGACCGTGCAACGATCTTAACGGGTAACGCAAAACCTCGACCTCCGTCTGCCACGGACTATGATTTAACTCACGAAGACTCGGCGAGCACTGTTCCACAAAAATTCATGGTTCAAGACGACTGGGTACTTTTCCACCCTGTCTATACCCCAGACGAATTGAAATCAGTCGAAGTGGGTCTTTCGATCGTGCAGAGCTGATTGATTCAAATTTCAAATTTCCCCGTGTTCTTAGGTTCTCCATCGCGAAGCGACGTGCCTTTCTGACAGACTGGCCACAAATCTAGTCAAGTTATGCAGGTAAAAGTCTTGACTTTCAGTCATGTGTCATATTGAAATTGAATCCGACTCATCACCAGGTGGGGTTACGACTTTGTCTCAGGATACAAACATAAGGAGATGCCTCGTGCACAGAATCTGTCCCTTGCGGAATTACGGAAAGAGGGATATGTCCTCAACGAGAAGCAGTGGCTCAATGTATGATAGATTTCAGTCTTCAACCCCTGAATGACACTGAATTATCGCATGATTTGCAGCGGATTCTCTTCCTCGAGTCTATTGCTGGTGTGCCGGGTATGGTGGCGGCGACGCTACGCCATCTTCAGAGCTTACGGCTTATGGTGTGTATTTTTATAGGTTACAATGTGATATTTCCCTCACCACTTTACCTATATTTATCAGCGCCGCGATAATGGATGGTTAGGGAAACACGTCTTTCCTGCAGGGGTGTTCTAATGTATTTTCAGGATTCATACGTGTTTGGAAGAGGCTGAGAATGAAAGGATGCATTTAATGTGAGTTCTCGAATCGAACGAACTCCAACCGCATGTTCTTATGCAGGCTTTTTAGGACCTTCATGACTCTTCGGAATCCATCATTTTTCTTCCGTGCGATGATCCTTGGTGCACAAGGCGTGTTCTATAACTTGTTCTGTTAGTGTATTCCCACTTCATTTCTGCTACCATAACCATTGTCCTCATGGTTTGTGCAGTTCTTTCTTATCTCGTGTCGCCGCGAACGTGCCATCGTTTCGTTGGCCACTTGGAAGAAGAGGCCGTGATCACCTAGTAAGCTGTGTGCAGAGTCACCTTCTCTACTGTCGCTAATATACCCCTAGTACGAAGTGTATCCAAGAGATCGAGGCTGGCCGCGTTCCTGAATGGTATGCACCTCTCTGTATTCATACATACATCTGCTCATACATGATCTACATACTTAGGTCCGACACACCTGCTCCTCAAATCGCTATCGATTACTGGCGTCTTCCCCCTGATGCAAAATTGCTCGATGTCATTTATGCTGTACGTTCAGACGAGACCACTCACCGGTTCGTGAACCACAGTCTGGCAAACTTGGACGTTCACCACGATGTCAATCCCTTTGCCCTGAGGGAGCCGGACATGCATATAAAGGGAAAGAAAATTGCGTAAGTGGTATACCTGTACCTGTCATGGACCTAATTCATTTGCTGACATCCTACAGTTTCGAAAGGAACGAGTCTGAAAGATATCTGAAAGAGTCTCGGGAAATGCTTCAACAAGCATCAGCCAAGTAAAATTTCTAGCTCAAAATTTATTCTCTCGTATCATATAGTATCTTTATCTCCACTCCGTAGTAACCGAATATTGAAAGATTTTTTATCTTCATAATAGATTGTTCTATTGCCCTTGTGCAGTTGTGAATAACCACCGTTTGTCACGCTTTCCGGTTTAGCCCCCTATTTAGTAATTTAAGCGCTGAAAGTTGTTGGCACTGCTGACGTCATCCGCCCACATACTGTACATAACTGCCACCAAACGAATGTAGCATTCCAACAAACGTCAATCATTCTTCCATATCCTTGCCGCTGGTCGACATATTCATCTATGCCTTCTTCAATAGCTCACCTGACGTCCAACTCGTCAATCCCGACGACTTCAGCTTCAAAACTGGATGATCCTTCGGCTCTGGCACATGGCCCAAGTGAACACGTACATAAGAGGTTTTTCATTGGGCCAATGCCAGAGAAAGTCCTGCCAAGCTCTAAATACCTCAAGAACATGAAGACGAAGAAGAGTAGTATTTCTCAGGCTTCGAGTGACTCCCGTGGAGATGAAGAAAATGAGACCATTGTCCGTATTGTCAAAGACAGTGCACGGAGTTTTTTTCTCCACGAAGGAGGTCGAGAAGAGGACTGGGGCGAGAATGAAGAACAGGAACAGAGCACGAGAGAGGAAATGTATCGTCGGTGGAAGGAAAGCGATTGGGGTGTTGTATTACGACGGCTCTGGAAGGATTCTGAAGGCGATCACCCCAAGAATGTTGCAACCAATCGTTGGGTCGGTGGTAGTTTCGAGATTGGGAATATAGCCGGGATCAATATCATGCAGGAAACAGAAGCCATGAGCAGAGTCTCGAGTCGAACGTCTGCTCATTCCCTTGCCACTCGGTTCTTCCCCCTCGACTCTGTCATTGCCCCGCCCGAACCTGATTCCCTTACAGCCCATCAATCGTTTGTGACGGCACCGTCGAAACCGCCGGCATCGATTTCTCAAGACGGATCGTCCTCAACCATCCCCCCCATATCTGAGGATACTCCTGCAAACACGAGTGCTTCTGCAGATTCTCGTACATATCTCCTGCGTCCAGCCATTCCTTCAAAACAAGTATCTGCATTTAGCCAAGCACGTACGGAAGTACCTCGTCGACCTATAATAAAGCTCCCTTCTTCCAATAAGACCGACAACCTTGTAGGGACCAAAGACAAGACCGTACATTACGACCTATCGCCTATCACTTCAAGTCCAGTGCAAGGCACAGCATCCCCTGCAGAGGTCTTGGGAAGAACCGGGGAAGAGGTCGCGGACACTAGTGCGGGATCTATGAGCCTTTCTGCTGTCTCTCAGGATGAAATCTCCTGGGGAGATGTTCTATTAAGAGGTTAGAGAACTGGATTTCGTCCACATTTGCAAGTTCTTACTTTCTTTGAAGATAGGATGCTCGTCAGAGTATATTCGTCTGATTCAGATATTATTCCACGTTTCAATGAGTCTGTGCATCGAACAGCGCGTGATCTGAATTTTGAAGACTGGGGCGAGTTTCTGGTTGCATGGCGGAAAGATCATCTCGAGCTCTATGAGAATTATGTACGTGCAACTCTGGATGATAGCTATATTGTGCTAAGACACTCTGGCGGCTCCTTAGAGTTTATCTGCCAAGGAATGGGTGACGGGGCATAAGCATCTTGCGTATATTGTGCCGCTAAAATCTGCACGAACTCGCTTGTCCCTATACTCCTTCGTGGATCTCACCTTTTGCATAACGTGTCCTCCGACTTCAAGGAGGTTTGATCCAAAACAAGTCAACTGGATAATTCATTCCTCAAAAGAACACTCTAACATTTTTATCTTCAAGGTGAAGAGTCGTTCTCGCGCTATCGACTGGCTATGGCAACTATGGTTATTATTCCTTTTGTTCCCGGCGTAGCTATGCTAATAGCGATGATTACATAGGCGACATAAAGGCGGCGATTTACCTCCCGTAGTCGAAATTCGAAATCCTCGCCTGGACAGCAAAGTGAAGATTGATATGCCCAACGTAGATACTGTGGACGCATACAAGATCTTTGCCAGAGAAAACGTAATCGCTCTAAGCGTGCAGTCACTTCATGCTGTTCCCGATTGGAAGCACTCTATCGAGCGTCAAATTGAGGAGGGGAACGTTTTACAGCTCTGTTGGCGGATGGAGTCTATATTGGATTGGATTTGGTTGGACAACGATGTAGAGGGCCGCCCAAGAGAATGGGTAGTGCTGTGCGGGCTGGCTTTACAAAAGGTCAGTAGTTGAAAGCTCCCTCGTACGCTCTAGCATCATATTCGTTCTAGATGAATGTCCCCGTCCACCTCGAGATTCGGTTAGGCGAGCACTATCCCCAAATCGTTCATCAGAAGGATGGTACGCGTCTACAGGAGCCGCCCGCGGTCGAAGGATACCTCGAACGATACAGACCTAACACCCAAAGTAAACAAAGCATATACCTTTCTACGCACGAGGGCAATCTCTTCGCTCTTGATCTTTCTCGTGCTCACCCGCCTTCACCTCTGGGCGCGACACTCGAGGTTGTACAAGAGGATGAAAACTACGCTGAAATTCTGCGAAGATCTGAAGTTAAGCGATGCATAAAACAGACTATGAATGCGACGGGTGTGTGTGATTTAAGGTCGATTCTGGCCGTGAGGAGGGCACTGCACCCGGTCATGCGCCATAGGCATGATTTGAAACTGGGCGATGACGAGCACTGGGTGAGGACCTGGCAGGTGCGGGTAGCAGAGGGAACACAGAGTGATGAGGAGGATGAGGGTGGAGAGCAAGGTTTAAGTAGGAAAGCGGACAAGCGTAAGTTGAGAATGAGAAGGTCGTTTGAGTTGTTGCTCAAAAGTGGCCATGTTGTTCGGTTTGAGGTGAGTGCATTTTCAAATTTGAATTGAATCCAGGACTGAACAGTGAAGTATACAGGCATATTCATGTAAATATGCCATAGAGTGGGTAGAGCGGCTCCAGGCGTTGGTACACTATTGGAAGACGAAGCACCGGTGCGATGCTCAAGAAGAGATGGAGGTCTCACAGGCCCATCGACCACGACTCACGCCGCAGATATATGCTGAAGCTGACCGAGCGATATACGCGGAGACGCCAGCCGATGAGAGTTCGCCTCTTCCTGGATTGGGCCATCTATACAATTGGTGTGTGCTGGAGGGTTGCAAACCAATCATCCGGAGCGGTAAATTGTTCATGAGGAAAGGCCTTCACGGACAGTACAAGTTAAGTTTTGAATCGAGTGTTGGCTCAATAGTTATTACTAATTACTAATTCTAAACACAAAAGACTGGTGGAATTATTTCTTGTACAGGAGCAGCTCCTTCCATTCCACATCACACCTAAGTCTGCTCTGCACACTTCGATGCGGAGGAAGATCAATCTCTCGGACGCATACGTGGGTTCGGGCTATTTCGCAGCACAGGTACTTCCCTCGGGACAATTCAATCCGGAAACCAATAACGTTCCACGGCGATATCAAGACGGCCTGGAAGCTGATGATCCCGAGGAAGACAGGCTTTTTGTCATTTGGTATCGCAAAACTGTCCCTTCCAACAACGAACACCCAGAAGATGCTATTCCCCCATTAGCCGCCAAACGTAAAGTAGCCATATTTCGTACTAGAAGTAAACTTGAACGCGATTCATGGTGTTGGGCTTTGAACAGTGAGATGGAGAGAGTGGTCAGGGCGCGGAAGGAACGAGAGGCGAAGATGAGGGAAAGCGGGAAATTGATGAATTTATGAAGCTTTGGTCCACACAGTCTTTTATTTCTCCGAACTTTTCGTTTGCATAGGAAACGGACTCATTGTTCATGTTCTTCATGATGTATTATTATCATTAGTCGAACAGTATACCATACATTCGATACGGTTACTTTTTGGGTTTCTTTGCACTAATAACAACGGTAAGCGAGGAACATCCATTTGAACAGAGAACGTACCCATAACGACTACGAGAAGTCATTCTCCCAGGAACACCGCCAAAGTCCAATGCACCACGAACAACTTTGTATCTGCGAATGGATGAGCACGATCACCGGGTTGTGGCAGCAAATAAGAAACCAACTTTACTCCAGGCAGATCTTTTACACGACCACCTCTGACAAGAACTACACTGTGCTCCTGGAGGTTGTGGCCCTCTCCCTGAATGTACGCCATGACGGACTCTCCGTTGGTCAGCTTGACTCTTGCAACCTTTCGCTTTGCAGAATTAGGTTTCTTTGGTGTCCGAATCATGATGTGCGTGCAGACACCCTTCCTCTGTGGACATTGCTCAAGTAACGGAGAGCTGGTTAACGCAGTTCTCCGTGGAGGAGGTTTTTTGCGCTTCATGGCCTGATTCATAGTGGCGAGAGCAGAAGTAGTTGGATGAAAGGAACGAAATTGTTGTATGAAGCCTGCATTTCCTGGTAAGGAATACCTGGGTTGGGCCAAAGACACTCGAGCGAATGCTCGAAAGATGGAAGCCATGTCCAGGAGGCAAGTCCAATGATTCTGAAGAGTTGTAGGCTAAGCCTAAGCCTGAATATTACATAAGGAACTATTAGTAAGCTAGGGTTGACCTTCTCGTTACGTATAGTGTGACACGGGTCACTCTAAATTATTCAAAAAATATTGGCAATGCAAGATGTCGCTCCAGAACCCAACTTCACGAATTATTCACAATCCCGGCCCTCTGATTTCGTACTAGCCTGGCTTTCTCTTCAACTCGTCAAAATTAGCCCGGTCACGGCGGCGCTAGCAACTTACTAGCCTAGCTTTTCTGTCTACGCATCGCCTCTTCAAGAGACTTTGGAGGCTCTGGACCGAGATGTTACGGACTCCGAGGAAGAACCTGGTATGCTGATTTTAGGTCTTTTTGCACAAGTTCGATTGATAGACACGATAATAGACTCGGGCATTGATCTTCAAGCAGCTTAGCGTAGGCTTTGAAATGGAGACCATCCTATGACCATAGGTACCTCTGGAGTCGGCATGAGTAACCTCTGGTAGTAATGATGTTGGTATGTGCTTACGGCCTGGCAGGCGCTATGGTATATAAATTGATGTCTTATAATTTTCATTGCAAGCTGTAGCCAGTCGCAACTCATCATGATGTCCCAATCTGCCTTGGAATGCACTGACGTCGCTGTGAGTATGTCCGGGGAAGTCTCCACTGTCTCCAACTTATGTCGTCCAGACAGACATCTCGCTTTATGGAGGTAGAAAGGCGACGAAGCGGCTACACATTCTTATTGTGGGTGCCCCTGGCTTCATTTTCGAGTTTTTTTCATCAATACTATAGACAGGTGGGATGCGGTATTGGAGGACTCGCAACAGCTTTTTGCCTTGGACAGGCTGGCCACGAAGTGACCGTAGTGGAGAGTTGCTCTGCCATAGCCCAACTCGGCGCTGGGATACAAGTCTGCCCCAGTAGGTATATTTGCTTTTTGGGGTATTTTTAGCTGTGCCAACCTAGCGCAGATTTGTCGCGTCTTCTAATCCGTTGGGGGCTTGAAGTTCCGCTGAAACGCCTTGCCGAGAGAGATCGCCCTTCCTGGTTCACCTTTCGCCGCTGTGAGTACTATAAGTGGCAGCCTTAACCTCAGGACCGTCCGCTTATTGCCTGTCTTGTTAGTCGACACGGGCGATCGTATTGGTATGTCCCGTTTAAACGGGAAGCTCGATCGCCAATATGGTGTGCCGTGGTATACTGTTCATGTACGCGAGTTCGTTCCCTTGTCCCGAGCGGAACCTCAATTCGCTGTATTCATATCAAACTAATTAAACGGCACCTTCCAGCGCGCGGATCTATACAATATGCTCTACGCTATCTCAGGGCCGTTTATGAATCTGCGCCTTGATAGTAGGGTCACATCAATAGACACCGACACAGTTTCAGTGACTTTGCATTCTGGAGAAGTTCTTTCAGCGGATTTGATCCTCGGTGCGGATGGGATCAATAGTACTGTCCGGCGTTGCATCACAGGACAAGCAGAGATGCCGCTCTCCGCACCGACAGGAGACGTTGCATTCCGAGCTGTATTGCCTGCGCATATACTGGCTGACGACCCTGATCTGCGCGCTTTGGTTGAACAACCGGAAATTACTTCCTGGATCGGTCCTGGGAAGCATATCACTGGTTATTGCATGGTACGTCTTATGTATGCTACGTAGTTTCCATTGACGAATGCACGATGTTTCGCAGCGTGATAGGAAAGAATACAATCTTGTGATGGTCATGCCTGGGGATTGCACCACACATTCTTGGACGGCCAAAGGGGATCCGAACGAAATGCGCGCGGGTTTTGCTGGATGGGAATCTCGGTTCGTTGAGTAGGCTGTTGTGATTCTGCCTTGACTCAGCAAAATGTTGAATAGGGTGGAAAGGTTGACATCCAAAGTCGATTCAATTCTGACAAGCCAGTTGATAATTTGCAGTCCCTTGAAGACCTGGATTCACAGCGGAGGACGCATTGCGTTGTTGGGTGATTCTTGTCATCCGATGCTTGTAAGTCATTCGCATTTGCGATATAATTCTTTTTTTTTGATTGTGTTATTCCAGCCGTACCGCGCACAGGGAGCTGCAATGGCGGTCAGTGATTGTAAAATTGTGTTCCTACCTCAGCTAGTGAGCCGCCGCATAAATAGATCGAAGATGCAGCAGTCCTGGGAAATCTACTTTCAAGACTCTCCTCTATTTCACAAATTCCGGTGCTTCTGAAGGCTTATGAGGATCTTCGCCACCCTCGAGCTACCAGCACGCAAGCTGCGTCGCTACTGAACAGACGTGTGTATCACTTGCATGATGGGCCTGAGCAGAGAATGCGGGATATGTCCATCCAGAAAGCGATGCAGCAGGAGCTAGAGCACTACGGTGCCGATGGAAGTCATTCTTTTGAAAACAGCATGCACCTGAATGAAGGCAACCCCAATGCGTGGTCAGACAGCGCCAAAAATGACGAAGTGTTTGGCTACGATGCAGATGATGCGGTAGATCAGTGGTGGTCCGAACACGGAAATACAGTATGTAGTACCAGCGATGCCAGATTGTAATCGATAGAAAAGGATTCCAGTTGTACATGTTTCTGTTGGTGAGAAAGCGCCCGCATTTATGGGCGCCAAAATCAGCTCGTCCGACGCTTCCAGTCTAGCAAAGTTTCAAAAAACACCTCTTATGCCATGGATCCCAATTCACGGATTGAAGCTGCGTGCGCCTTCCTCCTTCAATCGCCTCCTGGGGAGATCAACGATGTGCTCAATGGTCAGTTCATCGTCTCGCGAGTTCCAGACAGGGGTGGTATGCTGAACGTTGAACTTGGCCAACGCTTGCAGATGTCCGCACTATGATTTCTGATGACGATTCACTACAAGACAAGGTACTGCCAGCTTTGAAGGAGTACAATCTTGCACAATTCACTACCGTGGATGTTCCTGGCACAGAACACCAAGTTCGTTTCCTTCATCTGCCAGCATCGATTTCGATTTTGACGGTCTTTGTGTCGTGGCCTCGTTGGACACTATTGTAGTCAATCATAAGTGAAGCGGCTAGATTAAACTCTACACCGGAAGAGGGAGAGGGAGAGGGAGAACAAAGGTGGCTGGATCCGAGATCGAAGACGAGCTTCGCTTTCAACCATTTGACTTTGGTGTGTCTAATCTCACTGCACGATGGATGACATGTGCTCAGCTCGAAGTCGCACTAGGAAGCATCTGATCCTCAACCCTACGAACCTGATACAGATTCTGAAAGCTTTCGGTGCGCGCAGTTCGTACGACCCGATGCAATTCTGATCGTAGATTCTCGTCAGATCCGCTTTAGAGACCGCAGCTCTTGCGTACTTGCTTGCTCATTTCCATGATGGGGTCGCCTCTACATTCTCTATGCAAGGTTCTCCTAACCAGTTTGCGATTCAGATCGTTGCCAACAAATATAACCCTGCCAATTATTGGTATATCTGTTTACTGAACTTAACGGACAGTAATTTATCTTCGTTCTGAAGGTCTGGCAGATGGAGATCGGAATACATCGTTGATCTCAACGAAAATACCGTCCAGGGAAAGATTCTCGTAAACATTCATTACTACGAGCAAGGCAATGTGCGTTTCGTGGGACAGTGGTTGGTCTATACTTGTTGATGTCCCGTTCCAGGTTCAACTCTCGACTACGCACGCCGCATTATTTGCACTTCCTCCTGCTGTTGTTACCTCAACTCCTGCGGGATCGGCCTCGAAGATTCTTGCACTCATTGAGGAGGAGGAGGGGAAGTATCAGACATCATTGAACGATACATATCAAGAAATGTCCGAGAAGACCTTCAAAGGTCTACGAAGGGCGCTACCGATGACAAGGCAAAAATTAGATTGGGACAGGGTATGAATTCCAAATTCCCTTCTGAGAACGCTTTGTTAAATCTTGTACAGGTGCTGGGATATAAGATAGGAGCAGAGCTGTCTTCAAGCAAGGGTGTCTTTACCACTGGAAATTCAACCTGACTTGTAGGAAGTTTCAATGATAAATGTATTTGCCCGACCGCGAGTCAAATTTATGAGTGGCCCCAAGCTTCAGACGACCTCGGTTACAAACCCTATGTACATAGCTTCAACTTAATGGTCCCTGCTCCAGTCAGTGTGTCGAAAGATTATAGACCTAGGCTACGGCATCGAGGTTACGTTCACAGACAATACATCAAGGAGAGTCATCTCGTAGAAAGTCCCAGCACTGAGAAGTCGAGCGTGTGGACATTGTATATATTTCTATCGAATCTTGTCGCCAGTGGTTTCCTTCTGACAAATGATTTGGGTTTTCCCTTCTCGACGATGAACCTGTTTTCGACCGTCCACTGGGCATGCCAGAAAGGATTGCTCTTGATCGCGTCCTGGAATTCTTCGACGAGTAAGGTATGTAACTCGCGATTAGCGAGGGGGAATGGGTTTTTCTTCATTTGTTCAATTTGCTTTTCAAGAGCGGGACTATCTCGTAAGTGAGGCGAAGATGTCTCGGTAGGTGTGTGCAGAGATCGGTGCATTGACGGTGGTGGCGGAGGCGGCACAATCACCTCTGATGCTTCGAGTTTAGAACTGGGTTCGAATGAAAGCTTCCTAGCTGCTCGGAACACTGTCCTACGGGACACCGTGTTCAGTCTACTTGTGGTACTTTGCTCTTCTGCTGAAGGAGGTCTGAGAAGATGCGAGTCTTGCAGAAGTTGAATGTTTGACCTGTGTTCGATGTTCGAGTCTGACTCGCTGCTAGGATATGAAGAAATGAAAGGTGTCGAGAGCTTTGTGACAGGACTAGCAGAGTCAGTCTCGGCGATCATGTTTCCGTCCTGGGGAACTGGTGTCACCCCTACTGAGTGTCGATGAGCAGAGAAGGGCGACGAGAAAGTGCTAGGAGCATCAAGGCCGTCAGTTCGATGATGTGCAGACATGACTGACGCGCTCGTGGATGCGATCGGGGAATCAGGCCGTATATTCACCCCACCGCGCCCAAGCTCCATCAAGGAGAGAGATGTGCCGGAGGGAAGATGAGCATTCACAACCACAGAAACGGGTGCAGATGGCTGGTCTAAGATTTCATATCCGTCGGAGTCAGAGTCAACGATTTCAATAGCCATTGAAGCTGAGGAAGGAGTAACAACCTTCCTGGCGGTGGACGAGAATAGTTCCCCTGTAGCCCGTACTTGGGCGCTGGAGTCTGAATCAAAGCATGGTGTCACAGATGCTTTCTGTACAAGAAAGTTGACATACAATCCATTTTCTCACAATTTTGATGAGGACCTCTTTCGCTCATATCTGAGGTGCCAACTTTACTGAGGTTCTTTTCGACTATATCATCTGCGTGCGACCTTGTAAAGGTTTGAACTACGTCTTGAGGAGTCTCCTGGCTCCGGCCTCTCGTCATTTGACTAGCCAGGGTTGGCTGTTTACTGCAGCGACGACATATCCAGGATTCAACGGTTATATTTGGATCAAGGGCAGGCTTTTCCGTGCTTCCTTTAAGGCGCTCTGACAGTTCAGAGACTGAGACAGGTGGTACATGGCATGCTATTAGCAAGCCACCATAAGCACGGAAATCGTTGAGCTAGTACTGTAACTAGACGACGTACAGGAATGCCATGACCTATTGCAATGACAGCACGTCAATATGAAGCGCAAAAGACTGTCATCTGACTTGTTGCATCGAAAGCAAATGCACGCAGGTCTCTTCGACATGAGGTTCGCTAGAAACAAGATGGTATTACGTAAACCCCCGCACTCTCCCTTCACCCTCACATCTCCTTCAATCCATGGACCCGACTCCGACAACAGAGCAAGGTTTGAAAAAGCTCACAGTTGCTCAGCTAAAGGCCCTATGCAAAGAAAAGAAAATCACCGGATATTCCAAGGTTGCGAAGCCTGCTTTAATCCAGAAGCTATTGGAACACGCTGGTCATACTCCAACGCGAACTGCTACTACTGCGGCAACTCAAGAAAAAGGGTCTTCTGTTATAGCTTTGACTGCCAGAGATGCTAGACAACTTCCGAAAACCCCGTTATCTGGGAGAAATCTATCTGCTTCGACATCCGATCCTTCCTCCCGGTTGCTCACCCCTCCGCCAAGTCAAAATATTGCTTCTTCCCTGCCTCTTTCCATTCTTCAACCAGTTGATATATCGAGTGCTGCCACTATCGCAAGAGACCCGCTTTCTAATGCGCATATACCTGACCATGTCCCTGCAATTCAGCGGCCCACTCTCAAATCTAGCGTTCCCTCAGCTGTAATTGACGAGAATGATTCGCAAACTGCGCTTACTCAGGCACCTCAGAACATCAATACATCCAGCACTCTTTCCCCGGTTTCATTACCCCAAACATCCAATAACATATCGACTCTGTCTCCTCATGCTTCTCGTTTTTCTCCTACTCCTGAAAATATTCTTGCTCCCATATATGTCGCGGATTCCTCCCCGGCTGTGAAGACTAGCTCAAAGCGCCGTCTACCGACACTCGATACGAACTCTGGCGTTCTCGCCAAGAAGACTAAATTCTCTTTTGCTCCCAAGTCCTGTCCATCCTCCAAAGCCGGAGTATCCGCTCGTCCTCTGCCAGGTACCTTCAAAATTCCCGAGGTTCCTCTGCCATGGAAAGACGCTTCTGTGCCGGTAACTCATGCTGTATCAGATCGTACTGCAGATATCCACCGTCCATCTACGATATCTAGAATAACCAATGGACGTAAACGTTTCACTCCTCTGACGGTTCACAAGAAAGGTCATCCAAATGACTATCCTGCGGCTCAAATGTCCGAAAGTACCCCCATGCTCCAATCTTCATCAGTTCCTAGCATCAAAGGGGGAAATACGAAACCGACCCACTGTTTATACTACTTAGACTTTCCAGTTACCCCTCCTTTGACCTTGAACCGCATCACACTCCCGCCTTCGCTGGCGCAACGTAAGCATGTAGCGCGCTTCGCAATCATTCTGAGCCAAGTAGCGAAGGAGGATCTCTCGCAATGTATTTTGGTGTCGAGAATGTTTAGATATGCTAGTGCGTTATCTTATTGCGTGCTATCTTTCCTGACACTTATTTTGGATCTTTCCAGTCTATTTGTCTGCTACTGCTCGTCTCAAGCGAGACTTCCCAGGCCACAGACTCGACCGTGTACTTCAAAATTTACCCCCAAACATGACTAACTTATGGCCCTATTTACATCAACGTGAAGGAGAAGTAAAGGAACGGTTGCGCATTTTCAATGAATCTTTCCTCGGGCGTGTACTGACTAAAGATACCATTGCTCCACATTTATGGACGAGTCCTGACCATGATAAGCAAATCGGGATTGCCATAAGGTCTGTAAAGTTGCTCTCCTTCAGAGGTTTTTGATGGTGATACCGTTGCAAGGTTTATTTTGACTCGTTTGTTCTTTTCAATCTCTACTGGCGGAGAGAAGAGCGGCATTGGGTGGCTACAAGGAAGGATTATTGATGTGCAGGAGATTGTCAAAGGGGAGATTTGGTGGGTCCTTGTGGAACAGCCGTCGTCAACTTCGACACCGTCTTCCGTGGAGTCTGTCTATGTCCTGGAGTCCACTTGCGAGGTGATTGGATCAGCACCTCCGTCGTTGCATGCCTCTTTCAGTTCACCGAAATCGTACTCTGTTCGTGCGGACTGGTCGTCATACATCGCAGAGAGGGCCTCGCACTCTGCCACTGACGACAAAACCGCCCAAAGCCGGTCACAGAGGCATCTTTTGTCATTGATGGACCGTTTGAACTGGACAAATCACGAAGAATACGAAAAGGGAGTAAGTAAGTTGTGGCTTAAGCGAATCGATGGAGAAGGCGATATAGGCCGAACCAAGAGGACGCTGGCTGAAAAGTACATCTTGGCCTGTGTCGTCGAGAATAGGTACGATGTCGATAGCTATGCTCCACTTCAATCTTCTGATGCCTTTTTCTTCTTTTTCTTCTTTAGCCTTAGTGGGCGCTGGATGACGTCTACACAGATGGCGCAAGATTTCTCAGGACTTCCGACTATCACACATGCAGTATCAACCTCCTCCAGGATGCCAGTACCTAGCGTGCATTTATTTCTTCCTGCGTATGTCATATTCGACTCTCGTCCAAGTTGGCATACTTCTAACCGCACAGTTCACGTAGGCATCATCATGTCGAAAGTGTTCATTTTACCACAGTCACAGGCCTGCCGCTGCATTCTGCTCTGGCTGTCGTACAGACGCCAGGAAGGGAGTACTTTGTGTTGAGAGATAATGGCATGCAAGTTGGATGCGAGGAAGATGGTGTTTCCAGCGTTTGGATGAGCATCATTGGATGCACAGAAAGAGGAGAGACGAAAGAAGCATGAGATCGTAGAAAATCAAATATACCAGGGTAGAGCAACGGAATGAAATATAATAGACCAAATGACTGCTTTTATCCACTCGATTTCGGCCTTTTCACTGTTCCGTAAGGTCCCACATCCGAAGACGAATTACGATCCAACCTCTCCTTCTCAGACTCGTGGTCGGGTGGAGAACGAGTCAAGCGCTCGGGCGGCTGTTCTAGTTCCCAGGCCAAATTTCCTTCTGACGTCCCAGATTCACCTGCTGGCCTTGGAACACCATTTGACAATGACACTCGTGGTACCTGCATACGATTGCCACCCTGCGTTTGTTGAGGCCGAGATTGGGATGTCACACCCAATTCGCCGTATACCAGTCGCCTAAGCTCTTCATTCTCCTTCTCAAGTCTCACTAATTCAATCTCCCGCTCTAAAGCCCACTCCGCCTGAGCGGCACCACCTGCCAACCACGGCTCCCGTTCTATCAAGTCAGGATCATCTTCAACATCCGGTCTCGTTAAAATACGGAGATCCTGAGTTCCGTCCTGAGATGTTGAAGCTCCGTCATAAGACACACTTGGTGCGGAAGTCGATTCATCCTCTTGGTTGCTGTGTACACTCTCGCCACCAAGCTCTCTCAAACACCGCCTAAGCACTTCCGACATTCGAGAGATACTCTCAGATATTCGTGTGCTTGTTTCAAGCTCCTTTGAGGAGTTTTCCTCCTCCAAAAGAAGTAGCTTTGATTCGTATTGTCGGACAAGGTTCAACTCATTTTCTTGGACGAGTTGCTATTGGAGAGTGGTATGTCAGCGACGACGCGGTGTAAGAGTACAATACATACAGCACGATTGCGAAAGTTGCCTGATTAACAAAAGAAAAATAAGCGACTGAGAATCCAAACGATGTCGGAATACACTAACTCATTAAGGTATCCAATGTTTGCTCATACTCCTTGATTAAAGTATTTAGCTGTTTATTATCATGCTGTAGAGTTTGGTTTTCTGCCGCCATGGCAGTATTCATTCGTTCTAATTCATTCTCGTAGGCTTCTTTTGTTTTGTCGGTATTGAATCTGTTTCACCCGCTGAGATGTTGTAAACGTAGAGAAAAACATCTTACCTCCGTAAGACAAATCCAGTCTGAGAATGCATGGCCTGGTTCTATGAAACAAAACAAGGCCGCGTTAATACGCCGTGCCAAAGTGACAATACATAGCGACAGGAATACCTTCACATTCCCAGTAAGGGCGTATAGTGAGACCGACAAGCTTCGATTCTGGTTCAGCTGCTCGCTCAGCTCAGTAATTACAGCCCATAGTTGAGCATAATCGTCGCCTCCATTTCCGCCGTCAATGATCGTCATTTTCGATAGTGAATGTTCAATTAGACCAATAGTAGAGGTAAGGATGGTGGGAGCCAGGTCATAACGGTGACAGTGTGCTATGCCAGGAGAAAGCTCTAGTCACGTGATACAGAGCGAGAACACGTGGTTCGTCCCTTTTTAATTTTCGGCTAGCGGCCGGTGAGTTGAACACCTTCCTTACGAATTGCAATCTTCCAAGTTTTTCAACTACAACGTCGATGGCTACTGCACACAGAACCTCCTCGCATCCTCTCAAGTCGTCAATACATAACGCTCACACAGCTCAAAAGGTAATATCTTTCAAGTTCACCTTTGCTCGCTGTCTGACTTTTTCCCTTTGTTCTCAAAGGCTCCGACCGTCGAGCCGCCACAATCTCTGTCGTCAGCCAGTCACACCTTCTACGGTTATGAATATATATCACGGCTTTGTGCACGGTTCATAACACATCTGTTCGCTTGCCCTGAATACCCCCCTTCTTCGGTATCGAGTCCGCAAGTCAAGCTACCCTATTTCGTTGCCTACGCTTTTCACCGCACCAAACTGCACGAGTCTGTGACTTTCTCAGCTCTGGTCCTACTTCAGCGGCTGAAAGCACGATTTCCCACCGCCCGCGGGTCCTCGGGTCATAGGCTGTTCATCTCAGCTTTCATGCTTGCTTCGAAAGTGGTCTGTGATGACACCTATTCGAACAAATCTTGGAGTATCGTCGCTCAGCAGATGTTTAGTCTTCGCGAGATCAACCAGATGGAGAGGGAAATGTGTAATTATCTCGACTGGGAGCTCTCTGTAGACGGCGAGACGTTGAAGTGTTTCGAACGAAGGGTGAAGGAGGACTTTGCAAAAGACGCCGTTCCGTTCCCCAACTACCCTCTACAGATGGTATCGAAACGTGCCGCGAAAGCTGCTGCATCGACATCGAATACGCCTATGCCCGAGCCACACTCCACGACTGCACATATACCATCGTTTGGCCAGGGCAATACTTCGCCGACAAAATCGACTACGACCAGTCCTTCTGCTGTCTCTCACAAAGCATGTCCGTACCCTATTCCCGATACTCCTTCGCCAAGCCATTCTACCACCACTTCACCCGCATCATCTGCCTCACCTCAGACACCTGTTGGCCACGAGGACTTCTCGGCTGACATCCGGGAGTATGATTCTCCTATCGGTTTCCGTATAACGGATAAGATGGTTCCAAATTGGCATTCGAATCCATTCAAGAACGAGATGTTTGCTCGTGCACTGCCTGCAGTGTGGTAGTACGAGCAGATTTATTAGGTTTTGTTCTTTCGGCTGGTATGCCTTCTTTTTTCCCCTTTTTTTGCGTTCCTCCATTCTCCGCTCATTGATCTTACATGGAACTATCCTTTTTTTGATCTTGCTTTAGATCCATTTGCATTGCACTAACCTTTTACACATTGTACTCACCGCTTATCATCATGTACATACAACGCACCTGGACTCCAGATACCCCGTGACTCGCACAATCACCTCATCAGTCTTTTCATTCCTCTTTCATTTCTTTTATATTCCACTGCACTCACATTTCCAGTGAATAAGCTTATAATCGCTCTCATTCTTACTTGCATTGATACAGCTTGCATGTGGCTCAGGCTGTAGTATCTATTCAGAACCAAACATAATACTAACACATGAAATACCAAATCAATTATTATCTACTCTTAGATCAGTTTGAACTGTGAGCTTGAGTTTTTAGCAAGCTCAAGGTAATGATTTTGGTTGATCACGGACTCGTCACCAATCCACAGTGTTGGCAGTGTTGGCTCTGGGGTTTTCATATACTTAGTTGGAATTTCGTCCCGGAAGTAACGTTTTGCTGAGTATCGTTTGCCTTAAAACCAACCAGAACTTATACCAACTCTAATCAGACTCAAATGACCTGGCATTGCTGCTGCGTGTTGTAAGATACAGGTGAACTCTTGCGTCTGCGACTATGTATTCAGTTTCGATTCAGGGCTTGCATACGTTCAAAGCGCAAGTTTACAGTAGAAGAACGACATCATCATGTATATGCATATTGTTATCAGGGAGACATTTTAATACCAGATCACAATCCACTGACATGGCGCATCAAATCAAGGATACTGTCAATTTAGTACTCAGCACCACTATGCAATCGTGTACAGAACAATCTATTCTATTTCCGACAGCAAGCAAATGTGTGATGAACTAATTTTTGTATGTCTGAGTCTTTGCATAACGAGTCTCATCCTTGTCATCATGATGAAGAGGCATCACCCAAAATTTGCCAAATGTACACGCCTGCGGAGGCGGCCTGATAGAAGCGGTCGTCGCAGTTGGGCCAGCGTCTTCAAGCTTCAGCGCTTCAGCAGTGACCTGAAGCTAGTCAGACCGGTCGTTGATGATTACTAATCTGTTTAGTTTGTGCTATTGGGACAAGCATGAGTAAATAGATACCAACAATGTTTACGAGAAGGAGCCGCAAACTTCGTTGTTGACCGTCAACTACTCATTGGAAGGATGAGTATTCCTCCTCCTCCTCCAGGCTTTATGCCTCCTCCACCAGGCATGAATCCGCTATCAGATGGAGCATCCAGTTCAAAAATGCCTCCCGAAGGCGAGTCTTCTGTTCATTCTCCATCTGACGCTAGTTTCTCAAAACTTCGTCATTTACAGTGATAGCACAAAAGTCGATGAAGTGGGTGCAAATGCAGCGGAAGAGATATGGAGAGAAAAGACGAGGTGGTTATGTCGATATGGGCAAGCAGGTATGCGTTGTTCAGTCATTGCATCTCGTGGGGTACTCATCTTCTTGTAGGACCTACCGCCAGAACACGTTCGTAAAATCATAAAAGATCATGGTGACATGAGCAACCGCAAGTTCCGAAATGACAAGCGTGTTCATCTTGGTGCTCTCAAATATGTGCCTCATGCAGTCATGAAACTTCTCGAAAACATTCCTTACCCTTGGGAGCAAGTTCGTGAAGTACCTGTCCTTTATCACATAACGGGAGCTATCACGTTTGTCAACGAAATTCCGCGCATTATCGAGCCGGTCTATCATGCACAGTGGAGTACGATGTGGCTTGCAATGCGAAGGGAGAAGCGTGACCGTCGACATTTCAAGCGAATGCGGTTCCCCCCTTTCGACGATGAAGAGCCGCCTTTGGACTATGGCGACAACGTCCTTGACGTTGAACCTCTAGAGGCGATCCAGTTAGAGCTGGACCCTGAAGAAGACTCTGCGATTAGTGACTGGTTCTATGACCCGAAGCCTCTTATTGATACACCTAGCGTCAACGGCTCCTCTTACCGATATTGGTCACTTTCACTGCCTGTGATGGCCAATCTTTATCGACTTGGTCGCACTCTTCTTTCCGACCAGCCAGATCGCAATTCCAGCTATCTGTTTGACAAGAAGTCGTTCTTCACTGCGAAGGCTCTGAATATGGCTATCCCGGGAGGTCCCAAGTTCGAGCCGTTGTATCGTGACATGGACACGTTCGACGAGGATTGGAACGAATTCAATGATATTAACAAAGTCATTATTCGCCAACAAATCAGAACAGAGTACAAGGTTGCTTTCCCGCACCTTTACAACTCTCTCCCTCGTTCTGTTCGGATTTCGCCTTATCACTCCCCCAAGAATGTTTACATTCGTACCGACGACCCTGACCTCCCCGCATTCTACTTTGACCCTCTCATTAATCCTATCTCCCTTCGTGGTGTGATGGCAAAGAATATGCCATTAGTCTCTCATGAAGATAGTATCTTTGGTCCGAACGGTGCTGACGACGACGACTTCGAATTGCCAGAGGATATCAACCCCTTCCTTGAAAGCGAGGATCTTGAGAATGATCTCACTGCAGATGGCATTGCCCTGTGGTGGGCCCCAGAACCATACAGTCGCCGCTCTGGGCGGATGAGGCGAGCTCAAGACGTGCCACTGGTCAAGAACTGGTATTTGGAGCATTGTCCACCAAACATGCCGGTCAAAGTCCGTGTCTCTTATCAGAAACTCCTCAAGTGCTTTGTGTTGAATGAACTGAAAACGCGGCCGGAGAAAGCAATGACGAAGAAGAATCTGTTTCGGCAACTGAAGGCGACGAAGTTTTTCCAGACTACGAAGCTTGATTGGGTTGAAGCCGGTTTGCAAGTCTGTCGTCAAGGGTATAACATGCTCAATCTCTTGATACACCGGAAGGTAAAGCCTTTCCTTTTCGTTACTTAGAGTTACCAAGTCTGACCTCTCGTAGAACTTAAATTATCTTCACTTGGATTACAACATGAATTTGAAACCCGTCAAGTGAGAACCTTTAACTCATCGTCTTTGTGTCAGACTGATCGCTCGCTGCAGGACCTTGACCACTAAGGAGCGAAAGAAATCGCGCTTCGGAAACGCGTTCCATCTCTGTCGTGAAATTCTCCGTCTTACGAAGCTAGTCGTCGACGCTCACGTCCAGTTCCGTCTGGGAAACGTTGATGCTTTCCAGCTTGCGGATGCTCTGCAATATATCTTTGCTCATATTGGTGCATTGACTGGAATGTATCGGTACAAGTACAAGGTTAGTGACTTGCTTATTTTTTTTTTTGCAATGATTGCTTGAACTGTGTTTGCAGTTAATGAGGCAAGTTCGTATGACGAAGGACTTGAAGCACTTGATCTACTACCGCTTCAACACGGGTCCCGTTGGGAAGGGTCCAGGTAATGGATTTTGGGCTCCTGGTTGGCGTGTGTGGTTGTTCTTCATGCGAGGTATCGTACCTCTGCTGGAGCGATGGTAAATTATTCATCAAATGCCTGCCTGTTCAAAGAGGTGGTCTCATGATGTCCGTCTTGCAGGCTTGGGAACCTTCTTGCTCGTCAGTTTGAGGGAAGGAACAGCAAGGGCATTGCAAAGACAGTCACCAAACAACGTGTAGAGTCGCACTACGACCTGGAATTGCGTGCTGCGGTGATGCACGATATCCTTGACATGATGCCAGAGTCGATCAAGCAGAACAAGTCCAAGACGATTCTACAGCACTTGTCCGAGGCTTGGCGATGCTGGAAAGCTAATAGTAAGCCTTCGAATCAGTACTGTCATTGACTAAATTGTAATGTTTTTAATTTCAGTCCCTTGGAAAGTCCCGGGTATGCCTACTGCAATCGAGAACATCATCTTGCGGTACATCAAAAGTAAAGCTGACTGGTGGTGCTCGTGAGTGGCGTATACCGCTGCGTGTTGTTTTGCGCGCTAAAATTATTGTTTGAATGCATAGCGTTGCTCATTACAATCGAGAACGTATTCGACGTGGAGCGACTGTTGATAAGGCTGTCGTCAAGAAGAACTTAGGACGTCTTACTCGTCAGTAATATCATGTCGTATACACCTCTAGCTAATGTGTGATTCCACAGGACTTTATCTCAAAGCTGAACAAGAGCGCCAACACGGTTATCTGAAGGATGGTCCTTATATCAGTGCTGAAGAGGCTGTTGCAATTTATACAGCTACCGTTCATTGGCTAGAAAGCCGCAAATTCGCGCCTATCCCATTCCCGTAGGTCGTTGAGATAAACAAAGCTAACCTAATCCTTCTCACGCTCCACATACTTGTCACTTATCTAGTCCTCTGTCATACAAGCACGATACAAAGCTCCTGGTCTTGGCACTTGAAAAATTGAAGGAGGCTTATTCCGTGAAAGGTATATATTTCGCTGACTATCGAATGCATCTGTATCTAATGATATGCTCTAGGCCGTTTGAACCAGTCGCAACGTGAGGAACTTGCTTTGATTGAGCAAGCTTACGATAACCCGCACGAATGTATGCTCCTCCACGAATACCGCCGTACCGCGAATCTCATCACGAATTGTAACAGGCTTGTCTCGCATCAAGCGTCTGCTCCTTACGCAGAGAGCGTTCAAGGAAGCTGGCATCGAGTTTTTTGACACCTACGACAAACTCATTCCTTGCTATGATATTGAGCCCATTGAAAAGATCACTGATGCTGTGCGTGCGGAGGCTATCATTTAGGATACCACTGACTTTGTGCTTGTAGTATCTTGATCAATTCTTGTTCTTTGAGTAAGTTTCACAAGTAAATATCCGTGAAGGTAGGAATTGACGCTGTCCTTAGGGCTGACAAGCGAGGCTTATTCCCTGCATGGATTAAACCAGCAGTATGTGCAAACTACCTACCTATTCGAATGTGCTCCAAGCTGACTGGTGTATTCTCAGGACACTGAACCTCCACCTCTTCTCGTGTATAAATGGTGCCAAGGTATTAACAACCTGACGGATATCTGGGAAACAAGCGAAGGAGAATGCAACGTCATGATGGAAACAGTTCTGTCCAAGGTTTACGAGAAGATAGATTTAACTCTTCTGAATCGTCTTCTTCGTCTCATTCTCGACCATAATTTGGCGGACTATATCACTGCCAAGAACAATACAGGTAAGTCTAGGTCAATACATTGCTGCCCGGTGTCTCACACACGACTCTCACTCTTTAGTGTTGACGTACAAAGGTTAGCTACGCTATCTTTATATCATGCATCAAGCTGAAATATCTCATAAGACATGGCTCATACGAATGCTTTTGGTTTGATACGTGGTCTCCAGTTCTCCGCCTTCGTATTCCAGTATTATGGGCTTGTGCTCGATCTCCTCATTCTTGGTCTGCAACGAGCCAGTGAAATGGCCGGCCCTCCGCAGATGCCCAACAACTTCTTGCAATACCGAGACTCTGCCACGGAGACTCGTCACCCCATTCGACTCTACTCGCGTTATGTTGACAGACTTCACATACTCTTCCGCTTCACTGCCGACGAATCCAGAGATTTAATTCAGCGATATCTTTCGGCTAATCCAGACCCTACGAACAACAACGTCATAGGATATAACAACAAGCGATGCTGGCCTCGAGATTGCCGTATGAGGTTGATCAAGCATGATGTGAACCTTGGTCGTGCTGTCTTTTGGAATGTCAAGCAGAGTCTCCCGCGATCATTGACGACAATAGAATGGGAGGATACTTTTGTCAGTGTGTACTCGAAGGACAACCCTCAATTACTGTTCTCTATGTGCGGCTTCGAAGTTCGTATCCTGCCGAAGATCAGAACCATGAGTGGAGAGCAGTTTTCGTTAAAGGACGCAGTTTGGAATTTGACGAATGAGCAGACCAAAGAGCGCACGGCTCAGGCGTTCTTACGTGTCTCTGACGAAGGTATGAATGTTTGCCACTCCCCTTGAGGAAAGCCATTGACTTCGTGTTTGCTAGGGGTGCAACAGTTCAACAATAGAATTCGACAAGTGCTTATGAGTTCTGGTTCGACGACGTTCTCCAAGATCGTCAACAAGTGGAACACGGCCCTCATCGGTTTGATGACATATTATCGCGAGGCTGTCATCCACACGAACGAGCTTTTGGACTCCTTGGTCAAGGCAGAGAACAAAATCCAGACGCGTGTAAAGATTGGTCTGAACAGTAAAATGCCTTCGCGTTTCCCTCCCGTCGTTTTCTATACACCTAAGGTATATGCTTGTTGTCAGCTGGTATCTAGTTGTGCTTATGATATTTGCAGGAATTGGGTGGACTTGGAATGTTGTCTATGGGGCATGTGCTCATACCTCAAAGTGATCTTCGATGGTCAAAGCAGACCGACGTCGCTGGTATGTTATTTCAAATTCGAGGTTCTATCGTCGCCGACTTAATACCATTGCTTAGTTACCCACTTCCGTGCTGGAATGTCTCACGAGGAGGACCAACTCATCCCTAACCTGTATCGTTATTTGCAACCATGGGAAGCGGAATTCTTAGACTCAGCCCGCGTGTGGTCGGAGTATTCTATGAAGCGGAAGGAAGCAAATGCACAAAATCGGCGTTTGACACTTGAAGATCTGGAAGATAGCTGGGATCGCGGTATTCCCCGAATCAATACGTTGTTCCAGAAAGATCGTCATACGTTGGTGCCTCCGTATGAAGCGCTGATCCTTTAACTGAATAATCATGGTTTCTAGGCTTGCCTATGACCGTGGCTGGCGTGTCCGAACAGACTGGAAGCAGTACCAGTTACTCAAGCAGTAATTTTTTTTTTTTTTCAATCTTCAAATCTTTCTGACTCTCCGAAAGCAATCCATTCTGGTGGACTTCGCAGCGACACGACGGCAAACTTTGGCAATTGAACAATTACCGTGTTGACGTTATCGCTGCTTTGGGTGGTGTCGAAGGTATCTTAGAGCACACGTTGTTCAAAGGTACCTACTTCCCGACCTGGGAGGGTGAGTAAAGAGTTACAAGTGAATGTGTTGCTGCTGACTCTCCTTTCTAGGTTTGTTCTGGGAGAAGGCGTCTGGCTTTGAGGAGTCTATGAGATACAAGAAACTCACAAATGCCCAGCGTTCTGGTTTGAATCAGATTCCGAACCGTCGTTTCACTTTATGGTGGAGTCCGACGATCAACCGTGCCAATGTCTATGTGGGATTCCAGGTCCAGCTTGACCTTACAGGAATTTTCATGTATGTATTACTGCGTTGTTAACGTCGCTAATCGCTGATCTTTCTTTTGCTGGGTTAGGCACGGCAAAATCCCTACGCTCAAGATCAGTTTAATTCAAATCTTCCGTGCTCACTTATGGCAAAAGAGTGAGTTCTGTTGCCTTGAGTAATCTAAAATTTCACCTCATTTACACCCTACAGTTCACGAAAGTGTGGTGATGGATTTGGTTAGTTCGATTATTTTTTGTAATGAGTCCCGGCTCATTTTGATAATGGCATCTAGTGTCAAGTATTTGATCAAGAGCTCGAGCCGCTGCAAATTGAAACCGTTCAGAAAGAGACTATTCACCCTCGTAAAAGCTACAAGATGAACTCCTCTTGTGCTGATATCCTCCTGTTCTCTGCGTACAAAGTATGTTGCAACTTATCTTGTATCGTCAAATGATTGACGTTTGTGTTAGTGGAATATTTCAAGGCCTTCGCTTGTCACCGATGTAAGCTAGTTCTGTTTTGTCATGTTCAATTCGTCTCACCATTCGGATAGGTGAAAGACGTGCTTGACGGTACAACAAGCAACAAATATTGGATCGACGTTCAATTGAGGTGGGGTGATTTCGATACTCATGATATTGAACGATATACACGAGCCAAATTCTTGGACTATGTAAGCACTTCATCGTCTTTTGTTTTGAAGCGCGCTTACATCATTCCAGGTGTCCGACTCCATGAGTATTTATCCTTCTCCTACTGGTGTCATGATTGGCATAGATCTAGCCTATAATCTGTGGTCGGCCTACGGGAATTGGTTCCCCGGAATGAAGCCTCTTATCCAGCAAGCCATGGCGAAGATTATGAAGGCCAATCCTGCTTGTCACGTTCTTCGCGAGCGCATTCGCAAGGGTCTGCAACTGTATTCTTCGGAGCCCACGGAGCCGTATCTGAATAGTCAGGTAGATAGAAGTCCAATATCTTTTCTACGGGCTCAATCCTGACTTGTCTCCTACTCACAGAACTATTCGGAGCTCTTCTCGAATCAAATCATCTGTAAGCTGCTTACAACCTTTGTCTCAATGGCTGTCTGAACACTTTGGCAGGGTTTGTGGATGATACAAATGTTTACCGTGTGACAATGTTTGTCCTATTTTCACTCACTCACTCACTGAGTAATTGGGCTGAAATTACTGCAATTTTAGCCATAAGACATTTGAGGGCAATTTGACCACGAAACCAATCAGTAAGTTTTACCGTGTTTATTTGATTCATTTTTTTGACCAACATTGTAGACGGTGCCATTTTCATATTCAATCCTCGATCCGGCCAGCTCTTCCTCAAAGTCATTCACACAAGTGTCTGGGCCGGACAGAAACGTCTTGGACAGTTAGCGAAGTGGAAAACCGCAGAAGAGGTTGCTGCTCTTGTCCGATCTCTTCCTGTTGAAGAACAGCCGAAGCAGGTCATTGTAACACGGAAAGGAATGTTAGGTATGGACATCAAGTCAGCTTCACGCTTACTTGACCTTTGTTGACAATGATGACAGATCCCCTCGAGGTTCACTTGCTTGACTTCCCCAACATTGTTATCAAAGGCAGTGAGCTTCAGCTACCATTCCAAGCTTGTATGAAGATGGAGAAATTTGGTGATCTCATTCTGGTGAGTTACAGAAGTAACCTTTCATGTAAATGCTCATCATTTTCTACAGCGCGCGACCCAACCACAGATGGTGCTATTTAGCTTATATGGTGAATCGCAATTTACAAGTTTTCCCCATTTCAAGGTCTGATGATTTGAATAGATGACTGGCTTAAGTCCATTTCAAGCTATACGGCGTTCTCCCGACTCATTTTGCTACTCCGTGGACTTCATGTCAACAACGAAAAGGCTAAAATTATTCTTCATCCCGATAAGAATACAACTACTGAACCGCACTTCGTCTGGCCTACACTAAGCGATGAGGAGTGGATTAAAGTCGAAGTGGCAATGAAGGATCTCATTCTCGCAGACTTTGGCAAACGGAATAGCGTCAATATCGCCTCTTTGACGGTCAGCGAGATTAGAGACATTATCTTGGGTCAGGAGATCGCCGCGCCTTCTCTGCAAAGGCAGCAGATGGCAGAACTGGAAAAGAGCTCCGAGGCCCAAAGTCAGGTTACTGCAGTCCAGACGTAAGTCACTTTCGTGTTAACGATAGCATTTTTCATACTAAATATTTCCAAGACAAACGACCAATGTGCACGGAGACACTATTCAAACAGTCACCAGTATGTACTCAGTTGTCGCCTGATACTTGTCTCTTACAAAAATGTTCCAGCCACGAATTACGAGCAGCAAGTGTTTAGTAGCAAGTCTGACTGGCGTGTTCGAGCTATCTCTGCTACGCATCTTTCCTTACGACTACAACACATCTACGTGTCCAACGACGATGTCAAGGATGACGCTGCTTCCTACACATATGTTCTTCCAAAGAATATACTACGTGCATTCATTGTGGCGTCCGATCTCCGCACACAGGTAGCAGCATATTTATATGGTGTCTCTCCTCCAGACAATAAGCAAGTGAAGGAGATCAAGGTGCGCACAATTATTCATCAGACAAAGGTTATTTTGGATGACATTTCTCTAGGCTGTTGCTTGGGTGCCTCAACGAGGAAGTAATAATAGCGTCGAGTTACCGTCTCGGCTGCCCAAAGACGACTACCTATTGAAGGACCTTGAACCTCTAGGATGGATCAAAACGCAGGCTCTCGAGATCCCTCATTTGTCTCCAACAGATGTGACGACTCAGGCCAAGATCATGGCAGATCACCCCGAGTGGGCTTCTTCGTCGATATGTATCACTGCCTCGTTCACTCCGGGTTCGGTCTCACTGTCTGCCCATTCTCTCACCGTAGCTGGGTTTGAGTGGGGCAGGAAGAATCCCGATAATTCCGCAAATCCTCCTGTATGTTCTAGGTTTCTTCGTGCCGGAACTTTGATACTGACATCTGTATTGTAGGGCTTCAATCCCAATATGTCTGAGCGTGTACAACTGCTTCTTTCGGATCGCGTGCTGGGAATGACACTCGTTCCTGAGGGTAGAGTGTGGAACTATGGTATCGGATTAACGCAGCTATGGTCACCGAATTTGAGTTATGCCATGGTCCTTGATACACCACTGCTATTCTGGGCCGAGGAACACCGTCCTGCCGCTTTCCTATCCGTGCGTCTCTCACC
Source organism: Omphalotus olearius VT 653.13 (assembly GCA_000296255.1). NCBI lineage: Eukaryota > Fungi > Basidiomycota > Agaricomycetes > Agaricales > Omphalotaceae > Omphalotus > Omphalotus olearius. The sequence continues at coordinate 248,040 of JH814820.1, read as the reverse complement.
CTACTTCGCGACCTCACTTGAACTGACATGTTGATTTAGTTCGCGAATTTGGAACAAGGAGAGGACAGCGCTGATGTTGAAAATAGCTTCGCGTAGTATACACTCTGAGTTTCCTTTACTGTTGCATTTATCTATTGTATTTTGTACGCCAAAAATGTAATATACAGGATATGTTCCAAGCATGCAATAAGGATATAGTGCGAGTTCCGAATTCCGAATCTACAAGTAGGTATTGAGAGGTAAAGAAAGTTGACTCCATGAATTTCAACCAAGGATACCCAGAAACAGCCATGAGAAACCATCAGGTCGATAGGACGAGACCGAGTGAGACAACTGATCCGTGACGAGAAAGAGAGAATGTTTTGTTGTGGTCATCGTCTTCATTCGTAGAAGGAAGTAAAGAGGACGGCTCCTCTTGAATGACTGCAGAAGCAACTTCCGATTCGACTTCGGGTAAAGAGATGCGCTTCGATCCTCGACGTGGCGGAGGAGATAATGATGTCAGCTCCGGCTCTGGCTCCGGTGGGGGAAGAGTGTGGATCTTGGGAGTAGGCAGCGAAGGTGTCATTGGAGTGGCAAGTGACAGGAAGCTGCCTGGTTCATTTACATTGATACTGAGACGATGAATGTTATTATGATCTTGCAAAAATGAAGATTTTTCAATGTATGGTGTATGCGCTTGAACAGGTGTACCAGGAGGTGAAGTCGTAGTTCCTGACGGCAGTAGTGGCGTAGACGTAGAAGACGGTGCGCTGAGAATTCGGAGCCGCTGCTTTATTGATACGCCCCGTGAAGGGGGTAATGAAGACCTGGAGCCTGGAGATGATGTAGGTGTAGGTGGAAGTGGACCCACAGGCGGAGGGAAGGGAGAGGTGGGGGAATGCAACGACGTGCCAGAATGTACAGGGGAAGGTGGAACAGGCGACCCGGGTATAGAGTACAATTCACCCGAGACACTGTCCCTACGAGAGCTGCCGCTCTGCGATCGTCTATGCGTCTTGCTCATGCCCGAGCTGATGCTTCTTGGACTTTGCGCGTGTCGCTGTTCAGTTTCATCAGGGCGCGGAGGAAGTACAATTGTCGGTGGAGGTTTCGGTGCCATCAAAGAAAGTCTCAATGCACGACCGGCAACAGACTCTCTAAATGACGACCTACTAGTCGATGTCGCAGGTGCAGACCCTGTGGAAGACGGCACATCCACGGGGGCCGGCGGAAGTGCAAATGTGGGAGCAGGTCGAGGTGGGGGTGGCACTGACGCACGATGAGCAGAAGAATTCGATCTCGGATGCCCAGTGACGCCACTTGTGGGAGGAAGTATTCCAGCGGGTGCAGATGCGGATACCGCATTGCCATAAGATTGTGAGGTGCTGCCTGTATTCACGCTGAAGGTAGAGATTGTCGACGACGCTGAAGCCCGCTTTGAAAACGACGGGAGATTTGATACGACACTGGAGCGGGAAGAAGGGCGGGAAGAAGAAGAGCGAGGAGACGCCGAATTATTGGTCGGCGTCGAAATATATCGGTTATCCGAAAGCGAGATACCAGAGTATGGGTGCGGTTGCCCCTGTGAACCTAGAAGTTTCGAAGGACTTGACCTAGTACGCTCCCCTTCTCTCCCTTGTGAGCTCGATGGCGTGGATGGAGTTGATGGAACAGCAGGAGGAGGTCCGCTTGGTGGGGTCAAGCGTTTAGGTAACTGTCGTGACCACCGCGTAGCCCCGGAGCTACGTTTAGCACTGCTGACAATTGCACCTCTCTCGCCTTCATCTGACGAAAGGACATTCCCGTTCCCATTAGCACCTCCATTACTTGCTTTCCCGCTTCCCGCACACTCTACCCCACCTGTTTCCCTTGCATCGCTATCTCCGATCTCTTCGCCTCCGTCTTCCATCGTACTGGCTGATCTTCGTGATAGAACTGAACGGCCTGACCTCACAGATTTTGACGATCTGGACCCCGGCCTCAACTCTCTTTCTTGTCCAGCCAACGCGTGACCTGATCCTGGAGGTGTTCCAATTGAAAATGAAAACGCGCTACCACCACTTGCACTCGCGCGCCTTGCTGTCAGTGGACTACTGCCAGCTAACGGTTCAGGGCTTAGCTTTCCATTCTCTGAGGTATTGACCTTTGGGCTGGAATTGGGACTAGCATCAGAAGGGGTAGTGAAGATGCTAGGGTTCCCGCCCAGTACACCTATATCGCTAAGCGCGTGGTGATCTTTGGCGAAAAGAGAGTCCTGCAAGGGTGGCGTGCCTAAACTTGGTGTTGTAGTCCAACGCTTTCTGGGCGGCGGCTGAAGTGAGAACGCATCACCAACTGAGAACGCCCGTATGGATCTATTACTTGCCCCACTTGACGATGAAACATGTATGACGGTTGAACTAGAGTTCGACGATAGCGTACCCTCACTGATCAACGATGGTCGTGCAGTCAAAGTTCCATCATCAGTACCTTGATCGGTGGTCGCAGGATCCTCAATGATTTTGCGCTCCAGCTGATGCGGGTGTGGTCTAGCAACAACAAGACCTCTGAAATCCACAGTCGGGGTGTGAATGCCCATGCTCAACCCATCATGGACACTGGAATCACCCCCAGAAGATGGAGACCTTCCAGTAAGACCACCAGAACTTCCCGAGCTGACTATGCCAGCTAGACTCTCCGCGGTGCTCGACCTCAGAATACTCATGAGATTGCCTGTTTTGCTCCTTGATTTCGCAGCCTTTAAGCTTGCATATCCAAGAGCTGCATTCACACTACTATCGCTATTCACTCTCTGTATTCCACCTGCCTCCAGGGAACGGGAGTCATCCCCAGCCTCTGTATCCGTGATACTCGTTGCACGAGAGCTGGATCTTGGCCTCCCGGAGGCCTTGTGTATGAAGAGGCCTTTTAAAGCGCTTCCAAGGCCATATGTCGAGGACAGCGACGAATTATGTTTATTATGTTTGTCCGCTGGCGACGTGTTATGTGACCGCACAGAAGACACTGATGCCGCGTATTGTTGTCCATATTGACCATGTGATGTGGTAGATGCAGCGGTCGGCGTTGTGGGAGATGTGGGAGACCCTGGGGTGATGGCAGTATTGAGGTGATTAGTGGAATCTCGAGCATTGAAGATGTCGCGGATAGGCGAAGTGCGTAAAGTGGAGGAGCCAATGATACCTTGCGCGCGCATGGACATCATGACATCCATGTCACCTCGGGGCTCTATGAGGCCAAAAGATGTAATAGGTGAGGAAGACCCAAGGCCTGCGCGCATAGTCCTGTAGAGTGTCAAAACGGGAACAAGGAGTTTGAAGTGTGCACGTACCTTTGGGCAAATATTTTGTTCTTTACACTTTCGATCCACCTCTGTTTTTCCGCAGGGTCAACGATCTGCAAGAACCACATTGGCCCATCATTTTCAGGTCCTCCCTCGCCTATCCCTCCTCGTCCATTCCAGTCTTTCTCCTTCCTACCACCCCCTTCCTTTTTCTGAGTACCGTCAGATCCGACTTCTATACCTCTAACTTTGACCACACTCTTACGCCCTCCGACATCTTCCTCCGCGACGAACACAGCTGAATCTTCGTTGATCTCTAACCTTTCGAGTTCGTGTTCATCCGGGCCAGCACTTTTGAATAAGTGTAGATAGGATACGTGTGAGATTGTACCAGCGATAGCATCACTTCTACGCGTAATTCCGTTTATGTGTTCTTCTGTCGGACCTATGATTGGGCTGCTCAAAATTAGATGTCGGCCCTTCCACTGCTTGCCCAAGGCAAATATGCGTAAGGATGAAGAAGGATAGTATTTTGGCAGTGTACCTGGTGAAGAAATCTGAGTAAATGGCTTGAGCACAGCAGGAGTCGAAGGGAAAGATGGAACGGGGGTGATAGGTAATGTTGTTGGCGCGTCGGGAACAGAAGATGGTGAAGAGCCTGTATTAAATGCCGAAGTTACAATGGGTGCCCCAGGTGCCATAGAAATAGATGAAGCTCGAGCATGTGACTGTGTACTCAACCCGTTCTGCCCAATAGAATGAGACAACGCCGGAGGTAATGTAGGCGTTGTCTGCGAAGGGGTATGGAACGTAAACGCAGCAGGCATAGAGCCCGATCGGTTTCTTCCGTGTGCGATACCAGCAGACAACGCAGGAGGTGCGAGAGACGCCGTGGACGTCAGCGGAGTTCTCGGTTGGTTTGCATAAGTGGTGAATGTTGGGGACTGCGGAGGATGTGAAAAGTGAGGATGATGGTTAGCGGCTGCAGACTCTGAGGTTTGGCCAGACATAGAAGAAGACTCTTGATCATGATGAGAATAACTAAGATCGTCCTCGCGCTGGGGCGGACTTGAGGAGTCGCCCTTCTCTTGGCCGTCGTCGTCGTCGTGAAGGCTATGGATATCAACTCGCGAATGAACATGCCCATTCCCTGTGCCAAGACCTAAAGCCTGAGCAGCTTCCTCTCTCAATCTGTCTCGTTCGCGGGTCTCCTCGTCGATTTCTTTTTCCCCAATTCCGCTATCTCCGGTAGCGTTGGTAGCAACTGTGGCTGCGCTGATCTCAAGCACATCCGGAAGAATTATGTTCATGCCTGGCATGCGCATGCTGCTGCCTCGGGAAGCAATTAAACTTTTCCGCTTTCGTCCAAATTTGAATGGACTTGCGCTAGCGGCAAGATCAAGAATACTGTTGCGAGAGGAGGTGGAATGGGTTGAGACGGTAGAATCGCGTTTACTATGGCTCGTACTCGGCCTACTAGGTGACGTGGGTGCTGAGGTCGTCCCTTGAGACATGTATGAAAACCCCGAGGCACTCTGGGGACGAGAAGTGAAAGTGTAGGTAGATGCAGGCGGGGACGGAGGCGGATCTGTGGTATTATGATAAAGGTTAAGCATGACCAAGAGCCACTATAATAGATGTACTGACCGTCAACAGCGCGCTCTTTTCCCTTCCCTTTACTACTGATCATGTTGGAGGACCGTCGAGTTATGCCTGGACTGTCTCCCAGCACATCCCTCTCCCCACTCATGAAACGAAACGGTAGTAAATGCTGCATCGTTGGTGATGTGGGGCGACTTGAAGACTGTGCCATCGCAGTCTCCTAATATCGTCAGTTCGTGCCAAACGCCCCTTTGTTTGCGCGTTGTCGTTGTCTTGTGTCCTGTGACTTGCTTCACCCTTCGTCAAAGCGAAAAGGTTACAAAGAACAAGGTGAACAAGGTGAGGAAATGCAATAGCTGTACTGCACTGTCGAAAAAGAGAGTAAATCTAGAGCAGCGGTCAAGTCGCGATGTAGTAAGCATCAGAGCAACCCATCACATCATATCTTCCCGGCATACCTGTCTTCAACGTAGTACTACTACTACTACTATGATATCCAGCTTTTCACGCAAGTGGTGTCGAATACATGACCAAGAGGAAGCAAAAGAGTTGTAAAGGACCAAGGAAAAAAAGGTTGCGACGCCCCTTAGCACGGGGCGCATCAAGCAATTGCAGCCGGTGAGAATTGAGTTCCGAAATCCTGATGGAACGAGTCTCCTGCGACATTTATTGGATTTAATTCTACTCACAATTCAGAGTGCTCAAACGTAGCGAAAGATGCATCAGGCATCAGGTAAGTGTAAATGGAATGGAGGTCAGGCTAAAATTCCTAGGCCGAGTTACCTTCAGTGAGACCGTCATCATGATAGACGACTAAAGCTAGTATTCGATTCTGCTACCTACCGAAATGGCATGGTCTTAAGAACCCCTCATCGTCAGTGTATGTATCCCAGCTGAAGGGAGACCTCCGGGTACGATGCCACCACCTCCGAAGCAGCAAAGATCGCTGTCAGTAAGTTTGCACGTTCCAATGGAATGGACGCAGATCTATACTGGATCTCGCTGGATAATTGGAAATTGGCATAATTAGACCTCGAATATTGGCCGCGGACAAAAGGAGATGCTGAGCACCTTGTATTAAAGTACTTAATTTACGACTTTCTTTCGAACGTCTGGGCCACTGTGGCCAATGACATATCACATCACACCAACCTTCCAAACAATTTGGTTGGTGAACTGCCTCGAAAATGATTTCTGTCTTTTCTTCAAGCTCTTAGGATCATATGTTTTGATTTTGACATTCTTGCTCAGGCACACCCAGTAACCAGGTCCGAAATCAACGCGACTCTCAAAGAAAAGAGGAAGCCAGGGTGCAAGCCCTGGTAAGCCATCTAACTGGAGGGTGTACTAGAGTGTACAAGACTGGAGTCTGAGGACCGAGTGCCGCACGCGCATGAGCATTGTGATTGTCCCCACCGCGGCGCCGCCGCACACCGCTCAGAACGCTAACGTATGCAGTGTCGTGTTGGACGTGAAGCATGACAGTGCGAACGGTGCTTCAATACCATTAAATTGAAAAACAGATTCCTCAATACGCATTTCAAACACTTGCAAAGATTTGTTAGTCAAAAATGCCCTCTCAAGTTCTAAACACTTGGACATACTTAGTTACCGCACTTATGGCGTGAACTACCCGAACCCTTGCTACGAACCATATGAGCCTGCACTTACGAAAACTATGTAGTTGGATCTGAACGTTCGCGAGCGAAATTCTGATGTTGACGATCATTGCGTATTGCGCCCGATGACTACATACCTGGCACTGACACAGTGACGCAGCCTCAGGCCTCAGGCCCAGGGTCCGCGGTGAACAAAATGAACGACTTCCCAACGAATGCGAGGTAGTTTCAACAACTGCACAACGATCAGCGGGACCCGGAATGAAGGAATATTCCACAGACCTGAGAACATATGCGACGGGTACGAGCCGGGCTGGGTCGAGACTCGTCGCTCAAGAGTCCAACGTTATAACAAACAATCACCGCTCCCCTAGGTTTCGGATTTGTTAGCCACGGATCAGCCATCGGACATTCATTCAGCATTAATTGCCTGACGAGAGACGATATTGCAACGCGTCCATTTACAGGGTATGGTACTCCTATGCGAAAGTAGATTGCAATGTTGCTCTTGAACCACATATTACTACAGCAGTAGGATAAAAGATGATGGTCGTGGAAGGAAGTCTATTAAGTCCAAGGATTGTGAATGGTCTCGTCAAACGTAAAACTTGAAAGCAGTCACTCAATCGTATATAGGCAAAGGCAAGAGCCTAAAGAAAGCCTTATGAGAATTTGATTACAGACCATGCAATCTGCTCACCTGTCAGCATTGAATAGGAAATTATTTACAACATCTTCGCCTTCCAAAAACCGGAGAGGGTACAGGACTAAGAAATTTATCATTAACTGAAACACGCATGTCAGAAATAGAGTCGTACATACCCAAATGACCGTTTAAGTCGCCCAAAAGCGTCTCCATTTCGTCCCTCTCCCACTTCTCGAACGGTTCCACGCCTTTTGCAGGTCTTCGGGTCTTCGGATCCTTTTCTGATGCGGAATTACCCAAGTTCATCTCAGCACTCTCGCCCCCTTCTTTGCTAGGTGAACTATCATCATCTTGTTCATCTGCTTGAGCTTCTTTTCCTTCAAGGGGTACGTCCTCATCGCCTGTCTCGGATGGGACTCGCGCTATTGGATCAGATGTTCCGCCGTCTCGAGCCTTGGTGCCGATGTGTCAGTGATAGCAACTGAGAAATATAAATTAAACCCACGGGCTTGTTCAGTCGCTCGTAATGAATCACAAACTCTGTGTACTGCTTCCAGGTCGTGACAAGGTCATCTGGTACCGCATGGAAGACTTTGCGGTATATCTCGGTCTAAAACACATTCTCACTTCCGGTTCAAACAAGAGAAAGTCGCGAGAGCACGTACATTATGAACGGCGGAAGCGACCCAAACATTTTTCCAAAATGAATCAGAAACTGGGTCATCAAAGCCGTTAGGATCCACATGAGGCCGTGGAGTTGGTAGTGTCCACGTTTTGCTACCGAACTTGCTTGCCAAGTGTTTTCGAATCACTGAGCGCGCCCTTGGAGCTGCCCGTGCTTCTTCGTCGGCATCATCGACATTCGAACGGGCATGAGGAGGCTGGTCGTCTGTCCTCGGTGTTGAGGCGTCTGCCGGAGCACCGAAAAGCTCGCCGTCAACATTTGGATTCGGTGGTGGATTTCCTTTATCAGCCAAAGGAGGGTCATGACTGACAGAATTCGAGCGCCTTGAAACGCTGTCGATCGGCTTAGCATCGCCGTAGAAGGAACCATTGGGAGTACATGCTTCAACTCCGTGTTTCTCAAATTGAACCTTGTCTCCGATAGGCTCCTCGTCAGCTTGAGACTTGGGGGGTCTATGTTCAGCAACAGTTTTCTCCTCCACTGTAGGCACTATAGCGCTTGCAAATCCAGGGACCTCTTTTCCGTCTCGAGTGTACATTTGACGCTCCTCCCTCAATGCTTTACTGTCGACATTCTCCGCCGTTGTTTCCTTCGTCAAACCAATCTTGGTCAGAACATGATTTCTCTTTCGCGAACCAGCCTCGGCCGAAGCATAGATAGCTATGTAGGATCAGCATATGTTCAATCTATCCAGTTATGTACCAATATACCTTGGTTGATTCCATCCCTGGTATCGTGAAGAAGCGCGCCAACAGGAGTCTTTTGTCTTGATTCCTTGAGCTTAGTTACTCCTTCTTGGCCGTACTGCTGCTCAGACTCTGGATCCCATACTTCTTGCTCTTGTTCATTCTTGACTGGGTCATTGGCCATCAAATCTTCTTCGTACAACCCATCCACATCAACTCCTAAGTGCTCTCTCATCAAGCGCTTGCGAAGCGTGTGCGCAAACCTGCCAACTTTGAATGGCTTTCCAGCCATTGTACTAGACAGTAGCTTAAGTTGAACACTCGTAGAAGCTAGAAGCTCACATACCCATCGATCAGGTCAGTATCGCGAATAACAGCAGCGAGTTCTGAATCGCGGTCTCCTCGTTGTGAGCGCTCGTTAACATTAGCGCTCCCTATGATAGCAAGCCGATCGTCCACTATGCAGACCTTTCCGTGAATGTATACCTGTTGGAAATGGTCAGTCGGCAATACAGTACCGTGTGCCGCTGAAGATCACGCACTTGCTCCGTGGTCAGAATGTTGTCTCTCAATTTCCCCCAGTTGCGCAGAGAGAACACGGTGATGTACTCGTCAGGCTAGCATAGCGATGTCAGTCACTTCATAAGACACCTAATAATTGAACTTTTACGTCTATCATCTCTTTCCTTAGTCTTGCGAAGATTGAGTTCGGACCTCTGGCAAAAGTACGCTTCTGGCATTCCAAAATGATTCGCACCTGAATGCACCCAGTGGTCAGCAAGAGACACATATCTTGTCAATGTCGACATACTGCGCTGGCGTCACTGTGATCTAAGGGGAACGCAAACCCAGGTAAAAGCGGTATGACGATGCAGCATTTCCAGGGTGATTTATCCCTATGAGCGCGAATAATACGATGGACGATAGCATCTCCGATCCTATTCTCGATCTTCACATCATTTACCGTAGTTCTGAATTGGGTTAGAGATACTGCAAGCATCTGAGAGTTATATGCTACTCACGAAGTGATGAAGAACTGGTTCTCAAAGTAAACGAAGTGCTCGGACATCTGGATAGCTGCATTGCGTATTAGTAGACAGACCCATAGAGCATCAACGACAGCACCTTTGAGGTAGGCATTCTGAATCGAATGTTCAATCCTGGTTGGGGTGCCTAAAGACCATGGACCAGCCGAACGACATATTTGCATCTCACATGTTCCAGTAAGCCCCATCTGAGTTAGTTCCCCTGGTTTGAATTCCGGTGGTGGAAGTAAGAAAGGCATCACTCGTGAATGGTTCTGCACCATCATCAGTAACATACTCGTAGTGATCATGAATGTAATAAACCTTGATTCTCAGAAGATAGTTCCACCTGCCCTCGGTATCAACAAGGAACAACACTGCAGTCTAACATCCTCCTACCTCTGAACAAAATGTCGAGCTAGATCTCGTGCCGGCTGTCCAACTACCTGCAAGCCCACGTCATGCCTTGAAAGAACACTCATTTACAGAATGTCTCTGGCTCAGGGAGAGGAACATACCAAGGCATACGAGGAACCCTCGTTCGATCGTACATATCCTCCTCAGGTTTATTGAGTGTGAAGAAGTCTGAGACTCGGGCATTACTATAATCCTTGCCTGACGGTCTATTCAACATCAAAAGCGCCAACGCAAATCATAGAACTTCGCTCACCAGGCCATATTTGAGATTGCCCTGACTCGACATCGACATCGTCGATCAATACGTGCTGTGGAGAATCCCATCTGTACGGAATCAGTGAAACTCACAAAGTGGTCTTTATAATGAGGACGTACCGTCCAAAGCAAAGATCAAGTCCACCCATGAAAGCAATTGCCTGATCAATGACACATAATTTTTCGTGCTAAAGATAATATAGAGTTATAGCTGTAAAACAACCTCGAAGCTAGCAAGAACCCACATGAGCCCAGTAAAAAGTGCCAGTTTGAAAATGAGATGGAGAGCGTTGAACCAAGATATTTGGATGTAAAGCATTCAGACGTTGTTTGGTATAACTGTTCGTGTCTGTGAGACGAGCATGCTAAATGTCAGCAGATGAAAATACTGACTTGCTATCTGTGGGAGTTGTCCGGCTGGAAACCTCTTGACTGCATGATGGCATTCATTCGCCATTTGGTGGTCGGGCACTAGAAAGTACTCACTATAGGATGACATAGATCTTGACTCCTTCCTTGGCTTTACTTTGAAGTAAGTGATCCAGGCGGTATCTACTCTTATCCGGTCGTCGCATCTGCAATTCTAAGTTTCCAGATGAATACGTACGTAAGCACATACTTGTAAAAAAAGTCTTTTACCGGGAGAAAGCCACCAATCATGAATGTAGATAGTCTCCTTTGCAAGCAAAATGGCTCGAGACAGATTCCAGAAATAATCTCTCTGTAGGTAAGTCACCATAAGTCTACGGACAGGACACCGAAAGAACAACTTACTCCGTCAACTAGCCATTGCGCAGCCACGTTTAATCGGATGGGAGCAAAGCTGTCAAATCGATTGCTGCCAGTGTAGTGCGACGTTGCAGCCACTCGCTCGAACGCGGTAATCCATTGGAGCATTTGGCGCTGTAAATCATGCGATCAACCACTTGTCTTTAGAATGGGTTACAACAGTTACAAACCTCATTTCTCGCAAACAGCTTCAGTCTCACTTGCGAGTTCGAAATGAAAAATGTGTGTTTCGATACCTCGTTAGCATTGGCTTTCTTTTTCTTTTTATTCGACCAGGGGTGATCTTCATCCATCCTAGTTTTATCATCCTGATTCTCCTCAGCAGGTGACAGCGGATTCACGTTCGTAGAGGGGTCAAGCATGGGTGTAGCGGGACGCGATGATATTGATGTTGCACTCGATCCACTGGAGGAGCCACCACCATCATCTTGTTCTGCGCCATCAGGCGCCGTCCTTGCTCGAGAATGGCGGCTACGAATACTTCGAGAGAAATGACGTTTGATTGACCCCATAAGCGACATGTGCTCAGCGTCAGACTGAACCTGAATATGGTGCTCTTTCCCTTTCACGCTGGTGTTATCATTATGAGCGGAGTCTGGGTGCAAAAGACTGAGACCCTGTCGGTAGTAACGTTTGGGGCGTTCAATGGTGAAGTCAGAGTCCAGGATAAAGCAATCCCACACTGTCAGCTAAACAGACATTAGCTATTGGACGAGCATATAGCAGAATAATCGCACCTCTCCAGGCTCTTCCATAACCACGAGATAGCTTTCTCGAATGGCACACCATCTTACTTCCTTCTTTGCCTTCCAGCTGGTGCCTTTTCTGCCGAAACCTCCTCCTTTGCTATCGGCTGCTTCTATTTGCAAGTAGCCTGCTTTGTATTGACCTCCGCCAGTCTGTGCAAGCGAGATCGACAGAGCACTGATCTCAAGGAAACCAGCTAAACGATTGGAGGCCGGATGGAACATCTACAACAAATTCAGGTACGTTTGCGTGGCCACTGAGAAAATCGCGCACCACGGCTCGAATTAAATCCAAGAGATAGTTTTCAAGTGCTTCTCGTTGCAGACGGGCAAAGTCAGCATGTCCTACTTGGGTGCCTTTCACTCGGCCTTCCTTGATGAGAAATTTGAAGTAGGGCAGACCTACCATGCCATCAGTGGCCGTAGATGACAGGGATTATATTTGAACGCACTCGTTCGAGGAAATTCAGGAAGAGCGTCCACGTTACGATTATACGCGTTAGATACCGCATAGTGAGTATGTAGTGAGAGAAAATCACGGAGCTGGCGATATACAACCCAACGAACCGCACCATTGGCATATTCACATTCAATCCGAAACACAGATTTGTGCCCTTGTAACGGATGCAAGCTGTCGCTGATCCGAATACGCAGGCGATGAAAAAGGGCGGGTACTCGACGATGGCCCTTCTCATCGCGTTCAAACCATAAGCGCAACATGAGTGTTGAGAGACCTCCTGTTATGAGTTCATCCGTTATGTTCACAGACTGGGACGTCACGACGGACGTTTCTCGAGGACTGCTTTGTTCAATTTGTGAAGTAATTTGGGGCATGAGGGAACGTAGTCGTCCCCATTTAGCACGTCCCGTTTTGTGCGTATCCGAGGGCGAAATGGGCTCTCCACCGACAGAGTGTGCACGGCGGAGACTAGGACCTGTGATCTTTCCATCCTCCGGCTCCTCGCGCGTACTATCGTCCTTGACACTCCTCCCAAATTCGAAACCAGAATTTTCCTCCTTTGGAGACTCGTGAAACCATTTCATCGGGTTCCAAGTTTCATCAAGAAGTCTGCTCTCCCGCCTCGGACCCTTCTTCTTATCGCTTGACATAGAACCACTGATCTCGAGAGCTCCCCGAAAAGCAGAAGTAGACTGAGCGAAAGGAAACCCTGGTCCGCCTTCGGCTTCTTGACTGGTTGGTATGTCCCCATTCTCGTGTCTACTGTTTGCTCGCGAAGACGAAGGCGAATTAGGAAGAGAATAGACGTATGAGAGAGACCGGGGTGGACCTGTGCGCATCGATGGAGTAGTCGGAGGAGTCTTGAAATGCGGGTGATTATTTGGTATATCTAGTCGCGCAGAAGGAGGAGAATTATGCAGCGAGGTACTGACGGCGACCTGAAGCTCGGCATCAGTCTCATGATGTGCTTTATCCGTCGCTTGGCTGACTACTTCTGAGAGACGTGTCATGAAAAAATAGTGAGAATGCAGCTGGAGCGACGAAGATGAGGGAAAAGAGAAGAAGAAAGAAAGAAAACAAGTTCAAGTCGATGTTACTTATGCGTTGTATAATACTGTTGTCAATGTATACTTGAAAGCTAAGCGTTGTACTTGTTGACGTCATCCTCTTGACCTTCAAGCTTCAAGCTTCAACTCTCATTTGGCTTTTCAATCTTCAGCGTCTCTTCTTCAAGGCCTTGCATAGTATCTGGATTTCTAGATCTGCAAATAACAAGTCTCTCGCACGAGCCAAGAGCTCGTCCACTGCAAATCAGGACAGACATTGGACATCATGCAGTATTGCCAATATCAATATCAAAGATATAAGCTCCATCTTGACTTCCTGCAACAAGCTTTCCTATGACGCATGGTCTTCTACGACATGACTCCTACAGGAATTGGCAATCGGCTTAACGCGGACTTAGGTGTCCCTCCAGAAGATACCAATCAACACGAGCCCATGTATCACAGCAAATTGCAAGTCTAAAATGCGATGATTTACCGAAACACCTCCGTCTCTTCTGGCTCGACAAGCCAGCTCCGTGGGTCGGATACACCGAAATCTCGTAGGTGGCCATAAGATTCTCACCTTGATTCAAGAAATGACAATGATTGGTTTATACGCATCAAAGCTGATCATGACGACACATACCCATATGATGCTTTAGATGACGCGCTAGTTTTCTGTCGAGGAAAATAAGAACGTTCTCGATGGACAACTTACTCGGAGCTCTTTCGTCGATCCCGAACGCCCTCGACCATCGCCCGCCTCAGGCTCCTAAGTATAGCCTTGGAAGTTGTTCGGTTTTATTATGACACTCAATGTCAACAGATCGTACGACGGCGTACGTCCGTCGAGGACTGTACATTCCGAATTGTCGAGGGTTGGGCACGGCGCGATCACGTGACAGCCGTACATCGAGGATCTAACCTTCGACTGCTTACTGCTTACAGTGGAACCTTTGACTGCACCGGAAATTGGAGATTGGCTGCCTATCTGCATCATGCTATAAGTGGACCATGACAAGAATACCGCCGTCGCTTGTTTTGGATAGTATGGCACGGCCGCGCCGTTCAAACGATCTTCTCAATGCAAAGTTTCCAACAACCCAGCAATATTGGCGATCAGGAGTTCTGGGGAGACCTGGAATAGAGCAGGGAGTCGTCAACATATTTTATCTGTGCGAAGACGACGTCTGGCACACCCGCGATATTCTGACGAAGCTGACCTTCCGAAAATCTACTAGGCGTTGAACATGTAGTATTAGCATGACTGACCCAATAGTTTGGGATTTTATTACGGACGGTGTGTCACGATAGAACTTTCATCTCAGCAAGCCTGGCCTTGTCCGTATCTGAAGTTGAGGAATGCGACTCTTGAAATCAGAAAACTCTTATCTAACTTTGTACAGCACAAATGCATGGGTCCACCTCTTGAGCGCATGAGCCGTGTGCTTCTGGTATGAGTAGTACCAAGAATATCTCTTGGTCGTGGAATAGTTCCTGCGACTCCAATAATTTGATTTCTCGGTGATTTCCACTAGTCCCAAACTCGTCGCCTACTGAGCATGCCGACGTCTAGACCCAACGTGCATAGCGGCGTATTGGTGTCAGAGGGCAACCCTACTGACAATATTGTACCCAGGCGCTACTTACTGACATAGTCCAACTGAGCCGTCTTACGATTTTATGTAATCCGAAGGGGTGCCTGTCACTGAGGTACCCACTGTGGTTGACGGCCACTCGGGCACCTTTAGAAAATACATATGCCGAGGTACACTTTCGTTCGAAATGTGTCGGAACAGCTGGTCCATGTAAAGACGTCTTATTTTTAACCAGGATGCATCAAAAGAGATAGCGCTTGCACGTTAGCTCTATAGTGGATTTTTCGATGCAGACGGTTGTTGTCCTTCAAAAAACGGTCCGGTCAACACATATCAGAAATTCGCAGACGCATGGTCTCGAAGTTTTAATACATCTCTTCCCGCTTTCTTATGAGGTGTACGTGAGATAGAAACAAACAAGTATAGCAGCAGCCAAGTTTCATTCTGGTCACTAGAGTTCATACTAGTCGCTCGTCCACCTGCAGTGGCGCTGATCCCTCTTTTTCTGGGATGTTTGCATTATTGTCGTGCTAGGATATCGAACTTTCTTTCGACGAGGAGCAGCACAAGTCTCGGCGATTCACTCATTAAACCTCGGGGAAAAAAGGGGCAGTAACACATATACAGACCAAAAGAGATATCAAAAGTTTACTCATGGCATGTTCATGCGACACACAGTTCCGCCACCCGTATTTCCATCGAAAGTAAAGAAATTGGCAATCGGTGGCTCACGAGCAGCTAGTGTTTTGAGAATGTCTTGAGCCAACGTACCACCTACTATCGCACACACTGGTGAAAATTCATGAGCAGCTGTCGTTGCAATGGACCTTGAACAGCAACGATTAATTTTTTGGGAGTCATTCAGAATGCTAGACTTACTCGATGAGATTCTGGGGTACTTTGGTAATAACCTGCTGATTGACACCGGCTTCGGAAAGTAAAGAATCTGCAATACTTTGCAGCTCGGCAGTGTGTTGAATATCATTTGGCAGAGTTCCATGAATAGACTCAAATTGCCAAATTGCTATTACAATGGTTCAGACATAGGCTTTTCTGCGAAGAGCATACGGATCTTACAAAGGACAGTGAATACCGAACTGGGATTAAGTTCTTTTGTTTGACGCTTGGTTAGTGTAGACCATCGATGACGTAGCGCATCCTGCAAAGTTGAATATGATGCAGTCAATTTGACATTTCTTTGAGTTTCTTTTGGTGCGGCCCGATCCCTATTGAGAGGAGAAAAGACAATGCATTAGAGTTGTCGGACCGGTGAGTCAATGCAAGGCCTACGGAGAAATGTAATCATGTTTGAGCAAGTCGCAGAATATGTATCCCAACAGTCCATAAGTCCCACCGCAATAGAACGGCTTCCCCGCTCGTCGACACGTATTATTCATCCGGATCTACCGTGTCCCCGTCAAAAACCAACGACGCCAACGGACGTGAGGGCCAAAATAGACCACTCACAAGGTCATCTCTATTCCAATCTGTCACACAAACGAGATCAACGCCATTCACGGTACTTTCAAATGTCTGTTCGTCCAATACATCGAATGTCGGAACAGTTTCAACGGTCACGAGCGGATTGAGACTTTCGACGCGTGCCTTGGCTGCGTCTACCCTCTGAATGGGACGATGAAACACAAACCGAAGAATTGCCATTGAATCTCCGTCACACGGTCAATGTTTGAACGACTGCTTGCCTTCTTCCCCACATCCTCGTCTCGGAAAAAGAATCCGGCCCCAAGATCTTCTTCAGTGATTTCTTCACTATCCACGAGAACGATTTTCCCAATACCAGCCAAGACTATATTCTTAATGATTTCTGTGGCAGTTCCCCGTAGTCGCACCACGAGGATGGTGGCATTACGCATCCTATCAGGTTAATCAGTAACGAATGCTTCAGTGCATTGCTCCAAGAAGGCGAGGTCTGCATAAAGTCTACGAGGCAATGGTGATGAGAAACACACCTCTGCTGCGCCTCCACACCCCAGAGACGAATTTGTCTGTCATAACGACCTTGTTCTTCTTCTGTGAATTCCACGGGAGACATTAAGGGCAGTGCACGAGTTCAGCAGCGTTCAGGAGTAATAAATAAAGCCCAATCAAAATCTCAGGATATTATCGATAAGTGAAGGATGACAGAAGAACGCGCGACGGAGTATAATGAGCAGTTGAAAATGGACAACGCGTCGCGCGGCGAAGGGAATTTCAAGTCTTTTTCGGCATCGGCCGCATTCAATATTAACCTCCCATTTCTGGAAACAGCAGACTGTAAAGACTGTAATATGATATGCATTGCAATAAAGTAGTTTCAATAAGTAAGGGGCAGCAAACAATAAATGTACAAGTCTCGACGATGCGGGTATATGCGGTGGATAATACAGTGGCTAGATTTAAAGAGTGGATAGCGTGAGATGATAAACATAGCTACAAATGTCGGAAGCAGGCCAGTCCTAGCCAACCATAGCCACGCCGTCTCCGCTGGAGGTACCGTCGCGATCGTCATCAAGTCTAGGTTCGAAGAAGAAAAAGCTCAGTATAAGTGGCTTCCGATAGAGTGGGTCGGGACGTACAAATAGTTCCTCTCGATTTCGGACAGAATACTAAGAAAGTCCCCTACAATTCGATAATGTGAGCAGATACTCCCTGTGACGCGTACATGTGGACGCACATAAATATGCATGTGCCCGGGCCGCTGAGGCTGGCGCAATCTCTGCCTTTCTAACCGCATCCAGCAGTGTGGAAGCAACAAATCGCACTTTGTGAACCTGCAGCGGAGGAGGAGAGGGGGTCATTAGAGTGGTCATCGAGGCCAATTTTAGACAGTGACTAACCAAACTAGGTCCGTTAGTTGCGATCGATTGAATTGGTATGCTGTTCAGAATTGAAATGGACTACGGTCAATCACATGGTGAACCCAGTGGGATAGTTCTTTACCTGTGAAGAATGTTGAGCAAATCGCTTGCGACTGCCTCGCGGTCCTCTGCCACTTTCTGCTCGTCTAGATTTCCATGCAGTGAAAGAAGAAGTTCGTCGCGATATTGCTCAATCACGAAGCGGACCAGTTGCTGTAAAGACTCGAAATTCAGTGGTCTGAAAACACGCGTTAAGAAGTCCTTTCAAACCTGTGTGACATATAGATTTGCTTGCATCACGAGGAACGGGTTCAGAGCATTCGCCCGGGAAGCGTTTGGATTGTCGAAGAAATCTTTGACCTCATCAAAAGTAGCTTTCCGGAATCCTGCACCCCCATACTCCGGAGGAAGGTGGGCGTGGGGATGTGCCTGTTTAAGACGTAGAGGGTCAGGAGCAAGGCTCAGAGCTCCCATGATCCTTTGATGTAGGGATTCAACTTCTTCTAAACGCGCGGTAGCAAATTGGCCCTGAGGCGGCGACCTTTTGTCCACCCTGATCCGCACTAGGATCTCTCCTAGCAGAGCGAAAATCCGTGACGTGTAGTTGAGACCGGATACCAAAGCAGTCTTCCCATGTGGTTGAGGCAAATACGCACTAGGCGTGATGCTAGGATGGCAGATTCTTTCTCAGCCAAGGGGAAAACTCCGTAAGACAAAAAAAAAAAAAGTAGCTACTTACTATTCGTCATCCAGCTCCTTCGGGAAGTGAACGGAGCAGTCTTCATCTCGAAGACAGATGGGCCTGCCAAGGAGGATTGACATTGACTTGTCCGCTAAGGAGACCTTTGTTTAGTACTTGATACTATGGCATGGCATATGCGGTGAGATTAGCTCACCTCCGAAGAGCAGCCAAAATATGCGTCGGCGGACCTCACATTCTATTGGGTCGAGACCTTCGTAAGAACCTTCTTCATGCATTCGTAGAGTAACGGCGATGTGAGCAGCCTCTCCAAATGCGGCATGTTGTGTTGCGTCATGTCCTTCACAAAAATGGTAGACACAATCGCTAGATGCGGGTGGGAATGAGGTAGGAGAATGCAGGACATTGAGAGGGTCCACTCACAAGTAGCGGACGACGACATGCATTGAGGTCGGAGGGTCGTATGAAGCGACAGATATATGGCGACTGGCTTCATGGCAAGTCTGGGACATAGTTTAGTCATCAACGCAAATCCTGGGGTAAAAAGCGGGGCACCTGTGCCAATTTGCGGACAACATGACGCTCCATGGGGAGGTAGGAGCGGGGGACCTGAACAAGAGTTGATGCTACGGTTGACATGACAAGAGCAAAGAAGAGCGGATCGCGCTCTTCTCGTCGAGCATGCAGGTCGGCCATGAAAGAGGGCTTGTGAACACATGGTGTTAGTGGATACACAAAATCAAAAAAGAGGGCAATAATCAAAGAGATCGTGTCTCGGGGAGCTATCTCTTCTAACCTATGGGGACGATAATAAAACGAAAGCGGGGGTATAGACGGAGACTGAATCTGGTGCTGCTTGTATGACCAGTTGTAGAGGGGATAGGTGCTGAAGGAATCTGACGAGGCGTACGATAGCGAATCCTCCGTCTTTGGTGAGTGGGACATGAGGCTATTGGAGTCGCTTGTGAAGGGGGGAGAAGGGAGGGAAGAAGAGTAATGAGGGTGATATGCATCAGCTGCGATGGGGTAGCGTGAAGGGGGTATGGGAATAGAAGGTACAGTGGGAACGGAGGGGATAGAGGGAACGGTGCTCATGGGGGAATCCAAGAACGCTGGCGGTGACTTGGAGGCAGAAATCATGGACTGAGTGGGGCTCGCAAGCGTGGACACTGGAGAGGTGGACAGGTCGCCATCAGACAAAGTATCCGGGTGAGTTGCGGCGGCAGCAGCAGCAGCCTCCTGCAGACGGCGAAGGTAGCTGTGTAGATGGATTCGTGAACCGCGAATGATGAGACGAAAAGAGACTTACAGGTTGGGCGGACCACGCTTTTTGGGCTGATACTCGTACGTGCACGGAATGCCGAGGGTTATGCAATGCTTGCAGGACTGTTTGGGATCTTCTGGATTCTCGCGAGCACAACGAACTTTGCGGGCTCTGCAAGCATCACAGCCTGGAGGATGGATGAGATAGGGAGAGGGAGAGTCGGAAAGAGAGCATACTCTGTGACTGACGCCTGGAAAGAAAGAAAGAAGAGTCAGCAGGACGAAAGGCAAGTAGAGGAAAAGAACGACATATGGAGAGAGACAGAAGAAGGAGGAGGAGGAGGAGAAAGAGGCGGGGGCGGAAGCAGAGGCTCAGAAAGATGTAAAGAGGATGACGGAGAAAGATCGGGCAATCTGAACATACTTTCTCTTGTGCTTGCTGTTTTCGGGTTGTGGTTCCTTGTCATGACTTTCGTCGGAAGGAGGCGTGGAGGATGTGGCCTCTTTCTTTGGACGAGCAGCGGGCATCGTTGGTGTACGACGAGCAGAGTATATGCCTCCTACTTGCTTCCAGGTCCCTTCTTATATCTTGCTTTCAATCAATCTCAACTCCAGCTCCCGATCACGAGCCTCGCCCGGCCAATTCCCGGCCTTACCCCACACCTTCAACGGGCCATCTGCCCATTCCCCCTTTCAGAACATTGCCTCCGTGGTCCGTTTGCCGCTTCCCTCGAGTCTATCCCACGTGAAGCTTTCCACTCTTGCATTCTCACTTCCTCTTCTGTCCACATATCTCGTATTATTTATGTTTTACGTATCCTACTTTAGCTCTATGTTCTTCCCTAAATTAGGTCCTCCAAACATGGTTCACTTCATGCCATGGTACGGTGGTCTCGCTGCTAGTTCTACTAGTCTGTCTTCCCTGACTTGGCTCGCCGGCATCGCTACCAGGAGCCGTTGCCGCAGCAGGCGCCTGATGAAAATATGCTCCCGGTCTTCCCATTCCGCAGACAGTTTTAACAGCAGTCTCCAGAATTTGAATGCAATGACCGGCTCATTCTGTCCCAACGCCGCGTACACCATGTACTTGCCGACCTGCGGAGAGGATAGAACGCCTTGGTTTGGCATGGATTCCAGTACTTCGAGAGTGTTCTTCAGCTGAGCTCTTCGAGAATTTGCAGGCATGCCGGTTTCAGGCGAGACGCTTGCTCGGATGAGAGAAGTGAGGCCCTTTCGGTTGAGTCGTGTGCTTCTCAGCTCTCGCGAGCGCGCCACCAAGTCGGTCACCAACTCCATGTCTCCCATAAGTAGTGCATGGTGTACCACAGTCCCGTAAGTCGTGGAGTCGGGCTGAAGGCCCTTTTCAATCATGCGATCAATGATGGCGGCCGCACTACGAGGTCGATGTTCCGCCAGGGCGGTGAGTGCAACATTGATGTCGTGCACATCCGGCAGTTCGCGTCGTCGTAGCAGCAGTCTGAACACAGCGAATCCTTCTGTGAACCGTCCGATGACGAAATATGCCCGCGCTAGTGACGTCAAGTGACGATGGTGTGTTTTTTCTAAAGGTTCACAGTACTTGATATATTCACCCAAGACATGTTCAGCAAACGCAGCTGTCTCTCGAGATCGTTCCTGCAGGTCAGGGTCATCCAAAAATCCACCCTCAGGTGATCTTGTCGCCCGCTGCTTAAACAATGTTTCTTTGCCCCGGGATATACTAGTGAACAGACTGACCATCCGCACCATTAGGCGGCCGGAGCCAACTATTAGTTGTCTTTCTTTCCCACTTGAATATCTCTGCCATAGCGTCCTCGCAGACATTGAGAATCCGTGTTCCGCAACAGTAGCAATGAACTGAGCGCGGCCATGTGAAGGAAGCAATATCGAATTGTCTGCAACTTCAGCGGCAAGTGTGCGAGCAAGTTGTGTATTTCCCTTCTGGGCAGTCAAGAATTGCATCAAGAACAAGATAGCGGCGCCTTGCGGTCCCGGGTATTGATGTTCCTCGAAAACAGCTGGATCCCGAGTAAACGAATAGATCCTCCTGGCAGGCTCACCGAACTTGAGTTCAGTGGCAGCAGCGTATGCTAATCGGATAATTCCATTCTGAACGGGAGATAGGGGATGAATCCGGCATATAATTTCTGCGCACAGGCGGAGCTCAGGTCGGCTGGGACTCCGTAAAGTGGTGTACAAAGTTTCGGTGATTAAATCAATGAGATGTGGATCTAGTGGGGGTGATGGAGTTATCGGTGTAGTTTCCGTGTTGGCAGCAAAGAGTTTTTCGCGTCTGGAGTGGAGAATGGATACCAGTTCTCTCTCCGAGGGAAGTAAACCGAGCAGCAGACGATGTGCAAGTACACGTCTGTCCCAGTATAGACATGCCCTGGCAAGAGTTACTGACACGATGTAGCCAAAATCTTTTGTGTACGTAGGTGCTTGATGAACAGCTTCCGGGGGAATATAAAGCCTGTCAACGAGTAGCTGGAACAAGCTGAGCGCCTTGGTCTCAAACTTCAGTTTCAACAGACTGTATAGGAGCTCGAACGAGGCGCAGACGATGGCTGGTAGAGTATGAGTAACCGAGGCAACACCTCCTGGAGAACGCTTCAGTGCTTCGACTCGCGTCAGGACGTTGGAGTAAAAAAGTTCGCGAATTTCATCACTTGAAGGGTCCTCTTGGAGATGCCAAACAACCTGATATGTCAACTCTAGCATCTGCGAATCAGAGAGCGTCTGGAGATTGCCATCGACAGTGAAGTGTCTGAATATCGCGAGAATGGTTTCGCTCGGAAGTGCATTGAATTCGGTCCGAATCAGGACACCCCGGAGTAGTCTATCCCTCTCAATGTCGCGGGAGTCTTCGAGGTTCAGTATATCTTGGCAAAGTATTGAAAGACTGTTCTTGTCATCTCTTTGCACGGCTTGCATTAAGAGGCGAGCCAAGTCCCTCTCTGAGACCTCGTCGATAGCATGAAGATTTCTATCCCGTAACGTCACGTATTTTTCCAGGTCAATGTCATCGGGCCCGGCCGCAAGAGAGTTTACAGGAGAAGAAAACGGTGAGGAAGTTGTTGAAATGTCGGATGTTGGGAGTAAGGACAAGAATGGAGAAGCCGCGGACGTGGCATGTCCGCGAATATTACAAGTCCGGAAAAGTAATGCATGATTCCTGTAATGAATAATGGAACGACTGGATTTCGGGATGCAAACTTGACGAAGCAGATGGCGGCAACGAAACATAAGTTAGCTGCAACCTATTAGCATAAAGAAAAAAAGCATTTCTCCAGGACCACTCACCGCATACCGCAATCTTCTCTACTTTTCTTTTGGGGCCGTTTCAGGCTTCAACGACAAAACGCTCGTATGCCTCGGCTCAGACTGACAGTGGACAGCGTTTGTTGAGCAAATTTCGTCTCACGTGAGGGGGTGCTTATGTGATCACGAGCGGCTGGCGTACCCAGGGCGCGTACGCGCCGCGCCACTCGACTCAGAGCCTCGAACATCTCAGGCATCGGGCGAGAGCACACGCGTTCTTCGTGAATTGGTTATTGCCATTATACCGAACGACAAAACTTGACCCGAAGCCCAGGAACAAGTTAAAATGTCAATAACAACTACTTAGGAACCATACCTGCAAAGGATTCAATAATTTTCATTTGCTGTCGGCCCTGTCTCCCAACCACTATCATACCAACATTATGGAATTTGGTGAATATTTCACTACTCCAACGATCCAGCTTGTAACCACACGAGATACTCACTTGTAACCGTTGCTGATATTGTACTTCCTCCGTCCTTGCTCATCTATCCCAACGCGTGGTATGCGAGCTTTATGATTTCCCATGGACCCTAGTAACACAGGATCCACACTCGAGAACCAGTGAAGAGTCGCTTATGGCTTCCAATAGCCCTGCCGTCCGGAAAGCAAGTGTTCGATAAGTACTCCAGGTAATTCTGGGGCCCTTATTACTCAGGTCAATATAGGTTGGCTCTCTTTTACTAGGCGTCCGGTTCCTGGAAGAGGACTTGCGATCCAATTGCTCCTGGCCTAAAGGTTAGTTTATGTCAATAATTTCTCCGACAATGGCAGACAAGACCAGATGCCACTCATGCGCACTAGCTATAAGCGCCTCGTCTCGTCAGACAAAAGGGCGCTACTCATTTAGGTTCGGGCTCTTCTCGTACCCTTCTAGTTTCGATTCGCTGCCGGCAATCTGCACGATTCAATGCTGGGCGTTTCTTGACCAAAACTCGGAAAACTCAGTCTTTCCCTCCTGTACCTGGACTTGTGAGGCGACCTACATAGAGTCGGCGGTGTCTGCTGCTCGGGGCCTATTATCCCTCACAAGCTGTCTCTGGAGCTAGAAGCTAAACTATTTGTGTGTTCCATCACTTCTCGCTGGACGGGCCTTTTTCGGCAGTATCTTGGCGTGTTCACGGAAAGAGGACGAGTCGTCCACTGACGTATCCCATATGACAATTTCTTTCCAGTGATCTTCTTGGTCTCGCGGACCATATAAAGTTAAACAGAAGGTTGTATCTTGGAACGAATTGAAAGTTGTCTTCTACCGGAACTTGTAACCGTCTACTCTTCCTTTTGTTGAACGAATCATCTCGTGAGCACCTTTCATCTCACACTGCTTCGGTCCCGTCGTCCTGTTGGTTCATCTCTGCTTCGAACTTGCGAAACTTTCACTCCGCAATAGTAATAGTCAATGCCCACTTCGAGCGTCTGATGACCTGAAGTATCTCAAGACTAAGATGCCTACTTTCCGCCTGCATGGAATTGAACACGCAGGTGTGATCATCTGCTATCCTGAGCCTAGCGACAATATATTGTGTTGTTCTTAAAGCTTTTCCACTTAAGCTACTAGCAACATGGGAAATTCCTAGGAGTCAGTAAATTATAGCCATGTGGACGACTGGCATGCGTGTTCTTTAATTTCTAGCTACTCATGACCTCGTAAACGTGGGCTTGAAGAGGTATTTGTTTTCAATAAGAGGTCGAGGAAATTTCGGATCCAATGGAATTAGTGATAAGCGCTAAGCAGTGACAGTGTTGCCCATCTATGCCATGGATAACAATCGCAATACCATGCTTCATGTTACTCTCGCGGCCACACTATGGAGTTCTGATACCACTTCCACTGGCACTGAGTGGTAGCGACTCCAACCGAGGCTTGACTGCTTCAAACACCCGGCGGGTATGATATCAATTAGTGAACTAGTATTAGCTCGATAGGAGTGACAAGCGAAGCTGGAGTCAAGCTGAGTTGTAAGTAATAAGTTGAAGTAAGCACTTGCAGAGAACTTGACAATACAATTATACATTGTGAGTGTATGCTAAATTTGTGGCACGTGACTTCTGTAATGCTCTCAA
Source organism: Omphalotus olearius VT 653.13 (assembly GCA_000296255.1). Lineage (NCBI taxonomy): Eukaryota > Fungi > Basidiomycota > Agaricomycetes > Agaricales > Omphalotaceae > Omphalotus > Omphalotus olearius. The sequence goes on along the minus strand of JH814820.1, from coordinate 222,997 downwards.
ATTCCGGGTTGGCAATCTTCAAGTCGTCGCGCATTCACAATGGGCGCTGGACAGTCCTCTTCTCAAGCACTTCCCTCATCGCATGCATTACACGTTCTAAGAGTGACACCCTCCTCTCCAGCCTCCCAAACAACAATAGAACCGTTTTTTGATTTCATTGTGGGATTTGAAGGGGACTCTCTATCGTCACAGAGCAGCATCGACGCTTCAGAGCTTGAAAGCATTGTGGAAAGTCACGAGGGACGCGTGTTGAATCTCTTAGTGTGGAGTGGTAAGAGTCAGGGGACACGAGGCACGTTAAATGTTTAAAAGATTCGCTCGTCGTTCGCTGAGGTGGCATCATAGTGGTACCAATCGTCCCATCCCGGGCATGGTCGCAGTCACAAGCGCTGGAAGCACAAGACCAAGGGATGGCTCATAAGCCCTCTTTATTGGGGCTAAGCATGCGGATGTGTGAGCCTGAGTTCGCCTTGGACAATGTATGGCACGTCCTAGATGTCCTTGAAGGAAGCCCCGCAGAAAGCGCCGGTCTCGTACCCTATGGTGATTACATAACTGGATGGTCTGGGGGTATCCTCAGTGCCGAAAACGACTTCTACGATCTGGTTGAAGCAGTGAGTGCTTTTGACCATTTTTTTCACGCTGTTCACGGACATCTCTTGAAAGCACGTAGATAAACCATTGAGAGTCTACGTTTACTCGCATGACTTTGAGTAAGTGTGGAGAACGAGAATCCAAATCTTGGCTTATCGCGTTGCGTGCAGTGCTCTTCGAGAGGTTGTACTGGTTCCTAACCGTCACTGGGGCGGCGAAGGTCTATTGGGTTGCGTCTTCGGGTAGGCTTCTTGCAACGCGTCATCGGTTATGATTCTCATGTCTGATCCTCAGTTACGGACTACTTCATCGGATCCCACAACAAAGTATTGATCATGATCCTGTATCAACCCCTCCCGAACTCGCAGATGACGACCTCGAACAACAAAATCTGTTTGTTCCCGCTGACATTCATTCAGAGACTGAATTCAGTCAATCTCGATTAGCAGAATGGCGAAAACAGGAGCAGGAGCAGTGGCACCGGGAGACCTTTGAAGCCCGCAATCTCTACGATGCGTCTTCTACGAACCTGGAACACAAATCCAGCTCGCCAGTTTTAGAAGAAGAGGAAGCCGAAACCTTGGCGGACTACACAGATCCTCCAGAGACTCGCGAAGAAGAGTCGAGGATACACGGTACTCCCCGTAGGTCATCTCCATCACCAGCTGGTGTGTTAACACCCACCCTTACACGTGGTAGCTCGTTTGGTACCGTCTTGATGAATGGTGATTCATCATAACAATCATAATTGTGCGCACGCTCAACGATCTACGGTCCAAGGTCCTACGAAGAGTGTTTTTACCCATGAGGACAATGTACGTATAACTGCCGCATTCACGCGGAAGAACTCCCGTACACCTGTGAACTCAACTGAAAATCCCGACCGGGACGGCAGCTTTCGTGACGAGCGGGCTAGCGTTGCAGATACGGACATAACGTCACGCGGGAGCCTCACCAGCGTTGACTGATCTGATGCTTTCCTGTGGGCATATGTGTATACTTCAGGTCACTCAGATCATACGGCAGCAAAGCTCGGTTTCTATGTCTGGTACTACGAGCCATTACCCCCAAGTACATATTTCGCTATGCCATAATTCGTTCTTACTCTTGTTCTGTTGCATGTGCTTTGCTGCGGCGCATTTTCCTACCTTGCAATGTTCATTCCCTAGTAGCTTGGTGCCAAGGTCCAGATTGGATCCTCTCTTCGATGCAGAGCTTGTACGCGGTGTTTTCTACGAAGGACAAACTCGAGTCTTAGAACGTCTAAAGCATGGTGCCTAGTTTTTTGGTTGACAAATTATTCACCTCATCCTTAACCACCCGTGCTACATATGGTTCAACCCATATGTCAATATTCCAACTCGGACCGCCAAAGTTTACACCACATATTCTCGTTAGCCACTTCGCTAGTCTCCGTCTACCTGTGTCAGGGGTAAAAAAAACTAATGCATGCGTATGACGGCAGAGAATTAGGGCATCGACGAGGATGACGAGATGATACCGAACTGTAGTTCCTGGGTGCCCTCAAGAAGTTGAAATTTGGGCACCGGCGTGCCTTTTCAATTTCTTGAATCATATCAAGTGGTGTACTGGAGAGAAACGAACCTACATAGGTCTAACCCTCAAATCAGAGTCCGCCGACCATTGAATAAAGATTTATGTAACGTGAAAGTGACTCGCCGCATAATGCAAGAAATCAAGTTTATCAAAGCAAGCCGCAAAAAACTCGGCCCAAAATGTTTACCATGCTTTCTCGCCGTCGCCGTCGGAGACAACAGTCGTGCTCGAACAAAATTTATTACACTGAGCAGCCGGACAATTCTGAACAAATATCCTACTTTGAAACATGCCACTAGGAGCATTGTCATCAGTTCAGGAACCACTCAATAACTTTCGGAAATCATCTTGGCCCTTGCTTACTCTCTGGTCACCGGTAGACATAGGTTGGTCAGTGTTCTGTCTAGACGGTGTCGCGTTTATAGGTGCTGCCAATTTTCGCTTGTGGCCAAGCCCAGCTTTCGGTCTTGAGGCTGCTTTTCTGGGAATGAAAGGAGCAGGGTTTCGCTCCGGTCGAAGTCCAGATGAAGCGCTACTAGGCTCTTCCAATAGATTTAAAGGATTATTGTTGAACATTATAGGTTCCGCCTTGAGTAACAGTTTGCCTGCATCCTGGAGACGACAAATACGTTGCGATCAGTCTGAGCACAGTTAGGGCCGAGAATCATTTACCGCCGGGCTCGCGAGCTCCGCAACCGCTTCGTTCACATCCGTAAACACCTCAACGCGTATTACTGCAGCATATTTTTCTAGTGTTTGCTGTAGAAGGCCCTCTTGCGTGCCAGCTGGCAAATTTCGAATTCGGATAGAACGGTTTCGAAGCTCAGCTTTTCGGCCTAACCCTGTATCTGCAGCGAAATTCCTGAAAAACTTCCTGTTTCAGGCACGGTAGAACATTTAATTGAAGGATTTACCTATTTCTTGATTTTCCACGAGCATCAGAAAGGGTTACAGCCATGCGCCTGCCCTTTAGTTCCTGGTTGTTCGCATCCAAACCTGCACGAGCGGAGCTCTGTACACATACTGAATATATGACGTCACCAGGGGTTGCGCGTAGCTTACCTCGCTCTCGAATTCGACGAAAGCAAAACCTTTGAACTTGTTATCATCGTCCGTGATCATTCGAATTTCCTTGATAGCTCCAAACTAAACGAATGGACATCTCAAAAATCATGTCCGTGGCAGACGAGATGGTACTTGCCTGGGAGAAGACCTTCTCGAGATCCTTCTTTGTCGTCGACTTGGGCAGTCCAGATACATGTAGTTCCTTGTCTTGATCAGTACGCTCTTTCTTTCTCTCAGGGTTGGAGATCAGAACGTTGATAGCTCTGTCAGGTTCTAGTTCCCGCCCGTGAAGCTCAAGAGCATTCTGAGCTGCAATCTATTCTGCATGTATGAGTGGCGGCGAACTTTAGATTATGGAATTGCGCACCGGAGTAGTATACTGCACGTAACAGAAGCGCCTGGTTGTTTTGAATTTCTTGCTGGGCCAGCGAACGTCCAATACCGTCCCATACTAAAAATGATGATATTTAGTTCATTCGGAGTGTTCTGGAATGGCGGACGAGATCACCTTGCCAAATAGATCCCTGATGTACGCATCGTCGGCGCTCTCAGGAAAATTGGTGACATATAGCGTTGACTGCCAAGCGAGATGAACAGCAATTTCTTCCCCCTGCAGTCGTTTTTTGTCTTTCGTCAAAGCGGCCGGAATGGAATCCTGAAGAAGGTCGGCCTTCAGCAGACGTTTCAAAGTCTCATGGATTGGATACAAACTCTGTCCGCGAACTCCACGGTGGCTACCGTAGAAGTTGCAGGTGCCTTTAGACGAGTCATTTTAACTTCCTTTACTTCACCACACTAAAGATGCGAACTATCAGTAACTTCACTGCATGGGCTTAAGACCGTTACCAACATCTTTGAACAGTGCAGTAATTTCGGTTTCGGAAACATCATTTGGGATACCTGCCACGAATATAGTACAATTTTCACGATCCCTACAGCAGCAGAGAATGAGCCAGAAGAATTTGACATACAATGCAAGAAACGAGCCTTTTTAGTACCGCTGGTTTGTGTTCTAGTTTAAGAAGTCAGTCAACCCACAATCCATAGTGAAGAACAGTAACTGCTAACCGAACTTTGACCGTTTCAATTCCTCGGCGGTCAGCTCATCTTCTGCGGCACGTTTCGCCCCCCTTGCCGTGTTCTCGGTAGGCTCTACATCCATGGCATCTTGAGGAACAGGAACACTCGCAACGCTTACTGTACTGGCTTGTTGTTCAGCAGCAATCTGCATGGCTTGATAGGCCGTCTTTTCTGCCTCCTGTTGGGATAATGCCTTGATATACAGGCTTCAAATTTATGCGACAACGGACCTACTCACCTTCGCACGTCTAATGTTTACTTGATATTGCGCCTTTTCGACCTTATCTATGCATGCATCAATCTGCTCTATCGAGCCGTGCAAATGTTCGAACGCTATCCAGGATTCCCAAATGGCCTCAGGCCAGTCCAAATGCTTGAGACAGATATCACCGAACACTTTGCGAGCCTCGTCGTGCATATCTGCCTTTCTGTATAACCGTCCACGTTTAGTTGCATGAAATATCACAGACGACCGAAACTGACATGAGGGTATCGGTGTACGATGTCCAGGCAATGTAACTTGTCTTGTAATGTTTTGCTGTCGACTCCCAGACGTTAACAGCACTCTCCGTCACCTCGGCGATACGATACTGCGATTGGAGGGTTTCAATATAGCGATACCAGAAAACCCGAAAACTCTCACAATTTCAGCTAGATACTTTTCTAGTCTCATTCTCGCGTCGCCGGCTGGTGCAGCTGGAGAAAGAACGTCATTTGGTGAACGTGCTATTGTATGTATATGGTTTTGTCTACCTTTGCGGACTGCTTCGATGCCAGTCTCCAGTATGCCAATCATGGTCGGTAAAGTGTCCTCATCTGTACCATTAGAGAAGTGCAAATACCAGAACAGCCGAGTGACATACCTGCATTACCGATGTCAATGATACGCTTTTCAAAACCTGCACGAGCTAGTACGATGGGGACAATTTGTTCAGCATCTCCTTGAATGAGAGGAGAGGACATTGCTTGTGCGTAAAGCTCTAATGAAATACGTTAGATAGTGCGAACCACGACCGGACAGCGACGTCGTCAACCTACCGGACACGACCTCCCTATCTTCGTCAGTACGGTCTGGATTACTATAACGTTCCTGTTGTGACACTCTTGAGATATGTTTCTAACGTTATCTTTCAATTTACGGACCACGCATCGGATGTATCGAGCCCAGACCTCCCCAGAGCCAGGGACACTTCGTACAGCTCGTTTAAACATCCCAAGTTCTGCTTCCTGACCAGAGTTATACGTCCGCTGTAATTGTGTTTTATAAATTTGGCCCAATTGCACTGCAAATGGTACGTACCAGGACGTCGCCATATCCGGCCCAGAATGATCTCAAGGCTTCCTCGGCACCAGCTTCACCACTAAATCTTCGTTTGGCCGCCTCTGCTATCGCTCTCTCAAAGACAGTGCTTGTAGCCAATAGGTCGGGATACTTGGCTCTGCGTTCATAAGCAACATAACGAGCGAACGCTTCCAGAGAATTATCAGACTGGTTCTAATTGAACAGATTATCAAACAGCTCAAACATGTCCACTTCATACTCACCAATGCGGTTTCCATTTGATCCCTGCGCTCGACAGCTTTGACAACCTGAGATTTAATTTTGGACGCAGCTACAAGAAGTGATTCGTATTGATCGGGGGGTTTGTGATTGGTGGTGAACGAAGAATATGTCTGGAAGGTGTCCTCAATGTCTGTCGAACCGCATCAGATGCATAACGTATACGATTGCCTGTATACACACTCGAATGAGGCTGTCTTAATCGTTCAAGAAGTAACACTTCGAGGCTTTGTACGAGCGCTGGTCTGGACGCAGGATTAGTGAATAATCAAACTCGTCGACAATATCTGACTTTTCCGACGGGGGTGAAACCTCCAGCAACTCCAACTCCCAGTCGCGCAATTGATCCCAAAGAACATGGCTCTTCGAATTCGTTTCAGTATGAGGTCAAAACAGTAATGAAGACACATTACTTGTGTTAAGTGCCCTATCCCTTTGTTCACCACGTCTTGCATAGCCAGCCTCGTCCATTCAGTCGAGAAAATTTGTCCCAGTTCATCTGGTTTTGGTTCACCACTCGCATAATGAGCATGGCGTTCGACAAGCAGTTCTAAATGTCGCTTCAGTACAGGTATGGCTGTCAAACGTTGAATGAGTTCATCGGTTGTTTATTATGCCAATTACTCGACACACAGAGATAGTCTAGCTCCGCCCGCTGGTACAATGCGAGTAGCTCTTCTGCGCCATTCACTGAGTTGAGATTAACCACGCGCTCCTTTGAGGTGATAAGATCCATCCAGACATCGTCCCCTGCAGCAAAATAGTGCGTGAACATTTCCCGAGCTGAAACAGCTTCTGATTCCATCCCTTGAAGCGAACTAGCGAGACGAATGTGCTGCGCATGCAGGGACACATCGAAGGGCCTATTCACAAGTTCACCAAGAACATTGGCAAGAGCATCGAGAGACTTTGATTCGTCCATTGGAACTTGTGGGATGGGCGTGGTCACGGAGTGTCTTGACGCGTTCCTTACATAATAGAGTCACGCTAGATGTCACTAAAGGTCACTAAAGGTCACCACTGGTCACTAGCTGTCATACCACTTCGTTTCGCTGAATTCGTGCTGCTCTGGGAGAGAAGGCCACAAATTAATTATCTTCCTTTGTCTTTCCCTCTGTTCCCATCATTCACTTATTCCGTTTCGGCACTCGAAAATGCCATTGCACTGGATCGGTCTTCCCTTATATTCTTCTTAGGCGGTGCTTTACACAGCGCATGACGGCAGCACCTTGGGACCGGTCAACTCATTTACTCAAGATTCTTGCTTTGTCCTGATGGTGGCTATCTGAAAAGGTCATTTATGGAGATGTGGGAGACTTTAGACGCGGGTCGCCATCTGGAGGTGCTATAGCCTTATAACAAGGGATCGGAGGTTACAATAGTCCACAATACACCAATCTACTGTATGCCCGCTACCTTAAGACGGAGACATCGTCAAGAGCTCACCCTCCGGAAATCGTTTCTGGAAGCAGTGCAATCCAAGTGGTCTTCTTCAATGTGAGTAGCTGCACTGTCTCAAGTTCCTGGGCGATTAATAGATATCTGCGCTTGTAAGTTTTCGACTGCCAAGCAACAAGTCTGCAAAGCCGCCGCCCGAAGCGGATGCAAGAGTGGACGGTCCGCCACATGATCAACATCGACAACAATTCCAGCGGTCCGCTGCTGCCCCATTCTTCTGGTCTTCGCACAGTATTCGCCAGCTACCTCCAGAACTACTTGCATATATCTTCGTTCTCGGCTCTGAAGTAGACAGCATCCTTCCCGTGGCTGTCTCCCAAGTGTGCAGCTATTGGCGTGATCTGGCGCTTCGCACCCCACGCTTATGGCGACGAATCACCCTCGGCTCTCAGCACCGTATGCTGAGAGAGCGAATATATCGCGCCAGAGCTTGCACCTTAGACGTTGTTCTGTTGTCGGGGACATCTCTCCATAGAAGTCTCGGATTCTACGAAGTGCAGCGATACATGCATCTTGTAGCCCCCTTCATTCGATATTGGAGATCCTTAGACATTGCAATGATGAATTATTCACCCTATCTATGGAATGCTGCCCTATCAGAATGTTGTTCAGGGAGTAATCGGACTCGAGCTCCTGGTAGGTTCTCTGATTTCTGATCTCTTTCCAATTACTGTCTCATCGGCCCGACATTGTGTTGTTTCTTCATTTCTTTTGGTAGAGCTAGAGGAACTTTCCCTCGTATATCGCAGGAATGATGACACGAAAGAGTTTTGCCTTTTCTCTGGCTACACACCGCGGCTACGCCGTGTTACAGTGGATGGCATCCGCTTGACATGGCTACGATCACTCTTCGAAAACTTGACCTTTCTGGACTACACTCATCATGGTATTACATCTGGTACGCAAGCACTCCATGAAATAACGTGCAACCTTCATATCTCATCGCGACTGGAGGAGCTGCGAATATCGTTTCCTGGCAAGAAGCCCGGTGCTCGGACGAGCTCTCGTGTTTCCCCTATTGTGGCAAGCGTACAGCTTCTTGCTCTCAAGACTCTACAGCTCCGGGTAGATACCGATGACATCCCTAGCGAGCTCATTCATTTTGCTTCGATCCTATTCACTCCAGCTTTGACGGTGTTACAGCTTGTCAATACAGGAAGTCAGCGATGCGTGTTCCCCAGTCTTCCGTTATTCATGACTCTGTATATATTCCCTCCTTCGTTGAAGGTTTTGTACATACAGAATGGCTGGTATAGTAAGGAGAAAGTCGCAAGAATTACTGATAGAGTTCCTCATCTTCATCACTTGATTGTGCAGCGGCCCAATTCATACTGAGGATCGTACTCAGTTCACACACTCCTCAACTTGTAGTAGGATTTTATTGTATATATTGCGTGTATATAATCATGTTCTTGTAGAGATATTGCTTGTATGTAATCATGTTCTGAAACATTGCTCTCATGTGCTCGGATTGTTGAAGAGAAGCGGTCCGAAAGCGCGGACCGAGCTGATCAGCGCGATTGTGCAAGGCAAAAAGTGCTTCTCGATTCTTATCCCCTACCATAGTCTCAGTAGTACGCCTAACAATCTGTCCTTCAGAAATGAATTCTCGACTTGGTGCAAGCGCGCTCTATGACCTTACCGGAATGGTGGCGATGGTGACTGGAGGTGGTACTGGGATTGGATTGATGATCTCAAAGGGGCTCGCTGCGAACGGCGCCAAAGTATACATTACTGGACGTCGGGCAGAGGTGTTACAGAAATTGGTTGATGCTACTCCAAAGGAAGAGGGTGAAATTGTTGCGCAAGTAGTGGATTTTATAGGCAATTCATTCTCCTTTCTCACAAGTAAACCATCAGGCTTCCAATGGACGTAACGTCTAAAGAGAGTATCTTGGAAGCAAAGAAAGTCATAGAGACCAAGGAAGGAAGACTCCATATTCTGGTCAACAAGTACGTACCCCTCAATTTTGACAATCATTCGCTGATAGACTTGTAAAGCGCCGGGCAAGTCGGCCCTACTTCTCCGTTCATGGGCAAGCCAGATTCGCCTGAGCGCAAAGATGGGGAAAGTATGGGTCAAGCATTGTTCCAAGAAGGTCTAGGAGCATGGGCAGATCTCTATACGATCAACACGTTCTCCATCTATTTCGTCACGACTGCATTTCTGGGAGTGCTCGAGAAAGGTTCGAAGGACTTGCAAGGCTTCACCTCTAGCGTCATCAACATCACGAGTATATCTGGAGTCGTCAAGCTAGCTCAAGACCACGTAGGATTTCTTGTTCTATTTGCAAAACCAGTAAAGATATATACTTACCGCACCACAGTTCTGCTACAACAGTGCAAAGGCAGCAGCATCACATCTTACCAAGATGCTAGCAACAGAGCTTGCACTGAAGGGTGTTCCTGTCCGTGTCAATGCCGTGGCTCCAGGAGTGTATGCCTCTGAGATGACGAAAGACAACATACGGCCAGAAGAGGTTGATAAAATCGGTAAAGGATTACAACCGGTACCTGCGAGAAGAGATGGAACGTGAGTGTCGATTCATGTTCCGCCAAGCTAGCAGCATTAAACCATTCACTAGTGCACAGGAAATGGCGGGCACGGTGGTGTACCTCGCATCCAGAGCAGGAGGCTACACGAATGGCCAAGAAATTGTCATTGACGGAGGCTATATCGCGGTCAACCCGTCCACGGTGTAGAATTTGTAGAATAGTTCAATCATTGCGGTATCTAGAAATGCTATGGGCCGATGTGGATACAACGTGTATACATGCACATGATGATGAGGTGTGTCATGGGAACTGCTAGCCTAGTTGGTGGCAGCAGAGCTGAACTTGATTTGCGCCAGAAGAATGAAGAATAAAAAGTTGCAGTCGTGAATCAAGAGACGACATGTTGTTTTCGCGCCATCTTTCAGATACAAGCTTCAAGCTTCAACGGGACTATTTAATAGAGAAGAAAGAAAAAGATTGGTGAATTCACTTCACGGTGTAATGGAGCCGTCGAGAGAATTGAGGCGTGGGAAGACAGAATTGCATGTTTTGGAAACCAACTGGCTCTTCTTTCACTGCCAGCCATGTCTAATCAGCCCTCTCGTCGTGTGCCACAGCAAGGACCCGCTCAATATGCTGCTGTCCCTCAAAGCCCTCGCTCTGCCATAAATACACAGAATTCTCAACATACTTCACAGCGCCCACCAGGTCGTTCGTCCTCGACTGGTAGTCATCATGTTCAGCAGGGAAGGGGTGCTATTGCGCAGGGCGTTGTCAGCGGCACTATTGGGGGTGGGTATGGACCTTACTCTGTGAGTCTTGTAGCAAATGGTTTGCTTGACGAGGCACTGATTGTGATCCAGTATAATCCAAATCAAGCCAGGGATCCGCACGTGTACAACAATTCTCGGTTCAGTGCAGCTCCTTCGGAGCACTCTTCTTCTTCTGGAGGCGAGAAAGTTATGACCGCAGGGACTGCAACAGTACCACAATTTGTTTGGGACAAAGACCCAGATCTCGACGACGCACTGCACAACCCAGACCCTGTTCGGGATGCTAAACTAGACCGTTCTTTTACATTCTTCTCTGCGAGAGGATGGGCCAATGCTGGTGCTCTTGTCATTCTTGTCGGAGCACTTCTCACGTTATTCGCTGGATATCCCATAATTATTTTCTATCGAAGACCAGACAACGCTGTCAAAGGCTTCAATTTAGGAGGAATTAACGGTTCAGGACAAGTTCCCGACTTGCCAAATGTGCGGACTCTCATCGATTCTGACACCCCGTCATCTGCGTACTCGCGGAAGGGGACTGATGGAAAAACCTACAATCTTATATTCAGCGATGAATTCAATACGGATGGCCGGACATTTTACCCAGGCGACGACCCATTTTGGGAGGCAGCTGACCTGCACTATTGGTGAATTGGTTTCTGGTTTGTATTGATACACTTGCTGACACTTGTGTAGGCCAACTGGTGACCTTGAGTGGTATGACCCAAGTGTAAGATCCTATTCTGGCTAATGAATTCGCAATGTGTTGTTCACTCTCCAGCGCAACAGGCTATCACGACACAAGGTGGAAAACTGGTCATCACCATGACTGAAGAAAATATTCACGATTTGAATTTCAAGAGCGGTAAAGGCAAAAATATTCGCTGTTTCTGCTTTTGTCTCATGTTTATATAGGTATGCTCACATCGTGGAACAAGTTATGCTTCACCACGGGCTATATCGAGGTGTCAATCAGTATGCCGGGTAAACCTACCGCTCCAGGTTTCTGGCCAGGTAACGATGAATGTATTTCTGCGGACGTGTCCTTATTCACTGATTCCTTGATCAGGTGCCTGGACTATGGGAAACTTGGTGCGTTATAAGTCGTCTAGATTTCTTCTGCTCCTCAGATAACATCATGTAGGGTCGTGCTGGTTATGGAGCGACTACTGAAGGAATGTGGCCCTATAGCTATGCCGCGTGTGATCTTGGAACTTTCCCAAATCAGACAAATACGGACGGCAAGACACCTGTAGGTGCCGTTGAGGGTGGTGTTAATGGTGGCCCCATCAGCTTCCTTCCAGGTCAACGGCTTTCAGCTTGCACGTGTTCAGGCAGTGACCATCCCGGTCCAAACGTTGCCACAGGACGCGGTGTTCCCGAGATTGATATCATCGAGACCCAAACTGATGTCAGCGTCATGCGAGGGCAAGTATCCCAGAGTTTCCAAGTAGCCCCATTCAACTACGAATATCACTTCGATAAGACCCATGCTACCATCTATGATCCAACGCAGACATCATACAACTCTTACAATGGTAGTTCCTATCAACAGGCCTGCTCTGCTGTCTCCTACATCGAGGATCAGTTCTATGGTGGTCAGGACTATGCGCCATACGGGTTTGAATGGTGGTCGGACCCCAACAATAGAAATGATGGATATATTACTTGGTACAGTAATAGCCAGGAGACTTGGACGCTGACAGCAGCTGGTGTCGGAGCGGATTCGACAAGTGAGATTAGCAATAGGCTGATTCCTGAGGAACCTATGGTAGGGTCATCTCTGTGTTCTTGCTACATTCTGGTGCCCTAACATCTACCTTACTCTAGTACATGATTCTCAACTTCGGGATGGCTCCCAGTTTCCAAGAACAAGATTTCCAGCACATGCAATTCCCGTCACAGATGTACTTTGACTACGTCCGCGTGTATCAGCGTTCAGATGTAAAGAATGGCTTGACTTGTGACCCTCCAAATCGTCCAACAGCGGATTATATTCAGGAGTATGATCTTTTCCTTCCCTTGCTCAGATCATGGTTTACTGACGCGGATAACTAGACACATCACAGCTTACACTGACGCCAATCTGACAACATGGGCTCAGGCCGGAAACACCTTCCCTCGAAATTCTCTCTATGATGGATGCTGATTGTCTTTTGTTAGAAGACACCCCTCGACCTATCACCACCTCTGCACGCATACGTATAGTACATGACCGCGCTGGTCTCATCACAGGATAATGACATAAAACCTTCCACCGTTCACCTGGATATACTCATAGTCCCCGCTTCCCCGCCCTACATTCTCGCCGCGACACGCATTCGTTTATACGATTCCATCTACTTTACAGCATCTATCCTTCACATTGTATTATGGACCATAATGGTACTATCTATTTTCATTGCAACCACTGTATATGATTTGCCTTTTGTGACAGTAGATAAATTCTTTTGCAAGGTTCTGAAGTAAGTACTAAGTAGAGTTCGAGTAGAAGTATTGGAAGTATTACATAAGCCGATAAATTGAGTTGAACTTGTTCAGTGTTGATCCTGCTCGATAACGGCGACGATGTCCATCGATTTATCTCTAGAGCGCATTCAAAAAGTGTACAGTGCACTTCCGCCGTACACCCGGCCAACTGTGCACATTGCAGGAACCAACGGGAAAGGGAGCACTGCATCGTTGGTCTCGTCCATACTATCATCATCAATTCCTCCACTCTCCGTAGGGCGGTTCAATAGCCCGCATCTCACATCTGTGCATGATTGTATTATGATCGACGATTGCGAGGTTCAACCCGAAATCTACAATGCTGCAAAGGGCTTCGTGGAGAAAGTAGCGGCAGATAGCGGTTTGAATATTAGTAATTTTGAACTCCTCACGTTGTCTGCACTTGTAATCTTCGAGCGTGCTAACGTTGACATCGTGGTACTAGAGGTGGGGATGGGCGGACGCCTAGATGCGACGAATGTTATCGCAGATGTCGTCGTCGCGGTCTCTGCCCTGACTGCTGTCGATCTAGATCACCAATCATTTTTAGGGAACACAGTTGCAGCTATTGCCCGAGAAAAAGCATCTATTGCACGGAAAGGGAAACCATTTGTGCTTGGACGGCAGAAACATCCAGAAGTAGAAAGTGTTTGTAGAGCTGTGGTACACGACGTGGGTGGAGAGTTATTCGAGGCTTCTACCATTCATGTACGGACTCTGGATTCAAACGGTGAACGGCCCTTATCATGCCACATTTCACGCAAGGACCCCCAGCTACCACCACCGCAACCTGTTCAGCTGCACATGTCTTGCTTTCCGGAGCCTGTGGACGCGCTGCTTCCACTGCATGGCGAGCACCAACTAGATAACTTAGGCTTGGCTGCTTCTATCGTCTCGATTTTGATATCTCACTCATCTTATACCACACTTCGTCTTCCAGAGAGAGTTACGCCTGCGACCGTCGCCCGCGGGATTGCAAATGTCCGGTGGCGAGGACGCTTGTCGTTTCATAGCTTCACAAACGAACCGGAAGAGACGAACAGGCTTCTTATTTTGGCTGATGGTGCTCACAATCCTGGGTCGGCCGCGACGCTGGGGGCGTACATCAAGGATCTCTGCCAGTTGTCGAAGCTTTCTGGGCAGCACTCGCTTACGCTTACTTATATTCTGGCGTTATCACATTCCCCTCCCAAGACACCTCTTCAGACACTGTCTCCTCTCCTTCCACCAAGTGTTCCAACAGACTTTGAAACCAAGACTCGCGTCGCAGTTCTTCGTTTCTCCTCTCCTGATGGGATGCCGTGGGTGAAGTCGGTCCCACCATCGGAACTTCGAGATATTGTTCAAGGTCTCTGTGCTGAGGCTGAGATTTGGTTCGGTAGAGACGACAGTACGGAGGATTTACCCGAAGCTCTGAAATGGGCTGGCATCTGTCCAGATGATGCTCATTTAGTAGTAGTTGCTGGAAGTTTGTATCTTGTAGCCGACTTGTACCGGATGCTACGTCAATAGATAGACGTATACTTGTGTGATTTATTGGCGATGAAGCGAAGCAACTTATACTGCAAAGTACCCGACTTTGAATTTGTGGCCCTGGTCGAATGATGAATTACCTTTTTCGTGCTTACCACTATCCTTGCATGCCATCTCTCTCTATTTCGTCTCAAGCTCTTGTTTATGGCACCTTCTATACACCCAAATGACCAGAGAAGCATAAAGGGCTTGTACAATGTTGAAGAACTGCCTACTAGTCAGAGGAACGCGTCGAACAACAGCAGCTTGTACAATTCCACAATGCCGTACGTCTCTGGTTTCTTCTCTTTTACTCTGTCTCTAATAATGTTTTGGGGCCCAGTTGGAGCCAAGCTGCTACTCGAATTCCAGTCCCGTCAAATGACGACACACCCTTCATCGCTCCCGCCGTGAAATCCAATGCTCATGAGCGCGTTCAGAGCCGTAGTACCTTCAATCCGTTCGCTGGCCGCACGCAAGATAATCTACATCAGTCCAGGATAGCAACAAACAAGAGTCGACAGACCTTGTTGACCAGTGATGCACGACCTACCCGACCTACCAAACGACCAAGAAACTTTGATGATCTATCCGGTGTAAAGAGTTCATCGAAGAGTGAGTCCTACGATTCTTCTCCCGATCTGCTGTGAAGCTCATCACGAATGGCTGTTATAGAGACTAAATTCTTGGCACCGGAGCCTGCTGTAATCGATGTCGATGACTTGGAGGACATTGGAGAACCCGTAGCAGGTCCTTCGTCAGAGACACTTGACGTGAAACGCAGTTCATCGAAAAACTCTTCTACGAAACAGAGACATTCCTTGCCAAATATGACCTCAAGGGACCCTTATGTTTTTGACCTAGACGATGACAGTGATTGGCACACGGAACGGAAGTCTGGTCTAAACGGAAAGAACGCAGATTGGTTCCAACGTGAACACAAGCCAGCTGCATCAATGCATTCTTCTCCGATTTCACAGTTTTCAGAACCGGAACTACCGGAAATACCACTCAAAGCTGGGGATGATGGCTACGTGAAACGCCGGGCAGCTGCGATAGATGGAACATACTTGACTAGCCAGCCCGTACCATACATCGACTTCAATAAGTATCCTCCTCCTTGGAGGAGCAGCATCAAAATCAACATGAAGGGGAAAAATCAGAAGGTATTGTCTTACGCTTACAAGTGGGATTAGATGCATTTTTATTGAAAGAGCCGCCTCTAGGCCTCTAATAGGAAGCCACTGCAAGCCGATCCAATTGCTACATCCAGCACTGTCTTTCGAAGTAGTTCCTTGCAAGCAAGTGCCTCTAAATACTCCTTGCCGATAGCGCGATGGTGTCTTGGACTCAAGCTCTTCACTGAACCCTACACTTTGCATTTTGTGCCAAAGAGTGGAATGTTTTGTATCAAAAGCCATGGTCATTCAGAAACTATCAAGCTTTCGAATCTCAACAGCTTAGAAGTATGCTCTCCTCTCTTTAAGTCATCTCTACAGATTTTCATTCCAGGTCATCTCCCAGCTCACTCGTCCCAGTTCTCTGAAGGAAAATGGCACCATAGTATTTATAACAAAGCCGATTCCACCTGGCAGCCGTGATGCCATTGGCACTAAATACGAGGATTTTTTTACTTCAGGTTTGCAAAGCGTTCTCGTGCACGCAACGACGACTAACACTTCATTAGGCGAACCTATTGGCAAGGGAATGGTGACCATTAAGTTTGATCTTGATCATAAAGATTGGTCGAACAAAATTTATGAAGCGTTTTCCAAACACTGTTCTTCTTCAATAAAAATACAGTACATCGACGACAAAGCATCAGGTGATGTTTGGAGGCAGATCGAATCTTGGGCTTGCCCAGCCGCAAATAGAGAATCGGACGTCGTTCGGGAAGATAGCCTCAATATCGGGCCTGAGGATCTCACAGCGGATGACGGGTTAGCCTCTGCTACGGAGAACCCGATTCAGGGGTCTACACCACCTGTTGCGACGAATGTCCCGCGAAAGTCGCGGTTACTGGCTGATCAGTGGGTTTCAACAATATTCACGGTGGTTCGGTGGTTGACGGAAATTTAACAGGAAGGCTCAGGAGACCAATGAAACCTCTCAGCCTCTTCGCCGTTCAACGCGACATCAAGAACCTCAGACCAGACGCTCCAATCCGTTGGAAGACCCTGACGAAGTGTAAGCCGCTGGTATCTAATATCATCAGCCTGTAATTTTGACCCAAACACAGAATTCTTTCCTATCCACCAGCGACAACCGGCGCCGTGAACATCACCAATGCCGATTTCAATAGGCTACAGCCTGGCGAATATCTGAATGATACTCTGATTGAGTTTGGACTCAGGTGACGCCTTGTTTCTTTGAACCTGGACGTCAAACTAATTCAAAAACTTATAGGCTTTGGCACAGAGAGCTCGAGGAAACGGAGCCTGAACTTGCGAAACAAATCCATGTTTTTAATTCCTTCTTCTACAAGAAACTAAGCAAGAAGAAGTAGGTTGGTTAATTTTTGACAGCGGTCATGAGACTAACAATACCCACATAGCCTCGAGGAAGGTTATCAAAGCGTTCGACGGTGGACGTCTAAATTCGATCTTTTCGAGAAGAAGTTCATTATTGTCCCTATAAACGAAAAGTGTGTGAGTATGAAGTTGTGTCAGGGCATCTCTTACTGACCGGACTGATAGCCTTCATTGGTACCTTGCCATCATATACCTGCCCGAGAACATCCTATTCCCCCCAGCCGAAAAAGAGATTCACAATACCCGCAAGAATTTACGATCCACCACTAGTCTCGAAGTGAAGCCTTTGAAAGATGCGACTAGATCACTTGCTGTATCTCCTCTAGCTGCGGACGCTCCTACACTTTCTGTCGTCACTGAGGAAGAGTCTCATCCGTCTAGATCTCGATCTCTATCCTCCACAACGAATAAAACATCACCCTCACCTGATGAAATTCTGGAGGGTGATCAGGATCCTACTCTTACGAGCGAAGCTGACGTCAAAGAAACAGAAGATGCATTGATGAACTTTGAGACTTCTTGCCACATCGAGGAACACTCTAGTTATGACTCACAAGAGATTGAAGAATCTCACCAATCTTCAACCTCGCCCGCTGCTTCTGACGGTATCAACATGAAGGTCGATGTTTGCGCTAATGAAAGTGGAGAGCACGCACGTACGAGCATACGCTCCAAAGAAGTCAAGGAACCGCCTACCGGCACTGAGCCCGTGGACGTCGATTCCAATAACCCTGCGACGAGTGCAAGTTCAGCAGTTGAACCGATTTCACCTGCATCTTTTTATTCCCATCCAACGAAATCAAAGGGCAAGCAAAAAGCTGTCGAATCAACATTTGAAGTAGACGGTGGCAGTGAAGCGACTCGGGAGGCCTCTTTTTTAAATTACGGGTACCCTCGGTTAGCTTGTTTGCTCTAGTCGAGAGTCACCATAATTGACGCGTTCACATAGAACTCATATCTTCACACTCGATTCTTTGGGGACGCGACACCCGAAAGTGATCAATACGCTCAGTCAATATCTCAAGATGGAAGCAAAAGACAAGAAAGGAAACGAGAATACAAGCATGCCGGAAGGGAGATCTTCTGCGGTAAATTTTTATCATTCTTGAAAGTCCTTCGGTTGGCTAATGTCCAGCATAGGTCCCGGTACAGCCCAACTACTGGGATTGTGGCGTATATCTCATCCACTTTGCTCGAACGTTCGTCAGGAAATCGGAGTATCTTTGTCAAGTTGCTGTTTGTAGTATTTACAAACCCTCTAGTTCTAGTTCTCGCTAATGCTTAAGATTTCAGGCTAAAAGAAGTACGCGAACTACTGAAGACCGTCAGAAGGATTGGGATGCGGAGCACATTGAAGATTCTCGCGAGCAACTGCGAGACAAGATTTGGGAACTCTCGAAGCAGTGGAAGAAGGATCGCTCTACAAAGGACCAAGAGAAGAAGGTAGACAAAACAGAGCAGGACAAAGATAAAGAACGCCAACCGGAGGCTGATATTATACCGGACTCTTCCGATGATGAGATTGATATCGTAGAGACGACACCAGCGGCAGCACCTGTCCGAAGCAGAGCTAGAGGTAGTAGAGGCAAGGAATATGGGAACAAAGCAAAGGTGACGCGCATGAGGGGTTGAACTCAATCTAGTCATATCAACGCTCCAATTCAGTTTTCTCATTCCGTGTCACTTCTGCTCATTTGACATTTCTTTCCTTTTATCAGCAACTTGTATCACTAGAATGCGCTTACGCACTTTCATTGCTTTCCTTTGCAGTACATTAATTCATAATCGTTTATAGCCACAGAGTAATTCAACTGTAGCACTTTCACTCCTCTGCAGCTGACAGTGAGAGTGCAAAAAAGTATGCTTTGACAGCGAGTGCCCACGTGACGCCATGTAGCCGGCGCAGACACTGCACTGGTACTGCTAGTCTGCTACCAGTTTCCCTCTCACATTCATATTCTATTTGGCACTATGCTGTCTCTCATAGTTATGAGTGCGCTCCTGGGGGTGTCTTCATTTGGGTGTGGAATGTTGCCGCTGTCATTTGTTTTCTCGAGTTGAGCGCCGCGCTTCTCAAGGTCGTGGGTTCCATCTAACTGATTTGGCACTCCTGGTTGTTTATCAAGAGATTCATCTCACTAGACTAACGGCAATAGGTACTGGTTTACTACTTGGGACCGCTCTTGGAGTTATTATTCCAGAGTACGTTGTGTTTACATTGCTTTTCGACTCTGATACTGACGCGACTCCTCAAGAGGAATTGAAGCATTGACTGATGCTCACCCGGCATCTGAGATCCCCGTATCTCACATTGCTCTTTCTCTTCTATGCGGTTTCACGTTCATGCTCGTCATTGAGCAAATATTCTCTCCTCACTCTCATTCCTACAACGCACATGATAACCTAGCTATGAACCATGTCAAGCCATCACAACCGCCTGGAGTTGAGTTTGATGCGGAGCTTGGAGAGCTCGAGCAAGAACAGGGGATGCCAAGAACCAACTCTGCTCAAGCGGCAACGAGCAGTGTCCAACCAGTAGTACAGGAAGAGTTATTGGTCACAGCTCGACAACAAGCTATTCCTTTGACGGTTGGCTTGGTTATTCATAGTTTGGCTGATGGTCTTGCATTGGGAGTGTCTTTCTTTCCTTCCTCTGGGGGAGCTACATCCAATCTCTCTGCAATCGTTTTTCTTGCAATCATCATCCACAAACGTATGTTTTTGACATCTAGCTCTTCGATACTGGTCTAACAATTCTCACAAGTGCCCACCTCCCTCGCCCTGACTACCTCTCTTCTTTCCACCTCGCTTCCGAGACAAGAGTGTAAGAAACACCTCGCAGCGTTCAGTACATCCACTCCTGTTGCCGCTGTCCTCACCTATGCCATGCTCGAGTTCTTTGGTGGAGGCGATAACAAAGATTGGATTGGACTATCTTTGCTCCTCTCAGTATGCTTTTCCCTTCAAATCCCAGTCGTGTCGTGTCTGATGTCTAGATCAAGGGTGGAACTTTTCTTAATGTAGCTACGTTGGTGTCGTCCCACAATTCGGGGTCACAGTCCACTGGTCAATTGAGCAACAGAGCGCATTTGGTGTTGACGATATTTGGAATATTCATTCCTTTCGCTTTGAGCTCTTTATTGGGGCACGGACATTGAGGTTTTATGTTTACTGTGTTGTATTTACACCTCGCAATGCTCCTTTCAAATTTCACGAGAATTTACACGGGTGTCTACACAAGACTAATTTACAAATTAAACGATACACAAAGTACGTGGATGCTTCCTTTAATCTTACATGAGATCTTCACCCTTATTCTTGAATTTTGCTAGCTCTCGCTTCCAGGGCTCCCAGGAATTGCCATATTTCTTCAACAGTCCCGCTAACTCCTCCCTCTGCTCCTTCTAAGAGACAGCAAATCATTAGTAGTTGAAAAGGTAGTCACCAATGGACTTACAAGGTTCCAAGGCTCGTCACCGCCATATACGTCTGTGAAGAGTTCACCGAGTTCGCACCGACTGAGGCTTTCGGCTCTCTTGAAAGCCTTCATGACATCAGCCCTGAGACGAGTCTTGAGCTCCTCCTCGGCCTGAGCATCCCACCATCCTTGAGATTCCATGTAGAGTCGAAATCGATGCAGTGGATTGTCAATTCTTTTGCGATCCTCGACTTCCGAACGAGCGCGATAAGCAAAAGAATCATCTGAGGTGGAGTGATGCCCGACCCTTTATAAGAGCGTAAGCTCTATCCACAGCATACATGAACGCACAACCTACCGATAGGACATGGCTTCGACGAGAACCGCTCTTCCTTGCTCAAGGCATCTTCGTTTCGCCTCCCTTACAGCTGCAAGAACAGCTAGGACGTCATTACCATCAACTCTTACTGTATCAATACCGTATCCAGGTCCCCGACTCGCAATTCCGTCGCCGTAATACTGCTCCGTGCTAGGGGTACTTATGGCGAAGCCGTTGTTACGCGCAATGAATATGGTCGGTGAAGGTATAGTTGATGCCAACATGAGACCAGCGTGAAAATCTAACGGCGAAATATCGGAAAAAAGCACGATCGTTTGGGCCTCATGAGTGGGTGTCAAGAGCAATATATGTCCGAGAATACCGACCTCCTTCTGAGGCTGCACCCTCGCCGAAATAACATGCTGCGACGGACCTTGACCTCCGGTCAGGCGTGCGATGAAGAGCGTATCCCACGCCTGCGGCCTGAGGAATTTGTGTTGCCAGAGGGGACGAAATGGTGTGGAAATGATGCTGGGGAGATCCAAAATGCTGTTGTTATAGTCACACGATCAGTCTGTGGTTCAGAAAGATAGAAAACGGGTGCACTGCACTTACAACAGGCATCTGTCTTCCCTTGCCTGACGTGTCTTCCTGATTTCCAAAACATTGGGCCATGATCTCATCGAGGGTGAAACCCCGCCAGAGAAGAACGCCCATTTCTCGATATTGCCCTGTGACAAAATCAGAGGCCTAAAAAGCGGTACCGCAAAGGGTGACTAACCAAGGACTCTTTTGCGTCGGCCTCAATCAGCATATTTAGGATGCTAATCAGAAGGGTTGACTCACTCATCGTCATCTGCAAGACCGGCAGCTGACCCAATGACAGTTGCTTCTTCCCCATACTGGCGGGCTCATTTAACGTAGTCCTAGTCCTAGGATAGAATACTTACTGCGGTCATCTAGGTGGCACATTTGGTGGGTGGTGTTTGATTGGAGGACTGATTAAAGACGTACGTAGAAGGATATCTTTCCCTGGCGCTGAACATTGTACAGGACATTGTCTAGGTTCGGGAGCAGTTGCATATGTTCATATCTAGAGGTTGAAGTCGGGGATGAGCGGGGGCGGGAAGCACGGCAAAGATCCGAGCATACATTTTCCTAGCATATCTCTCATCTATCTGCAAAGAAATGGTCAGAGAGAACATGAGAATCATTTCCGAGGATCTTCACTTACCTCAGGCAATTGGGCACCATCTAGTGGCTTGCCAGCGCCGTCTATGAGTCGAAATGTGGGTATCTGTTGATCATTGCCTGTAACAGAGTTGAAGAAATTGGGCTGGGATACAATTGGAGACTGAGAATTTGGTAGACGAGTACGAGCAGGAGTAGCGAAGGACCTGAGCTGGAAGAGGCCAGGTCTGGACGGTACAAGTCGAAACATGGCGCAGGTGAAGTGACGTAATCGCAATTATGAAGGTGGTTACTCGATCACGTGATAGTGGAAACTTCCAAGTTCCCCTGGGGGGTTGCAAGGGGGACGGTATACACTCTGATCCGGACCTGCGCTTTCTTTCTTCATTCTCTTTCTCTTTCGTTGGCGGCCAGTCCGCGTTCTTCAGCAGGAAGCTTGCATGGTTTAGGCTTCGTTTTTGCTGGTTCAATGTTCTTGCTTTTTGTTTTTGGTCCATTGCTTCTGGCACAGGCTGTCCATGCTTCAACCCTTAGGTTCAGCTTTGCTCAGGTCGATCAGTGTGCCCCAGTATCACTTTCGATTCAGGGCATTCTTCCGTCTGCAGCCCCTGTTCCAACCAACCTCCTCGTCCTTCCTTTCAATGCCACCCCTATCTCTATTCCTGTGCCGAGTACGGTGGCAAATTCTTCGGGCGTGAACATCACCTTCCTACCTCTCGCAGAGAACACTACGTTCATTGCATCGCTCAACGCCGCGTCAGGCGAGAACAGCGCTCTAGTATCTGATATCTTCAAGGTGTTCCCGCCAGTTTCGCCAGGAAACGATTCTTGCGTCCCCTCTCAGCCATTTTCGCCTTCATTTCGAGTGGATGAAGATGTGTCTCAATGCGAGGATTTCGCTGTGACTTACAGTCATAATATCGCACCCAATGTTCGCCTGTTTAACCCCAGAGGTGATTCTTATCCCTTGAAGAAGACCACGGATGACGGGAAAAGCAAAGCAACCTATACAATGGTAGCATTCCGCGGAACTCAAGTACTTTTGTTGCTGGACGATGGAAACGGGAATACGCAAACCAGTCCCCTTCTGACGGGTACGTTCAGTTCTCGTAATTGACATTTCATTGTAGTCTCATTGCAAATGTACAGTCAATGGTGATGCCTCTAGCTCAAAGTCCTGCTTTCCTCATCAGCAGGCGAACACTCAGTCGAAACCTGCTTCTTCCTCAGGAGTCTCCATGTAAGCTAAAATCTTTCACCACAGTCAATATCATTTCATTCTTCGCAGGGGCACAATCATAGGACTGAGTGTTGGGCTAGGAATAGCTGCACTTCTTGCGGTTCCTTTAACGTGGTATGCCACTCGTGAACGTCGTCGTCGAAGGCAGCATGCCAATCGTGGGGCTCTGGATCCCTCCGGCTTGGAGAAGTCATCCTATGACAACCCATATGTACTCAAACGCGATTATACGAGGTCCCCATCTCCACCTTCTCTTTCGCCAAATGCCCCTTCCCTCCCACCACCACCTCCGCCTTTTTTCAGCGGATATCCGGGTTATAATACCGAAGGTTTTGTTAAAGATCCAGCTTATGTCTCAGAGATGTATTCTCCCACAATTTCTGAGCACCTTCGGACCAGCATATCTTGGGAAGGTGACCGTCGAGAGTCAGTTGATGAAAATCCGAGTCGTGCTGAGGAGATGCGGAGAATCAGCAACCAGCCCACCCTACTTTCTTCGAGCAACATCGAGAAGATGCTGGACCTGGCAGCGCGTAACAGTGGGCTTCTCTCACCGAAGAGCGCTCTGTCTGAAGAGTCCTTTGAGCCTACACCGGTCAATCCTCCAGCTGCAGCACATACCTCTTCACGCGACCGCCAGCCATCCAATGTGCCGCAGAATATGTCTTTTTTGGCTGACTCCACCTTTGGTGAGGGCACTGGTATGCTTTATGATTCACCGCGGTCAATGGGCTCGATGTTGAGGCCGGAGTCGGACGTTCAGCCGAAGTTTTAGGCTCGGCTACACAATGTGAGGATACACAGTTTTATGAAGATGCGGTTCAATCTGGTTCTAAGGCGATGACGCTGGCCAGTTCATCGTCGACACTCCAAAGCGAAATTGACTCTTTGCGGATCCATTCTACTGTCTTCTTTCTTGCTTTCGCTCTTTTAAAGCTATCAGACGTCTCTGTATTAACAGCATGTAACCTTATTCGATATTATGATGTTTTGAACATCATCTGCTAGCATACTTTCTCAAATTGAAAATTCAACTCAACCACCGATCTTCTCACTAGGCTACATCCATGAGAACCATAATCAGGACTGCAAGAAACCACAAAATGAGATTCCAACAATTTCATTAGGACCGGCAGGTTCAGATGGAGGGAACGATTTCCGAGCCGCTGTGGTTTGAAATGAGGCTCATGCACAGTAAGGTTATAACGCACAAGACGTCCAGACGGCTCATAGCTCTCGACCTTTATGAAGTGAGGGGGTATACATCTGGTATCCGTTCCATAGGTCTGAACATCCTTTAAAGAAGTCAATGAATCGTCAAAAAGACAACATTTAGTGACACGAACCCGTTTTATTACAAGTCATTCATTTCGAGGCAATTTAGTCGCCTCCTCTCTAGCCTTTTTCCTCCCTCCCATCATGAGAGAGACATAATCGGCACCTCCAAGAACGTGTTCGCCTTCTTTCCGTGCAATCGATGCAGATCCAACCTTCGCCTTATCTTTCAGGCTGGCTTTCTTCTTTGCGGCTTGTAACTGTTCGTTTTGCGCGGGCTGGGTGGACGAAGAGGTTTTGGTTTTCTTAGGCTACGCGATAGTCTTCTGAGTATAGGTCGAAGAGTGAGTTAATTGAGGATACATACGACTCGCTTGTGAAGTTTTGCGCTTCGACCCATAGGGATCTTTTAGCCTGTGTGTGTTCGAGGCAAGCTTCAAGATTGTCTGGCCGAATTTGGTGTTTCATATGTATTATTTCATTTCTTGAGCAACAAAAATCATTAAATAATTCTTTACAGTAACTGGATTATACAAGTTCTGTGTACATATACGGAACCCAGTTTTCTCCTAGCCAGTGCGATGTTGGGCCCGACTCTGTAAAAGGAATATGGGGGGCTAAAAGTACTGTACTGCCAACGTCAATTTGCACGTCAATGCTACCGATGTTCAATGATACAAAATTCCAACCAATTGTATTTTCATACATACCAATTTCACTGGCAGAGTCGGGGACTAGGCACGTAGGGCCGCTACCGATACACAAGTGACAAATGCAATTGACGCGTTGCACGTGCCACTAATTCTTTTACATTCAGACCATCATGGCGAAACGACGCGTCAATGCCGATAGCGAGGACGAGAGTGTTCAAGACGCGTCTCCAAACATAAAACGCGCCCGTACTGATGATGGCAGCGATGTCGAGGCTTCTCATCGACACCAGAAATCTCGTGCGAGGAAGGGGAAGAGCAAGGCGCGCCCCAGTCACGAGTCTTCCGACGAGGACGAAGAAATGGACGCTAACCCTGAAGAATTTGACGAGGCCCAATTCGAGGAGCAATATCATGATGCTATAGAGAAGGCTGTAAATGCGAAACGAAAAGTAGCAGGGGTATGTGGTCTTCACTGTATCAGGCCATCTCAGTCTAATTAGAACCAGGGAGTCGCGGAGCATGGAATCATTGAAAGTATTGAAATGCACCAGTTCATGTGCCATAAGTATCTCAGCTTTCAGTTTGGCCCTCAAATCAACTTCATCATTGGTGAGTTTTCGAGTGGCATAGCCTTGGACAGTTTGATAACTTGTATTTAGGACATAACGGAAGTGAGCGTTTACTCGTGACCAGACGGAATATACAGAACTATATGGTTTCTTCAGGTGGCAAGAGCGCCGTTTTGTCAGCAATAACGATCGCACTCGGTGGCAAGAGCAATTCCACAGGCCGTGGAAGCGGACTCAAGTCTTTCATTCGTGAAGGCCAAGGGTAAGCCAGACTTTAGTTAGTACTCCATGACAATGCTGTTGATCTGTTTCCGCAAGCGCATCCGAAATAACCATTACTTTAAAGAACCAGGGCGAAGAAGCGTACAAGCCCAAGGAATACGGCAATTCCATCTCCATTACTCGTAAATTCACTAAAGAAGGCCAATCGACATGGAAGATCAAAGGTAGCAAAGACAGTCGTACCATCAGTACCAAGAAAGAGGAGCTTGCCGCTATTTGTGATCACATGAATATTCAAGTAGACAATCCTATGAATGTCTTGACTCAAGGCAAGTCTAGATTAATGCGACTTCGTGTTCAATCTCACCGATGCTTTCATCACACAGATGCCGCTAGGCAATTCTTGAGCGCGTCGTCGCCTCAAGACAAGTACAAGGTACCTTTGACAAAAGACTCAAAGCCCACTTTCTGAACCAATACACAGTTTTTTTTGCGCGGGACTCAGCTATCACAACTTTCTACGGAATATGAGACCTGTCTCGAAAATATCACGGTCACCATGAATGTTCTTCAGCTCAAGAAGGAAGCTTTACCAGACCTGCAGCAAGCTTTCGACGAAGCTACCGTGAAGTTTCAGGAGGCCTCCAAGGCTCGCCAACAGAAGGAGAAAGTGAACGAACTCAAGAAGGAGCTAGCTTGGGCCCACGTTGCCAAAAAGCAAAGGGAACTAACCAAGAAGATCGAAGATGCAACTTCGGTTGCAAACCGATTGCCTAAGATAGAGGAGACCTTACAAGGAGCCAAGGTATATTTTCTTGAAATAGATCCAAAATATTCACCCTGCTGATGCTCTCCGATATGAAGACAAAATTCGAAGAGGTAGAAGCAAGAATCCAACAACACGAAGCTG